>JAFMOC010000269.1:362500-567500 GCA_019802505.1 Corydoras sp. C115
CAAACAGAGGCTTCAATGAATGAAAGAAAGAATGTCTTCAGTATGATATTAGATAACGTCTGATTAATTCATTCATTTTTAATCATGATTAATCATCTCATCCCTAAGCCACAGTAGAGACATGGTGGCCTTCTGGAAAGCAGTCTGCTTGAACCCTCCACATTCAGATTGATAGCCCTACACGATCATCACTGAGTAATGTGATTCCCGGGTTCCTTCTGCGTGAAGTTCTCCCCTCCCTGTCTGAGTCAGGTTCTGCTGGAAGCTCGTTTCATCCCACATTCTAAAAACATGCTTCGTAATGAACATCTCATCTTATCTCATTATCTTCCTCAACTAGTGTTGTGGGGGGGCTCTTCCACATGCCCATCCAGGGGAGAACATTTCGGATGCTGGGCAGTCATTTACACATACACACAGAGGGTGCAATTTTGGGGTAATATAGAGCATCCAATTCACCTTGAAATCATGTTTTAGGCTGTGGGATGAGCGTGGAGAACCTGGAGAAAACCCACATGGATGTGGGTAGAATATGGAAACTCCACCCAGAGCGGGATTTGAACCTGGAATCATAGTGCTGAGAGGTGGATGTGAACTGCACCCCGTGACACCTCATCTGTCTCCATCTAAACTGTAAAACAGGTTTAATACAATCGTTCTAATGGTACCAAAGCTCCGAGTGGTACCACTGGACTCAATGACCGAACCAAACCTATAAACATAAAGTTCTAAAGCTATAAAGCTATAAAGTGGGTAAAACTGCAGCGTTCTTTGCAGAGCGTCCTAACAGCCCTCTGCTGAGACGACGCCATCGATTCCTGGTCCACAGAACCCTGAGGCTGTGACACCACCACTGACTCTCATCTGTTCTAGATTCTGGTCCTGGTATCGGTGTCTTATCCGGCTTACATTAGATTTTGGTTTTCAGTTGAATGTTGGTATAATTAAGTGTTGCCAGCGCGCACTGTTCTGTATTATATTTCCAAAGGTCTGTATGCTCACCCCTCCTGATTATTTTATTCTATTGTGGAAAATTAATATATATTATATAAGGGGTGGCACGGTGGTTTAGTGGTTAGCACGTTCTCCTCTCAGCGCTGGGGATTCCCGGTTCAAATCCCCATCTGGGTGGAGTTTCCATGTTCTCCCCGTGTCTGCGTGGGTTTCCTCCGGGTTCTCCGGTTTCCTCCCTCAGTCCAAAAACATGGATCAAGTCAATTGAGTTCTCCAAATTGCCCCATATAGAGTATGTATGCGTGCGTGTCTGTGTGAGTGAGTGTGTGCCCAGCGATAGATTGGCGCCCTGTCCTGGGTGTATCTGCCCAGCGCCCGAAACAACTGTCTGTCAAGAGTCTGAGAAAAACACGTCTGGTCAAACCCATGCCAGGACTCCTGGCCTAACATTCGCATCTTTTGGAAAGAATTTGTAAATTAGAGAGGCTTTAAAAACTCCATAATCAGGACGACTGTGATGTCAGCAAATTCACACACAGCTACAGCTGACGCCCAGCTTCAATATGCAGGTGATGGTAGCCGTTTGCTCCACCCAGTTCGGACCCAGGTCAAGACCCATTCGGACCTGGAGGTACCGCGCGCATGCGCACTCACACGCACACCTTTCTCACGGCAACGCCAGCGACAGCATTCTCACATCTCTGTGGTTCTAAACACACCTGCATTCTCACATCTCTGTGGTTCTAAACACACCTGCATTCTCACATCTCTGTTGTTCTAAACACACCTGCATTCACACATCTCTGTGGTTCTAAACACACCTGCATTCACACATCTTTGTGGTTCTAAACACACCTGCATTCTCACATCTCTGTGGTTCTAAACACACCTGCATTCTCACATCTCTGTTGTTCTAAACACACCTGCATTCTCACATCTCTGTGGTTCTAAACACACTTGCATTCTCACATCTCTGTGGTTCTAAACACACCGGCATTCACACATCTCTGTGGTTCTAAACACACCTGCATTCACACATCTCTGTGGTTCTAAACACACTTGCATTCTCACATCTCTGTGGTTCTAAACACACCGGCATTCTCACATCTCTGTGGTTCTGAACACACTTGCATTCTCACATCTCTGCGGTTCTAAACACACCTGCATTCTCACATCTCTGTGGTTCTAAACACACCTGCATTCTCACATCTCTGTGGTTCTAAACACACCTGCATTCACACATCTCTGTGGTTCTAAACACACTTGCATTCTCACATCTCTGTGGCTCTGAACACACCTGCATTCTCACATCTCTGTGGTTCTAAACACACCTGCATTCACACATCTCTGTGGTTCTAAACACACTTGCATTCTCACATCTCCGTGGTTCTAAACACACCTGCATTCTCACATCTCTGTGGTTCTGAACACACCTGCATTCTCACATCTCTGTGGCTCTAAACACACCTGCATTCTCACATCTCTGTGGTTCTAAACACACCTGCATTCTCACATCTCTGTAGTTCTAAACACACCTGCATTCACACATCTCTGTGGTTCCAAACACACTTGCATTCTCACATCTCTGTGGTTCTAAACACACCTGCATTCACACATCTCTGTGGTTCCAAACACACTTGCATTCTCACATCTCTGTGGTTCTAAACACACCTGCATTCACACATCTCTGTGGTTCTAAACACACTTTCATTCTCACATCTCTGTGGTTCTAAACACACCTGCATTCTCACATCTCTGTGGTTCTGAACACACCTGCATTCTTACATCTCTTTGACTCTAAACACACCTGCATTCTCACATCTCTGTGGTTCTAAACACACCTGCATTCTCACATCTCTGTGGTTCTAAACACACCTGCATTCACACATCTCTGTGGTTCTGAACACACTTGCATTCTCACATCTCTGTGGTTCTGAACACACCTGCATTCTCACATCTCTGTGGTTCTGAACAAACCTGCATTCTCACATCTCTGTGGTTCTGAACACACCGGCATTCTCACATCTCTGTGGTTCTGAATATACCTGCATTCTTACATCTCTGTGGTTCTAAACACACCTGCATTCTCACATCTCTGTGGTTCTAAACACACCTGCATTCACACATCTCTGTGGTTCTAAACACACTTGCATTCTCACATCTCTGTGGTTCTAAACACACCTGCATTCACACATCTCTGTGGTTCTAAACACACTTGCATTCTCACATCTCTGTGGTTCTAAACACACCTGCATTCTCACATCTCTGTGGTTCTGAACACACCTGCATTCTCACATCTCTGTGACTCTAAACACACCTGCATTCTCACATCTCTGTTGTTCTAAACACACCTGCATTCTCACATCTCTGTGGTTCTGAACACACCTGCATTCTCACATCTCTGTGGTTCTAAACACACCTGCATTCTCACATCTCTGTGGTTCTAAACACACTTGCATTCTCACATCTCTGTGGTTCTAAACACACCTGCATTCTCACATCTCTGTGGTTCTGAACACACTTGCATTCTCACATCTCTGCGGTTCTAAACACACCTGCATTCTCACATCTCTGTGGTTCTAAACACACCTGCATTCTCACATCTCTGTGGTTCTAAACACACCTGCATTCACACATCTCTGTGGTTCTAAACACACTTGCATTCTCACATCTCTGTGGCTCTGAACAAACCTGCATTCTCACATCTCTGTGGTTCTGAACACACCGGCATTCTCACATCTCTGTGGTTCTAAACACACCTGCATTCTCACATCTCTGTGGTTCTGAACACACCGGCATTCTCACATCTCTGTGGTTCTGAACAAACCTGCATTCTCACATCTCTGTGGTTCTGAACACACCGGCATTCTCACATCTCTGTGGTTCTAAACACACCTGCATTCTCACATCTCTGTGGTTCTAAACACACCCGCATTCTCACATCTCTGTGGTTCTGAATACACCTGCATTCTCACATCCCCGTGGACACACCCCCACGGCAGCGGGCGTCATTCAGAGAGGACGGCGGTCACGGCCCGTGGGTGTGGGTGTGTGGGTGTGCGCGTGTGCGTGGGCGTGCGTGGGTGTGCGTGGGCAGGCGGACGGGCGCGCGCGTGTCTCACCTCGTCTCCATTGCTCTCGCTGCGTGAATTCACATCGCGCGCAAAGTGCCGTCGCTGCATCCCGAACCCGCCGCGCCGCCGCACGTCCTCTCATCTCTATGGCAACGAGCAGAGACAAGAAAAGAAAAGAAAAAAGAAAAGAAAAGAAAAGAAAAGAGAGGACTGACCGCCGGAAACCAAAACTTTAACCGCCGCTCTGCCTGCGCAACGGAGAGCGAGAGAGAGAGAGACACGCGTGGGCGTGGGGTCTAAAGCTCGCCTGTAGTCACGACGGAAATCGGCGACAGGTAACAGAGAGAGAGAGAGAGAGAGAGAGAGACACACAGAGAGAGAGAGAGAGTCTGGACCTGTATGTTCTGCTCATGTCATCAGAACCAGATGCTCCATCACAGCAGAGCCTCACTGAAATGTGCAGATGTGTCCAAACTGTGGAATTCTCCATCACAACACCCATCCACCCCCCCCCCCCCCACCATGATGCCTATCTGCTAAAAGTGCTGCAGCTGCCAAATGTTAAAGATCGAGACCTCCCGCCTCCCGCAAAGTGTGTGCCATGAAACCCAGGTAATAAGAGCATCTCCTCATTCACCCAGGTGAGAGCACACGCGCACACACACACACACACACACACACTCTTTCTCACACACACACTCACACCATTCACAACCACCGAGTATCAAAATCACTAAAAGTGATCCGGAACTTACCCTGCACCACCAGGACTCTCACTGTATACCATCCTGACTTCCTCCCTGGGAATCTGCCTCTACCCTGTGTGAGCATGTGTATGTGTGTGTGTGTGTGTGTGTGTGTGTGTGTGTGTATGTGTGTGTATGTGTGTATGTATGTGTGTGTGTTTGAGAGGAGAGGGGAACAGAAAGAAAAAGGAGGGTGAAAACGATGGAGCTGGAGAGAGAGAGAGAGAGAGAAATAGATAGAGAGAGAGAGAGAGTGAGAGAGAGAGAGAGAGAGCGGAGGCAGAAAGACTGTTACTGTATGACAGGAATACTCAGCTCAGCCCACACAGAGCAAGCATGATACACTGACTAGCCCTGTGTGTGTGTGTGTGTGTGTGTGTGTGTGTGTGTGTGTGTGTGTGAGAGAGAGAGAGAGAGAGAGCGAGAGTAAGAGAGAGAGCGAGAGAGGCTCAGTCTCCCACTCTTGTGCGTGGGCATGGACTGCCTCTCTTTTCCTCTCACTCTCGTTCTCTCACTTCTCTCTCTCGCACTCTCTCTCTCTCTCGCGCGCTCTCTCGCTCTCGCGTGTTCCTTTTCATTTTCTGAACCGTCAGATCAGATGAGAACATCAGCGCTCGCACCGTGTGGAGGAATGGGACGGAGACGGAGGTGGAGAACGCTCGGACATCCGCATCGACGCCCAACTTTGTCAGCGGGAGAAAAAAAAAGCCATAAATCATTCAAAACGGGGAAACGGCGATGCTAATTGTTGCCAAGGCAACCCATTAAATGTAAACATCAGCAGTCTTGCAGTGCGTGGGCGTGCGGCTTTCAGTGTGCGTCTGATCTACAGATCACAACAATGCAATTCTCACCGAAGGCCGCGAGTCTGACACATGTCATTATGCAACTCATACTCAAACCCACAGAGAGAACCGGGAGAACCATCATCCATACGGACATCCATCCAGGAGCAAGCCTCATCGTGATGTAACGGCCTCAAGGGCTCCCTCTGTTTATTAACGAAGCAAATGCAGGTCATCAAATGAAGTGCTAGAGCTGCCGGCTGAGAACCCACAGAACCAGAACCGACCCAAATCCCAAATCCCACTGACTGAAGACTGCAGCCACTCACCCTTCATTTTTAACTCCAGGCCTTTTGGTTCTAAAACAACAGATTGTGCTGTGATTAACGTCAATTAGCTAATTACCCATTCACTACAGATGACCCATCCAGCCACTGCTTTAAGAACCCTGTAATAGTCCGTAAGCTGCGGGAGGGGCGTCTCTCAGGGTGGCCTCGCTCATAACCTGCTGGAGGAAGCCCTCAGAGGTCCGCCGAGCGAGCGTGGAGCTGAGCTGAGCTGTGTTTGGGGGCCACCTCCTGGATGAGATCAATAAAGTCCGTCTTTTCCAAACATGCTCGGCATTCCTCTCCCCACGACGCCAGCACTCGCTTCAGCTCCAGAACCCGCATCTTAGACAGGGCCTCTCTGCTCAGGTCCAGGGCCTGGTGTTCTAGAGGGCACAGGTGGACACGTACAGGGTCACAGGAGAGGATGGAGAACAAACAGGTCGTTAGGTTATCACGGGCGGGGCCGGCATGCAGACAGGCACACTGACGTTTACATTCTCCATTTTGTCTACCAGCATGTTTTTGGAATGTGGACACAAATTGGAGAAATGGTCCTTCTGATTGAGACCAGGATCATAGGAGGAGCCCAGTGGTTGGTGCTTTAGTTCCTGACCCCTTCGTACAGTTCTCATATAATGTCCATGCAGCCAGCTTAAAAAAAACTAAACAATACATCACTAGAACAAACCGTATCTCAGTTCACAGATCTGCTGGTCTCGTCTCTGAAGGCGCTCGCAGATCTTCTGCACCGGGACGTGGGAACTCAGAGGACGGGTCACTTCACCCGTTATTCTGGCAGCTGCATCAGTGGAGGCACCGAGGTAGTAACACTAACAGAGGGAGAAACAAACCAAAAACAACTCTATATTGTTTTTACGATGACATAGTTGTAACATAATATTGGAGGGTTTTCTCTCCGGTCATGAGGAACGTGGTGATGTAGCCCGGAGGCGGAGCTTATCATAGAGACTCGTGAGAATCAGGACTTTCCACTTGTCTCTTTTTTTTGTTTTAGGAAACTCTGGGTTTCCTCCGGGTTCTCCGGTTTCCTCCCACAGTCCAAAAACATGGATCAAGGTCAATTGAGTTCTCCAAATTCCCCATATAGAGTGTGTACAGTATGTGTGTGTGTCTGTGAGAGTGAGGGTGTGCCCAGCGATAGATTGCCCCCCTGTCCTGGGTGTATCTGCCCAGCGCCGGAAACGTTCTCCCCTGGATGGGCATGGGGAACCCCCCCCCGCGACCCTAATAGAGGATAAAGTGGAAGATAATGGATGGATGGATGAATAAGACTAAGAGTCACCCCTGTCCTGAGGCTCTATCACGGAACGTTGGTCTCTGTTTGAGAATCTGACCCCCTGCCAGTCTGCACATGGTTCGGAGTCTCGTTCATTGGGGGGGGGGGGGGGGGGCTGATTGCCTGTCATCTTTTATGGGCCGTTGTGCTCCTGATTTGTTGTTTCTATTTGGTGAGAAGCTTCTTTGTTACATTTATTTTCAATATCAACTTTAGTTTTACAAGTTTTACACTTTGCACTGCGGCAGTGAGAACAGCAAAACACTTTAAGCATCTGTTCGTTTCAATCTAATATTTAAATGAAGGTTCACTGATCTTTTACTGTATGATAATTAAAAAAAAACTAATGCATGAAAATAATATGTCCCGTCTGCTTCAGCCTCTAGGGTCAGTTTTGGGAGCAGGGCAAGTACAACCAGGACAGGGTGCCAATCTGTTGCTGGGTGCACACCTACTCACACACACACACACACACACACACACACACACACACACACACACACACACACAGACAGTATATAGAGCACCCATATTGTAATTTTAACCTGTTGGTGTAGTGGTTAGCACATCCACCCCACACTCACACACACACACACATACACTACACAAATATATTAAATAAAAAAAAAAAAAAAAAAATATATATATATATATATATATATATATATATATATATATATATATATATATATATATAGGGGGAATGTTCATTCATCCATTTATTATCTTCAGCTTTATCCTCTATTAGGGTTGGGGGGGGGTGGGGGCGGTTCCCCATGCCCATCCAGGGGAGATCATTTCGGGCACTGGGCACCCAGGAAAGGGCGCCAATCTATCGCTGGGCACTCACTCACACACACAAACACACTCTATGGGGCAATTTGGAGAACTCAATTGACTTGATCCATGTTTTTGGAATGTGGGAGGAAACCGAAGAACCCGGAGGAAACCCACGCGGACACGGGGAGAACATGGAATCTCCACCCAGATGGGGATTCGAACCGGGAATCCCTAGTGCTGAGAGGCGAACATGCTAACCACTAAGCCACCGTGCCGCCTATAGGGGGAATGTACAGGAGTAAATTCATCCATGTTTTTGGAAACCGGAGAACCCTGAGGAAACCCACATGGACATGGGAAGAACATGCAAACTCCACCCAGATCGGGATTCAAACCCATCACTGCCACAGGATTAGACTTCAAGCAGCTGTGAGACAATGTGATGTTGTACAAAGCACAATACAGAATTCTGAATTTCCCTGTGGAATCAATAAAGTGTCTATCTCTCTAAATCTCTCTATTCATCAATATAAATGAAGTTAAAGTTAAACATGTGAAGGAGCCGAGTGATTATGTGTGTGAGTTTTAAAACATGAACACATGAAATCATGAAGAACAGTGGAACTCCAGGACAACAATAAGAACCCTGGTTTCATTCTGTCTGTGGTAGCACGAGAACATTCACTGTGCTCACACTTTTTTCTGTATAATAAAAATAACTAACTAGGTTAGAACAACTAACTAAATTATATGAAATCAAAAAGCTGACTACACTACTTCCATTTCTGTGTTAGGTGAACTCTGCTCTTGTTGCTTTCTGGTTTAATTGCTTTTTGAGCCTCACTGTGGAGCTCATTCAGCCAATAAAGTGCCACGGACGCTGCAGAATATCGCTCTGTGTGCAATATGGTGTAAATATGTATTTCATTATATTTTGGATCATTTGAGGCACTGAATAAGTGTGTGTGTGTGTGTGTGTGTATCTTACTAGGCGGTTCTCCTTTCCTGTAGCTTCAGAACATGCTTTCATAAGCTCATCTTCCACAATTGCTGAGGACAGCTCGCTGTGTATAGCCACGAGAGACTTGTAGAGACGCTCCAGAAACCCCACACACACTAAACAAAACACACACATTCAAAATTAAAATGTCTTTTTCACTTTTAACAGGAAACCTAACCCTTAAATGTGAACACCAGTGTACGGAGCTCATTATCTGTGCTTGTACATTCATTTAGCAGCTCGCTTATTATTACAGGACCTTAGAGTCCAAGCGCCAAGAAGTAAGGATCTTGATCAAATTCTCAGAAATTGGCTTTAAACCAGAACTAGATTTACCAGGCCAGTATCTTTTCCCAAAGTGCACAAACTATAAACCCTAACTAACCCTCCCTAACCCTAACTTTAACCCTAACCCTAACTGTTTAAACCTGTCAGATTAATACGAAGCGCTCAGAGGTGCGGTATCCAATCAGATTTAAGGACCGGAAGTACCTTTCATTAATTCGTTCATTATCTCCCGCTTTATCCTCTATTAGGGTCGCGGTGGGGTTCCCCATGCCCATCCAGGGGAGAACGTCTCGGGCGCTGGGCAGATAGACCCAGGACAGGGCACCAATCCATCGCTGGGTACACACTCACACACTCAAACACACTCTATATGGGGCAATTTAGAGAACTCAATTAACTTGATCCATGTTTTTGGACTGTGGGAGGAAACCGGAGAACCCGGAGGAAACCCACGCGGACACGGGGAGAACATGGAAACTCCACCCAGATGGGGATTCGAACCGGGAATCCCTAGCGCTGAGAGGCGAAGGTGCTAACCACTAAGCCACCGTGCCGCCCGACCGGAACTACCTGTTTTATAAAATCACATAATTACTGTGATTTACACTTGGCGATATTGGGTGCTTAATGTATCTAATATTTTATTATTTATTACACATTAACTGATCATGCCACTCAGGGGGGTGAGTTCCACACCGAATGATCTTTCAAATTGTTTTTCTCAATGATGGAAAATTTTTACTTAGCCCCTGATTTTCTGTTCTTTGTATTGTGCAATTTAAGGACAATTCTGTGCAATTATGGTGTATCCTTTCATTCATTCATTATCTCCCGCTTTATCCTCTATTAGGGTCGCGGTGGGGTTCCCCATGCCCATCCAGGGGAGAACATTTCGGGCGCTGGGCAGATAGACCCAGGACAGGGCGCCAATCCATCGCTGGGCAGCAATTATGGTGTATATAGAGTTTTATTATAGTCTACTTCACTGTATTATATTGTTATATGAACATAACAGTGTATTTTTATTTTTCATATATACTTATAATACTTTTTAAATGACTTTTTCTATATATACAAATTACTTTTTTAATATTTATGTATATATTAATGTGGAAAAATGAATTCTGGAGATTTCCTGAAGATCACTGCTTGAATTGATGTGCAGTGTGAATATAAAAATGGTGCAGTTGCTTTCCATGCATCAGCATATAATGTTGTGAATTTCCTCCATTGAGGGACCAATTAAGAATGAGCTTATCTTATCTTATGTTGTGTGGGTTTGATTTTGCAGATGAACTGATAGGGTTTTCTCTGGTTCAGAAACTAAATCCTTACTTTTTTGGCACATTTTTATGCACATGTTGAATATATAATTAATAGATTGTTGTTTGAAAACTACATGATATAAAAATATAAATGATAAATTATTACATTTAATATCATTGCCACAGGTCTATGAATGCGCTCTGTTCAAGCTTTGTGGTAATACATTTAAGCGGGGCCATTTTCTACCCATGTCTGACATGGTGATCTAATGTAATTCTAATGTAGAAGTTAAAATGTTGACTCTTATTTCAACAGGATTTCAGACAGGCTAAATCTAAATAGATAAATCTAACTGTTTAGATGTTTTCCTTTTACGCTTCATGCAGTTTACAGACAGAGTTGCACCGGTTTGTCTGTAAGCAGCTATTTTTACATGCAGAGACTCGTGCACTCTGAAACTGGAGAAGTTAACTTTACCTTCACAAGCCTCTGAACTGGTACCTGCAAAAACAGTACACAGAACCCACAGCACCATACCAGTTCTGATTAAAGGCATGATTGTTCAAGCTTATTTCAGCACTGAGGCATAATAACCCCAGATTTACCCACCCACTCAGATTCTCTCACCAGCAGGGCTTTCTAAATTCAGTGTTGCTCATTCATTGGACCCTAGCGCAAGGGTTGCCATGTCTGTAAAAAAAACCCACCCCATTCCCATCCCAGAGGGAGAACGTTTCAGCTGCAGATACACTCAGGACAGGGTGCCAATCTCACTGACTCAAACATACACACCATAGGGGCAATTTAGAGCAGCCTATTCACCTCCATGTTTTTGGAATGTGGGAGGAAACCTATGCAGACATTTACATTTACATTTAGTCATTTAGCAGACGCTTTTATCCAAAGCGACTTACAAATGAGAACACCACAAGTCAGAAGCCATGGAGAAAACCAACTATACTGTAAGTTCATCAAACCTGATTGTTATTCGAAGCTGCGCACCCCCCCCCCTTTTTTTTTTTTTTTTTTTTATATAACAGGTATTTGTTAAATAGATGCGTCTTAAGTAGTTTCTTAAACATGGGGAGAACATGCAAACCCCACCCAGATTCGAACCTGGAATCCGCAGCACTGAGAGGCAGATGTGCTAAAAATTAAAATATATTAGTCTATACGAATAATGGTCTGTAGAAATGTAGCAATTTTTAAATTTAAACTTCTGTTAAGCGACAAAACAAAATGCTAAATTAAAGTTGTAGATTTTAGTAATGTTGTTAATGTTTGTGAAATTAATTAGCTTTTCTGCAAACGTGTCAGACCTTTGTATGTAATAAACTGAATAACATCCTGCATTCATTCTTTTGTTAATAAAGAACTTTAAAACATGTTTTATTTATTATAAAAAATATTATTATTATTAGGCGGCACGGTGTCTTAGTGGTTAGCACGTTCGCCTCTCAGCGCTAGGGATTCCCGGTTCGAATCCCCATCTGGGTGGAGTTCCATGTTCTCCCCGTGTCTGCGTGGGTTTCCTCCGGGTTCTCCGGTATCCTCCCACAGTCCAAAAACATGGATCAAGTCAATTGAATTCTCAAAATTGCCCCATATAGAGTGTGTCTGTGTGAGTGAGTGTGTGCCCAGTGATGGATTGGCGCCCTGTCCTGGGTCTATCTGCCCAGCGCCCGAGATGTTCTCCCCTGGATGGGCATGGGGAACCCCGCCGCGACCCTGGTAGAGGATCAAGCGGGAGATAATGAATGAATGAATGATTATTATTATTATTATTATCACCCCTTAATCAGGTTCATCTGTTTATCTGGTAAAAAGTTTGCAAATGCTATTTCACACTCTTCCCATTATCCGATTAAGCTGAAACTTTGCACAATTGTTCATCGTCGATGTCAACACATGAACCAATTAAAAATATACCAAATTTATTAACTAATTAGTGGTAATTGATTATTTTGTTTTCTTTGGATAAATTGCCCATCTTCTACTAAATGGTATACTTTACGAGCAGAATTAATTTAGGATAAAGTCATTAAACTCGGTTGGTTGGTTGTTGTTTTTTTTAATTTTTTTTATTATATTTTGCTTGTTTTTAAATCTCTCACAGCAACGCGTTCGGGTTTCAGTCAGGAGATTCTACTCCTTATTGGTCCAGACAGGAAAGCCCGCCCTCTGTCTGATCTGTCAGTCAGGCGGTTCTTCCGGTGCCGTTGGCGGAAGCATGGCTGCTATCGGAGTGCATTTCGGATACACGTGCGCGTGCGTCGCAGTGTTTAAGGTGAATATAATGATTAATTAATAAAGATTCATTAATAAAAACGTTAACGAGGCGTTTGATTAACCGCTGTGTGTGAGGCTCTGCGCCGAGGTTAGGGGACGGACCGTTAGCCTCTGAGCGGCTCGCGCAGCATCATGGAGTCTGTGATGAATGAATGAATGATTTAATTTATTGTGAATGAATAAATTAATTCATGATTTAATGAATGAATTAATGAGTTACGGCGACACGGTGGTTTGTCATGTTCTGCTCAGCGTTAGGGATTCCCGGTTCGAATTTGGGTGGAGTTTCCATGTTCTCCCCGTGTCCGGGTTTGTTTCCTCCGGGTTCTCCGGTTTCCTCCCACAGTCCAAAAACATGGATCATGTCAATTGAGTTCTCCAAATTGCCCCATATAGAGTGTGAGTGTGTGCCTAGTGATAGATTGCTTCCCTGTCCTGGGTGTATCTGCCCAGCGCCCGAAACGTTCTCCCCTGGATGGGCATGGGGAACTCCCCCCCCCCCCCCCGCGACCCTAATGGAGGATAAAGCGGAAGATAATGGATGGATGTATTGATTTAATGAATGAATGGTTTAATGTGAGCTGGTGATTCTGTCCGTGCTGCAGGACGGGAGAGCAGACGTGGTGGCGAATGATGCCGGGGACAGGGTTACTCCAGCTGTGGTGGCGTTCAGAGACACCGAGCAGGTGAGAGATCCGAACCCTGATTTACTCCGTCTGTCTGTCTGTCTGGCCTCCCACTGTCTCCCTTCATTCTGCTCTCTGTCCTGCTCTGAGGTCATAACATCAAAGGGAGCACAGTGTTAACCCTGCAGCAATCAGGGTTAAGGGTCGGGCTCAGGGACATCAGTGCACCTGGGATTCGAACCCACAACCTTCAGGTCGAAAGCCCAGCATCCTAACCACTGAGCTGCCACGCCCACATCATTATTAAAAGATAAACTGATCTGTTCAGCCGTATGTACTCACACACAGCAGAGTGTGTCCTTCACATGGAATCCGTCCATGCAGTGGAACACATACACACACACTGAGTGAAGTGAGCGCACGTGTCCGGAGTGGTGGGCCGCCCTGTATACGGCTCTCGAGGAGCAATTGGGGTTCGATGCACTTCACTCCTCGTACCCGGTGGGACCAGGAATGGAACTGGAGACCTTCAGGTTCCTTAACGAGAATCCTACGACTGTCCCGATATCAACAGACAACCACGATAGGACAAACAGACATCAACAGACAACCACGAGAGGACGAACGGACATCAACAGACAACCACGAGAGGACAGACAGATATGAACAGACAACCACGAGAGGACAGATAGATATCAACAGACAATCACGAGAGGACAGACAGACATCAACAGACAATCACGAGAGGACAGACAGACATCAACAGATAATCACGAGAGGACAGACAGACATCAACAGACAACCACGAGAGGACAGACAGACATCAACAGACAACCACGAGAGGACAGACAGACATCAACAGACAACCACGAGAGGACAGACAGACATCAACAGACAACCACGAGAGGACAGACAGACATCAACAGACAACCACGAGAGGACAGACAGACATCAACAGACAACCACGAGAGGACGAACGGACGTCAACGGACAACCACGAGAGGACGAACGGACGTCAACGGACAACCACGAGAGGACGAACGGACGTCAACGGACAACCACGAGAGGACGAACGGGACGTCAACGGACAACCACGAGAGGACGAGCGGACGTCAACGGACAACCACGAGAGGACGAGCGGACGTCAACGGACAACCACGAGAGGACGAGCGGACGTCAACGGACAACCACGAGAGGACGAGCGGACGTCAACGGACAACCACGAGAGGACGAGCGGACGTCAACGGACAACCACGAGAGGACGAGCGGACGTCAACGGACAACCACGAGAGGACGAGCGGACGTCAACGGACAACCACGAGAGGACGAGCGGACGTCAACGGACAACCACGAGAGGACGAGCGGACGTCAACGGCCAACCACGAGCGGACGTCAACGGACAACCACGAACGGACGTCAACGGACAACCACGAGAGGACAAGCGGACGTCAACGGACAACCACGAGAGGACAAGCGGACGTCAACGGACACCCACGAACGGACGTCAACAGACAACCACGAGAGGACAAGCGGACGTCAACGGACACCCACGAACGGACGTCAACAGACAACCACGAACGGACGTCAACAGACAACCACGAACGGACAACCACGAGAAGACGAACGGACGTCAACGGACAACCACGAGAGGACGAACAGACATCAACGGACAACCGCGAGAGGACGAACAGACGTCAACGGACAACCGCGAGAGGATGTAACTAAATCTTTGAACCTTTTAACATTGAAACTGGACATCGTGCAATGCACCGTGTATGTCTGGATGGACCATCATGCACCATGGACCTAACAAACCCCTTTAAATGGCGGAGTGACAGGGATTCGGGTGCTCGTGTACTGCGCCTCAGTTTTCAGGTTTCGCAGATTGTCTTTGTCCAGATAAACAGAGTTCCTGAGTAAAGTCTCAATAACGGGCTTAAAAAAGGAAAAGCTCTGGCATGGACGACGTGTCCTCTTCAGGTGGCCATGCTGTCTCCCTGCGTCTCCCGTTTCTCTTTTATTTCTTTGAGTTTTTTTGTATTCACGTCTTCGCGGGACAGTCATGGGCTTGTGGGTAAGGAACCAGCCTTGTGACCTGAAGGTTCCGGGTTCGATTTACGGTCCCAACAAGTACCCTGGCTGAAATGCCCTAATTGCCCCTCGGGTGTCGTATTCAAGGATGCCCACCGCTTGTGCTCACTTCACCACTGTGTGTGTGTGTGTGTGTTTCACTGCAGGGATGAGTTTAATGTGTAGGCGAAATCAATCCCCATCACTTGATCTTTGTTTGATTTGTGATTCTGTATTTCAAGTTCAAGTAATTTATTTATGTCATGCTTTTTACAACAGTACATTATCACAAAGCAGCTTTACAGAATTAAAAGCCTTTAAACCCCCAAAGAGCAAGCCAAAGCGACAGTGGCAAGAAAAAACTCCCTGTTATGTTGTTATTTAAGGAAGAAACCTTGTGAGGACCAAGACTCAGTGGGGGACTCGTCCTCCTTGAGCGGCCGGGCAGCAACAACAGTGTAGGACAGCTATGTACAGATATTAAACAAATGGAAATGGAAAAACTCTAACAACTGGAAAACTATATGTGAGTCCATTAGGGGGCGTCCTGCAGGACCGCCAGTCCAATTAATATTCAGGTTCCATCCAGTATTCGTCGGCAGAGCCATGGATGAAGGTCTGACTACACCTCTAGGAAGCCGGTCACAACTCAAAAGAAACAGACGAGGAAGGCAGTTAGAGCTAATAATAAAGCACGGCATTTAATTAATAAGTAATTGACACAGTGCAGCATTTCTTTATTTCTCACATTCTCTCTTCTGCAGTCTGACTGTCTCTCTCTTCTGTCTCTCTCGTCTCTCTCTCTCGCAGATTGTTGGCATCGCAGCAAAGCAGGGTCGAATCAGAAATGCAGCCAATACTGTAGTGAAGGTGAAGCAGATCCTTGGCAGAAGGTGTGCATCCTTTATTCCACACGTTCTGAAACTCTCCTGTTCTTCAGTGTGAGCTTCATGCTCCCGATGGTTTCATGCCAAAGCATCCTCCATCCCTTCAGCTGATGTTTTCATGTGTTCTGGTACGTTTGAAGTGCTTGTGTAGTTTCTGAAGTCTTTGTGGATCTCTTTCTGCAGTTACAGCGACCCCGAAGCTCAGACTCACAGAGAGGACAGCAAGTGCACAGTGAGTCGGGGTTCTGATTACATGTTGAGGACTGCCGTGCTGGTTATTGAAATGAGATCAGACATGGGCGGGAGTATGACACAGCTGTCTGAATGCGTTGCTGCTTTGTTAAAAAACTTAATTAAATGAAAACGTGCTTCCAAATATTTCACATTTCTTACACTCATTTACTTCAAAGACTGCAGTTTATTAAAAGAATTCCTGCAGAGTAATCCAAATTAGAGATGTGCAGGATGCTTGATCCTATCCCAGTGCTCATTGGGTGAAGCATAGAGAAACACCCTGAACAAAGCTGCCAGTCCATCACAGGGCAGACATACACACATTCACACACACTTTCTCATCAAATGGCACTTGTCCCGTGTCTCAGGTCGTTAATAAAGGTGACCTGCCCCTGTATGAGCTCGACATCGGGGAATCAACCAAGCACGTGTCCCCTGAAGATGTGGCTCAGTTGATCTTTCACAAAATGAAAGGTAAGCATTATTAAGAGCGTATGTTTCACATTGATCCTGATACAGATCTGATCTGCAGAACGTTGTCTGTTGCAGAAACTGCTCAGTCAGCGTTGGGGTCTGATGTGAAGGATGCCGTGATCACGGTGCCCTTTGAGTTTGCTGAGAGACAGAAAAATGCCCTGAGGTACGCCACACGTCTAACTCAGTATTAAACACTGAGGTCATCATGGAACAGATTATTAATGCACATGGAAAATGGAGTTTAAACCTGAAGGTCTTAACGGGGTGTGGGTCAGGATTAGGGCTGCAACTAACGATTATTTTGATAATCGATTAATCGGCCGATTATTATTTTTTTTTAGATTAATCGATGAATCGGATAAATAAAAAAAATTTCCCCATGTCTTTGCATTTACATTCAATCATTTAAAAGATGCTTTTATCCAAAGCGACTTACAAATGAGAACATTACAAGTCAGTAGTTAGGAAGAAAACCAACTCCACTGTAGAATTATTAAGCAGGTCAATAAATGTCTGGTTTTATTTACAGTCTGTGTTTAAGGCATCCAAGTAGCCCAAAGAACAATTTAAAACAAATCTCACACACATACTGATAATATACTTCTGATAATATACTTTTTCACGTTCTTTATGTGTGATGGTGAAGCTCCCGCAGTTTTGATTTAAATGGAAGCTTTTTCTGCGTTGGCTGGGTTTCACTTGTTTTGCAGACCCAGCCTCGTTCTGTTCAACCCTGCAGGTGACATTGCAAGTAACGCGGAAATCACGCGACCCAACGAATCGATAATAGAATTCATTATCGACACTTAGGTTAATCGATTTTTATCGATTATATTGATTCATTGTTGCAGCCCTAGTCAGGATACTCTTGTAGATGGACTTTGTCCAGTGGACAGGTCATGTGATCTACCAGGCTTCATCTTTTTAAGCTTTAATGTTGAAACCTGTTTCCACTCGTCATGTTAATTTGTTCATTTCATGTTTGTGTCGTTCCTTTCCTCAGAAACGCTGCAGAACGAGCCGGGTTTAATGTTCTCAGATTGATTCACGAACCTTCTGCTGCACTTTTAGCTTATGGCATCGGGCAGGACTCCCCATCAGGAAAGAGGTGAAGGCTCGCCCTGTTACGGAGCGTTTACCTCATCTGTTGCCGTGCGTCTGTCATCCGATAGTCGTCTGTCATCCGGCGTCTGTTGATGGCACGATTATTGTCTAAAAAATAATGCTGATTTAAATGATGATTACACGTGAGGTTAGAAGCCTTGTATTTAACTCTAGGAACTAAAAGAAAACCTTCGTTATAGAATTAAACGAGTTGACTCAGATTTGTTGTTGTCTGATGGTGGGTTTATGTTATTGATGATGATGATGAGTTTGAGTTGTATAAGACCGGGTCATGTGATCTGACTTTGTGGTTCTTTTCCTTTAGCCACGTGCTGGTGTATAAACTGGGGGGCACATCTCTGAGTGTGACCGCTCTCGAGGTTAACAGTGGGATGTACAGAGTTCTCGCCACACAGACGGACCACAGCATCGGAGGAGAGAGCTTCACTCAAGCGCTGGCAGTCTACCTGGCATCAGAATTTAAAAAGTGAGTGAAACGTCCTTTATTACAGAGCTGAGGGGCACTGTATGTACAAATGTACCAGTTATAGTGCAGTTCCCATGCCTGTTCAGGGGAGAACACATCACACATCACACGGACATGGGGAGAACATGCAAACTCCACCCACTTCCCGACAGGGAAATTGAAATGGGATGCCCATTGCTGAGAGGAGAACATGCCAACCACTACACCACCTTACTGTGAATTGTGAACTGTTCCATCATCAGGAGAACACAGAGTAATAATGGTGTAGATAATTTGGGTTGCAAAGAAGGAAACGCTGCTCTGGGGTTGGGGTTCTGTTGGTTGTGGATCTTCGTGATGTTTGCAGTATGTTCTAGGGGTGTCTTCAACTAAGGATTTTCATAGTCGAATCTGATTCGTCAGATTTTCCCTATAGTCGACTGATAGTCGAATCAGTTAAAATTTCACCACAAGATGGCGCTATAAGCGTGGTTTTTAAAAAAGTTTTTTTTTAATATATTTTACTTGTTTTTCTAACAAAAGAAAACCTTTTTTTGTTTGTTTTTCTTTTTTTTTTCTTTCTAGAAATTAGGATGATTTTATTTGACAAAAGGATATATATATATATATATATATATATATATATATATATATATATATATATATATATATATATATATAACGAAAACAAAGACATTTCATGTAAAAATGCTTAGCAGCAGCCATGGACACCCCCATGAGGTTCATAGTCGACTACGGTTCTCCGAATCGAATCGTCGAATCAGCGAATATTGCAGCACACCCCTAGTACGTTCATTAATTTATTTTCCTGCCCATCATGTACAGACAGTGAGATGATCAGGTCTCTGTTTTCAAACATTAGACAAACTCGATCAGTTCCGTGGTAACATCCTGACAGCTCTGCAAACCCGCCGGTCCATTAGAAACCGGGTTCTGTCCATCATAACACGGGAATGTTGCTGCTGAAGCGGCTGTGATGCTGATGTTGTGCCGTGTGCTCAGGCTGTATAAACAGGATGTGAGCGGTAACCTCAGAGCCATGATGAAGCTGATGAACAGCGCTGATGTGGCCAAGCACACGCTCTCCACGCTGGGCAGCTCCAACTGCTTTGTGGACTCTCTGCACGACGGCATGGACTTTGACTGCAGCATCTCCAGGTGTGGTCCCTTCTTTAACCCGTGATTCGTTCAGAGTCTGCAGGTGTGACGGCTTGGTTCTCTCCTCAGAGCGCGCTTCGAGTTGATTTGCTCAAACCTGTTCAGTAAGAGCATTCAGCCAATCAGAAACCTCCTGGAGCAGGTCCACCTCTCCACCTCCGATGTCAACAAGGTAGTAACCGCATCACTTATAATGGAGAAATAAATATGGCATTTCTGATGTAATTAAATGAAATCACTTTATGCTGACTGAAGAATTACGTGTTTTTATTGAAAAACAGTGAAAAACTTCTCAGTTTCTGGCATTTTTGCTTTTTTCTTTTTTAGCTCCACTTAATTATGGGCTCCACTTAATACATATTGTGCTGTGAAACATCATGTAATTTAAAATGAAATAAAATTAAGAGATCTTCATAAATCATTTACTTTTTACTTTTATAATACTATACTATACTATAATACTGTATACTAATACTATAATACTGTCACAATAAGGTTAATGTTGATGGAATATTATAATGAGCCGCTCACACACTGTAGGTTGGTACTTAAATGAAATCACTTTATGCTGACTGAACAATTACATGTTTGTCGTGCTTCATGTTTTAATTAATTTAATTAAACTTAAAACATTTTTTAAGCCCGTTATGCAAATAAAGTCTTCCGGGGTTGCTATGACGAATCCCGGCTGAGACGACAACTCTGCACGGGTCCCCAGTCCCTGACAAAACATCCAGAAACATGCATTCAAGGTGTATTGGCTGCTATAAATTGCCCCTCTCAGCAAGGGCTGTGGTACAGGAACCAGCCTTGTGTCCTGAAGGTTCCTGGTTCGATTCTCTGGCCAGAACCTGAATCGTTACCTTTTCACCCTAACGAGTCTGCATTCATTTTAAGTGGACTCAGATCAGTTCATTTAATTGAACTTAATTTTTTAACGCCAGTGATGCAAATTAGGTCTTCCGGGGTTGCTATGACGAATCCCGGCTCTGCACGGGTCCCCAGTCCCAACAAAACATCCAGAAATGTGCATTCAAGGTGTATTGGCTGCTCTAAATTGCCCCTATCTAAGCAGAGGCAGTTGTAGGCTTGTGGTACAGGAACCAGCCTTGTGTCCTGAAGGTTCCTGGTTCGATTCTCTTGCCAGAACCTGAATCGTTACCTTTTCACCCTAACGAGTCTGAATTCCTTTTAAGTGGACTCGGATCAGTTTCCTGTAACGAGCGGAGGACCAGATCAGCGCTTCAGGTTCGTTTAGGTCGTTACCTCTGACCCGTTCCTTCCTCTGCAGGTGGTCTTAAGTGGGGGGTCTGCACGGATCCCCAAACTGCAGCAGATGATCAAGGACCTGTTCTCCGACGTGGAGCTGCTGTGCTCCATTCCCCCTGATGAGGTGATCCCCGTGGGCGCAGCGATGCAGGCGGGCATCCTGGTGGGCAAAGAGAGCCTGATCCTGGATGAGGGTTCCATCACAGTGGACTGCTGTGCCAGCGACATCACGGTCAAGGTGAGCCGAGGGGAGCGTCTTTAAGGCGTGGTTCTGAAACTCAGACGCTCAGGTTCTAACAGTCTGTATGTTCTCTCGTCCTCAGGAGGTGGACGAGTCGGGAGCGGACACGTTCACGGTCCTGTTTCCGTCCGGCACGCCCCTTCCTGCCCGCCGCCAGCACACGTTACAGAGTCCCGGCAGTCTGATGTCCGTGTGTCTGGAGCTGTACCAGGATCAGAAACCCCTAGCACAGGTTCTCACACACACACACACACACACAATACATTCAGCTGTATACTCTACAGAATATTTATTGAGACTTAATAAGTTAATCAGTTATAGTATATTTATCTTAAAGGAGCATTAAATAGCTTTAATTCAAGTGTCCATTTTGCCTACTGTAACCCATACATGCCATGAAACATACACACACACACACACACACACTGAGTGAAGTGAGCACACACGTCCAGAGAGGTGGGCAGCTCGGAGACAATTGGGGTTAGGGGCCTTGTTCAAGGGCACTTTAGCTGTAGCACTTAATGGAACCAGAAATCAAACCGGGGACCTTCGGGTCACATGACTGGTTCCTTAACCTGCGACTGCCCTATCGCTGGGTATGGAGACACACACACGCACAAATATATATATATATGGGGCAGTTTAGAGCAGCCAATTCACCTTAAATCCATGTTTTTGAACTGTGGGAGAAAACAGGAGAAAGCCCATGCAGACAAAGGGAGAACATGCAAACTCCACCCAGCTCAGGATTTAAACCTGTGGTTCTGTGATGAAAATCAGAGGTGGTTTGATAATGGGTTCTACTTGGTCTGAAAAGTTTATGAACCTCTGATTTAAATAGTTGGGCGGCACGGTGGCTTAGTGGTTTAGCATGTTCTCCTTTCAGCGCTAGGGATTCCCGGTTCGAATCCCCATCTGGGTGGAGTTTCCATGTTCTCCCCGTGTCTGCGTGGGGTTCTTCCAGGTTCTCCGGTATCCTCCCACAGTCGAAAAACATGGTCAGGCCAATTGAATTCTCCAAATTGCCCCATATAGAGAAACGTTCTCCCCTGGATGGGCATGGGTAAACCCCCACCATCCCGCGACCCTAATATAGGATAAAGTGGAAAGATGGTGGATGGATTTAAATAGTCTTGTGAGAACTCTGAGCACCGCCGTTATTACCACCTGTTCACCTGAATGTGAGCATCCATCCACATCCTGCACTGTGGTACATAATTGGACCTGATTGGTAGAGGCAGGACAATTGCATTCTCCACCACTAGGGGGCAGAGCTGTTGAGGAGGTGCCACTCTGCTGCTGATGTAATCATTTTCTGAAATGCTGAAGCTGGACTTTGTAGTTGTGCAGTTCCATTCTGTAGTCTTTATCTGTTTCTTTATCTTTTGTTAGTTTGCTTTAGTAGATTCAAATCAGCCAATCAGATTTAAGCAGCGGAACGACACATTTTTAAATATTCATTTAATTACATGGCGTGTGAGAGTCTAAATTCCACGTGTTTCATACAGATAGTTCTTCGGGACCTGGAGCCCACAGAGGAAACACACCACATCGTCACCGTGGCAACGATGAAGAGGTAGGGATGGTTGCTCTATAGGAATGGGTTCTGTTCTTGTGCCTGATGGGTGTTAATGTGCCTGTGGTCTGGTTTCAGGGATGGTTCTCTTCACGTCACGTGTACAGAGCAAGGCAGCGGCAGATCAGACGCCGTTACTATAGAAACGGCAGCAGCCTCATCTTAGAACCTCCATTACCCATGTAAACTAGTAACCAACCAACCACCAACCAACCACCTGTATTAAAGTTATTACTGAAGCCAAAGTGTTTTAATAAAGTCTTTTTGGTAAAATTTTTGTCTCATGTGGTTCTGAACAGAGCAGCTTGTTTAATCACATCAACTTTAATTTGTAGTTTATTAAAAAAAAAATCCAATAATCCATCAGCTAAATGATTAGTATTAGACTGCTTTATTAGTCAGTAGGTTTTTTTTTAATTTATTAGTCAGTAGGTTTTTTTTTATTATTAGTCAGTAGGTTTGATGGTTCTTTCTCGTTCCAGGCATTTATAACCGATCGCCACGGCGACCGTACTAGACAGAACCTCCATTTCTGTTGCATTAGTGACGATGCAGGACGATCTCCCTGAACTGATTCAGTTTTATAATTAAAAATGATGCTGTTCATAATGCATTATTAACACATTAAGTATTCTTTATAATTGTTGTTGTAAGCCTTTGTTAATGTCTATAGAGGTACATAATCACACTCAAAGTGTTATAAGAACATGCCATAAGGCTTTATGACACAGTGACATAATGCATTATAGGTTTTATATTTTAACAAAGACCAGCGACGTACAGCTTTATAACCTTTGTGTTAAATGAACGCTTTTCCTGAAAATGACTTTCTAAGTGCTCATAACTTTATAAAAGCTTATAAAGTTTCCATTGATGAGCCCTTTGAATGAGACTGCATACATACTGTAGTACATAATGACTTATAAATTCTCGTTACAGACTAAGTAAATTGTAATAATTTACTTTTAAGTAAAAATGTTTAAACATCCAAAGAACTGAAAGTTTACATAATTTCATATGATGTCACTGTTATAAAGCGTCATGTCATGTTGGTAACACTTTATAAGTGTGATTATGAACGTCTATGTACATTAACAAAGGCATATAAGTGTTATAATGCATTATGGCTACCGGTGTTATAGAAAGTGTTTCCTCATTTTTTGGGTTCTGCAGACTGTTTACATTTACACGCAAAATAATATCAGTGTGTTTAAAACATCAGAAATATTGATATGTTTATGATCATCTGCGCTCACTTCCTCTGTACGTTTATCTGACAGCTGCGTTAACGTATGGCTTGTGGTTTGGTTCTGTTGCGTCTGTACGTTGGGTGGTGTGTGTAGCGTGTGGTTTTGTGATGCCGTCGTTTCTACAAAGACGTAAACCGTTGGGTTTCAAGCTTTATATAAAAATGATCAACCTGCTTTAATTTAATGTTTATATAAACTTTAATGGAACCTGATTTTAATCCTAATGTATGAGAAGCCAATTCACCTTGAATCCATGTTTTTAGACTGTTGGAGGAAAGCGGAGAACCTGGAGGGTGGACACGGGGAGGACATGCAGACACCGTGCCTCTGTTGGGGAAAAATAAAGGTTTTTAATCCGTAATTTAATTTCTAATGTTCTGTGGCTCATGGTTTAGTGTTTAGCAAGTTCACCTCTCAGCTTGGGTGGAGTTCTCCGGTTTCCTTCCACACGCTAAAAACGTGGATTCAAGGTGAATTAACTGCACTAAATTGCCCCTTTCTATAATACCCCTATAAAGTGAGTGTGTGCCCAGTAATAGATTGGCGCCCTCTCCTGGTAGTGTCTGCCCAGTGACCGAAACATTCTCCCCTTGATGAGCATGTGGAACCCCCACGACCCTAGTATACAGTAGAATTAAGAATGGATGGATGTTCAAAGTTCTCAAAGACCAGGCCAAATTGCAAGAACAGAGAGAAAGAACCCTTGTGAGGACCAACATGGCAGTATAATAACAATAATAATAATAACAATAATAATGTACAGGTTTTATATTTATAAAGGTACTCAGTTTTTAGCATGTTCTTCTCTCGGTGCTGGGGATTCCCGGTTCGAATCCCAATCTGGGTGGAGTTTCCATGTCCTCCCCGTGTCCGCGGTGGGTTTCCTCCGTGTTCTCCGGTTTCCTCCCACAGTCCAAAAACATGGATCAAGTCAATTGAGTTCTACAAATTGCCCCATATAGAGTGTGTGTGAGTGAGTGTGTGTGAGTCCAGTGATAGATTGGCATCCTGTCCTGGGTGTATCTGCCCAGCACCCAGAACGTTCTCCCCTGGATGGACATGGGGAACCCCCCCCCCCCCCCCGCGACCCTAATAGAGGATAAAGCAGAAGATAATGATGGATGGATACTGGTTTTTTCTCACAAAAAAGAATACCACTCCTTAAAGACGTAAAAAAAATATTTATTGTTTCATTAGAAATAAACTAATTACAGGTTGTTTTTCCAGGTGGAAATTATTTTCGAACGCAGTGTGAGAGTAAAGCATTTCTGGATGATTAAAGTTCTCTGATTCCTCCTGTTCTCTCAGTTCTGCTTTATTTTTTGGAGGTGATATCTTTTCCGGCTGCCAGCCTTCTGTACAGGTCCTTCAGCTCTTCGGGATTCGGGGCTCTGGAGCCGGGGGTCTGCGGCAGGTCGAAATCCGATGACCTCTGTGAGTCGGACAGTCCCGGTTCCACCCCCTCTGATCGGTCCTCGCTCTGATCCGGCAGCGGTCTGACGGACACGGTGTCCAGCTGACTGAGACTCTCTGCCTCTGACACGTGAGTGGACTGAGAGGAGGTCAAAGGGCCTGACTCCTCGTCACTGAAGAGCTCGGGCGACTGCGAGGTTCTGTACTCGGTGGACTGGACCTGGCTGTTCTGACTGCTCTCCAGCTCACTGCCCTCATCGGTCGACACCGGACCCGCAGAGAAGAACGCCGACCAGGACAGCAGAGACGGTTTGGGGTTCGAAGTGGACTGAGGAACATCTGAATGGCAGAGGGGCTGAGCCGGGTCCGAGTTCAAAGTGGGAGGAGCCAAGAGCGAGTCGGGTGGTGGGACGGGACGGTGCGGGTCAGGACCTGAGGGTGGTCTGTTTGCTGTCTGTGGTTTGGGTTCGTTATCTCCTGACAGGCCACATGCAGGAGGTTCCTCACGTTTGGAACTCAATAGGCCCTCCTCATCTTCATCATCATCATCATCATTAGACTCTGTGCAGTCCAGGTAGTTGAGCGTTTGCCCCGCGGGCAGCAGAGCTGGTGGAACGTGTTCTTTATCTTCAGAATCGTTGTTTTCTGGACTGCAAACTGATGCCAGCGTCTTTCTTGTAGGAATTCTGGGAACCTTTCCAAACAACTCATCATCACTGTCTGAACCTGAAACACACACACCACACACACACCACCCAATTCAAATCCATGACATGCCTTTAACTGGAAACCCCATGTGCCTTTAACTGGAAAACGCATGTCCCCTCATACGACGCTCTGAGGACGTCACAGATCACAAATCAGTTCAGTCACGAGGACAGATAACAACAGATACAATACTGTACATCAGGGAGTCGCCGAAAACCCAAACCCAACTGTTCAAAGAAACGGGAGAACCTGCTAGAACATTTTACATCATGAACCGTTAATGCAAATATACACATTCACATAAACACAACCATTTACCCATCAGCACTGAGCCGGGATCCTGTTACTAAGCAACCGGTGTTCACTTTAAACACTAGAACTAGATTGCAGAGTTTGTAGAGTTTATTATTAATTTAGATTTAATGAACATGTTTCTTAATGTAAGTTTGTGTTTTATGACGGCGTTCATTATAAAAGTGTGGAACCCAACGTCACCTCTGATTACCGAGGCTTGATTCTAATGTGTTTTCTTATTGGCAGTCGGGCGGTGCAGTGGTGTGCTGGTTAGATCCTCCACCTCTCAGCGCTGGGGGTGCAGGTTTGAGGTTAAACCAGCCGTGCAACCTGACGCTCCCCGCTTTGATCCCCGTCCAACCGAGTTCTGCCCGAGCTCCGTCTAACGGGCTGCCCACCGCTCCGGGTATGTGTACCTACTTCACTCAGTGTGTGTGTGTGTGTGTGTTATTGTACAGATGGGTTACATGTGGAGGACGCCCTCCTCAGTGTGTGTGTGTGTGTGTGTGTGTGTGTGTGTTATTGTACAGATGGGTTACATGTGGAGGATGCGCTCCTCAGTGTGAGTGTGTGTGTGTGTGTGTGTGTGTGTGTGTGTGTGTGTTATTGTACAGATGGGTTACATGTGGAGGATGCGCTCCTCAGTGTGAGTGTGTGTGTGTGTGTGTGTGTGTGTTATTGTACAGATGGGTTACATGTGGAGGACGCCCTCCTCAGTGTGAGTGTGTGTGTGTGTTTGTGTGTGTTATTGTACAGATGGGTTACATGTGGAGGATGCGCTCCTCAGTGTGAGTGTGTGTGTGTTATTGTACATATGGGTTACATGTGGAGGACGCCCTCCTCAGTGTGAGTGTGTGTGTGTGTGTGTGTGTGTGTGTGTGTGTGTTATTGTACAGATGGGTTACATGTGGAGGACGCCCTCCTCAGTGTGAGTGTGTGTGTGTGTGTGTGTGTGTGTGTGTGTGTGTTATTGTACAGATGGGTTACATGTGGAGGATGCGCTCCTCAGTGTGAGTGTGTGTGTGTGTGTGTGTGTTATTGTACATATGGGTTACATGTGGAGGACGTGCTCCTCAGTGTGAGTGTGTGTGTGTGTGTGTGTTATTGTACATATGGGTTACATGTGGAGGACGTGCTCCTCAGTGTGAGTGTGTGTGTGTGTGTGTTATTGTACAGATGGGTTACATGTGGAGGATGCGCTCCTCAGTGTGAGTGTGTGTGTGTGTGTGTGTTATTGTACAGATGGGTTACATGTGGAGGATGCGCTCCTCAGTGTGAGTGTGTGTGTGTGTTATTGCACAGATGGGATACATGTGGAGGATGCGCTCCTCAGTGTGTGTGTGTGTGTGTGTGTGTGTGTGTTAGTTATTGTACAGATGGGTTACATGTGGAGGACGCGCTCCTCAGTGTGAGTGTGTGTGTGTGTGTGTGTGTTATTGTACAGATGGGATACATATGGAGGACGCCCTCCTCAGTGTGAATGTGTGTGTGTTATTGTACAGACAGTGTGTAATCACTTTAGAATGATATTTTTAAATCAAAAAGAATATCAACATTTTAAAGTCAACAGCCGCATAAAACATTATAAACGCTGTCTGACGCAAGAGAGGTCTCACACACTAATCAATGCAACGCTGACAGAATTAAATGTCATGAGCCGACAGCACACCAGCGTACAGATGTGTAATGACTGATGAAGTGTTCTGTGATGGTCTGAGAACCTGTCTGGCGTTTCCTGCCTTTTGTCCAATTAACCTCCAGCACCCTAATCCAGATTAACAGCTTAGATCATTAATAATTAATAAAGCAATGCCAACGAATACAGTATAAATGTTTCTGATGAAGGTGTGATTAAAGGCTTTAAGGTTGAGAATGTGTGAGAATGTGATACCTTGTGCTGTACAGTTGAGTTTGGCTCGCTTCAGCTTCCCGAGAGGTTTGTAGGAAACGTCACGGCAACCGGAATGTTTTCTACACATGAGCTGCAGTCTGCACAACCAGAGGAGTGAGAGTCAGCACTGCAGTCTTAATGATCAGAAACCAATCACTGCACGTTAAATCTGATTTATTAATTACAGCTCTGGTGCTCTGCTCAATCAGAACGCATTATTTGTGCCGCAGTAGAACAAATATCATGACATCAGAGGTTACACCCCCACTGTACAAGATCTACGATCCAATAAAAACTATTCTATAAACTATTTAATACAGGACATCATAACCCCATAACCCCATACCCACCCAGAGGATGTTTCCATCATCAATCCAGTGCTGGAAACACTCACTCACACTTGGCTGCTATAAATTGCCCCACTACATTCACCTTGAATCTACATTTATTTATGGTGGGAGGAGAACACAGAACCCTGAGATGTAAACATCACCCAGATCGGAATTAAAACCCAGTACTAAGAGGTGGATGTGCTGACCACTACACCACCGTGGTCAAAGTTTATTAAAGTTTATTTTTAGTGTTGTAAATTTATTGACATTTATAAAGAGGGCATGTTCTCCTCTCAGCACTGGGGATACAGGTTCGAATCCCAGTCTGGGTGGTGTTTGCATGTTCTCCACATGTCTGCGTGTGTCTCAGGGTTTCCTCCAGGTTCTTCAGTTTCCTCCCACAGTCCAAAAACATGGATTCAAGGTGAACTGGCAGCTCTAAATTCATTCATTCATTTATTATCTTCTGCTTTATCCTCTATTAGGGTCGCGGGGGGGGTTCTCCATGCCCATGCAGGGGAGAACGTTTCGGGCGCTGGGCAGATACACCCAGGACAGGATGCCAATCTATCGCTGGGCACACACTCACACACAAACACACTCTACATGGGGCAATTTGGAGAACTCAATTGACTTGATCCATGTTTTTGGACTGTGGGAGGAAACCGGAGAACCCGGAGGAAACCCACACAGACACGGGGAGGACATGGAAACTCCACCCAGAGATAATGGATGGATGGGTTATTTTTGTTGTTCTAGTTGTTCTCACTATAGGAACCCGATGTGCGTTTGCTTTTCCCTTCAGCGCTCATCATACATTGTTAAAAGCTGATGCTCCATCAGTGATGCTCCACCTAAAAACAAACCAGAGTGGTTGTGCCCAGGTCTGTAACGGCGGGAGAACGCAGGAGAACACTCACAGCTCGGTGACCTCCTCCACCGATCGGCCTAACGGCAGAACATTAGGATGGATATGAACCGGCCTGATGTGGGACAGGAAATCCTGCAGCTGGATGGAGATAGATGAACACAGTCAGCAGACCTGAGGTTAGGAACATGTCTCATACTGCGGTTTTATACTTTATTAGGTACAGCTGATTGGTTCTGCTCTGATCAGACAGATGGGGTTTGTAGTTCTACAGTTCCATTCTGTAGTCCATTCGTTCATGTACATACTGTGATCAGGACCCCACAGAGCAGGTGTTATTAGGTGGTGGATGATGGTTCTGTATGTTCTGATTGGTGTTCTGTTCTCTGTCCAGCAGCACAACACACACACACACCTGCACCAACATGACACTATCACTGCAGTACTGAGAATCATCCACCACCCTCACACCTCCACTGTGGGGGTCCTGACAAAGCAGATGTAGAGTACAGATGGCCGGCTGTCTGTAATTGTAACTACGAAGTCCATCTGTACGATGTGTGGAACTAAAAACAGCTCATAGAGGGCAGGACTGAGGCTGTACCTAATAAACTGGCCGCTGAGGACACATCTCTCTTACCTCTGAATACGAAGAATGGAAAGAGAAGCATGCGCGGTAGGAGCTTGCACCCATCCTAAAACATTATAATACTAATATATAAAAAACTATATATACTGAATTCACAATCAATTTAAAATATTTAGTTTACAGGGCGGCGCGTTGGCTTAGTGGTTTAGCATGTTCTCCTCTCAGCACTAGGGATTCCCGGTTCAAATCCCAATCCCCAATGGGTGGAGTTTGCATGTTCTCCCCGTGTCCGTGTGGGTTTCCTCCGGGTTCTTCCCACAGTCTAAAAACATGGATCAAGGTCAATTGAGTTCTCCAAATTGCCCCATATAGTGTGTGTGTGTGTGTGAGTAAGTGTGTGTCCAGCGATAGATTGCCCCCCCCCCCCCCCGTCCTGGGTTTATCTGCCACGACCCTAATAGAGGATAAAGCGAAAGATAATGGATGGATATATAGTTTACAGCTTCTATTAATGTAAGTGCAATTATTATTAGTAGTAGTAGTAGTGGTATTATCCATCCATTATCTTCCGCTTTATCCTATATTAGGGTCGCAGGGGGTTCCCCATGCCCATCCAGGGGAGAACGTTTCGGGCGCTGGGCAGATACACCCAGGACAGGGCGCCAATCCATCGCTGGACACACACTCACTCACATACACACACACACAAACACACTCTATATGGGGCAATTTGGAGAACTCAATTTACTTGATCCATGTTTTTGGACTGTGGGAGGAAACCCACGCGGACACGGGGAGAACATGAAAACTCCACCCAGTATTATTATTCATTCATTCATTATCTCCCACTTTATCCTCTATTAGGGTCGCGGTGGGGTTCCCCATGCCCATCCAGGGGAGAACGTCTCGGGCGCTGGGCAGATACACCCAGGACAGGGCGCCAATCCATCGCTGGGCCAGTATTATTATAATTATTATTATTATGTGGCTATGAAATGTGAAGGTTGATAATGTAGATTTAATGTACTTGGTGTTTTCTGATTTTTGTATTAACTGGAATTCTATAAGAACATTTCATATTTTGAAAACTCAAAATCTGAGTATTTTTTGTCTTAACACTAACGATGTTGAATACTCTTAATTCAGACTGATATCGTTTCTCTGTATGGTATTAGTTTGCAGATACCTAACGATCACGTTGGTCTTTCTCGATCGCTCTCCAAACCACATGGTGGAGGGTTTGATGCTGATGATGCGCAGAGGCGTGCCGTCTGGCGCCGTGGAGCCACACGGGAGCCGGTTCGCTCTGAACAGCTCATCATCCTGCCACAAACCCAGAACAGCAATAACGCATGCTCAGCAATTTACTATTCACTACAAAATATCTGGAGCCCTTTGAAAATAGAACTTACCTTGGGGTGTCTGCAGGCATGGATCTGCGTGGTTCGATCGGTGGTCATGTGACACAGAATTTCTGGCATTTTGCGGAACATGTTCAAGCTGTTGACGTGGATCTGTAGCAGGAGATTAAATATAGATTATTGATTGGTTTTTATAGTGTTTATATGCTGCTGGAAACATTTAATCCTGAAATGTGGACTGAACCGTGCAGACGTACAGTTTAATCATTACAAATCATATCTAGACTAATTACATTGACATTTATCTGGAATAACGCATTCTCAAATTCTTTTGAAACCCTGTGGAGAACCTGTCGAACCTCCCGCTCAATTCCAATTCTGCAAAATGGACTTTTAATCATTACACAGTTTGTACGTTGGTGTCCTGCACTAGTGATGCTGCCCGGCCGCTTAAGGTGGAGGGGTCCCACACTGAACATTTTGACACTAAAATGGCCTTGGGCATTAATATGATTGTGTAATCATAATAAACCAAGATTCATTCATCCATTCATTATCTTCCGCTTTATCCTCTATTAGGGGCGCAGTGGGGTTCCCCATGCCCATCCAGGGGAGAACGTTTCGGGCGCTGGGCAGATACACTCAGGACAGGGCGCCAACCTATCGCTGGGCACACACTCACTCACACACACTCTACATGGGGCAATTTGGAGAATTCAATTGACTTGATCCATGTTTTTGGACTGTGGGAGGAAACCGGAGAACCCGGAAGAAACCCACGCAGATACGGGGAGAACATGGAAACTCCACCCAGATGGGGATTCAAACCGGGAATCCCTAGTGCTGAGAGGTGAACATGCTAAACACTAAGCCACCGTGCCACCGGATAAACCAATATATGTGAATTAATTAGTTGTTTTAATATCTAACTTTTTGAACCTGTGTTAGTCCACTGTGTCACAATGGTTCATTTAAAGAACAGATTAAACCAGAGCAGAGCAGCGTGGGATATATGTGTGTATGTGTAATTATATTATATGTCTAGGTCCGAATCTCCTAAAAACTAAACCCTAGAACTCCGAGTTTGTATTAATTATGCTGAACGTGTGGATGACGGACTAACCTGCGAATCGAACTCCTCACCCAGATTGGTGAACAGGTATTCATAACCATATGCAGCTTTGCAGTTCAACCACACCACGTGATATGGACTCAGACTGATCCAGTCTTGAACCAGTTTCCTGATTCCACTCAGACAGGTTTCCTAAATCATCAGAGACACGTCCATCAGAGGCTCTTCATCCTAAATCTAAACTAAGGTAACGATTAGGGCTCACCCGGCTCGGGATCTGGTAATAGCGCGGATCATAGAAGGTGCTGTCGATGTACACGGTCTGGATGTCCTTCACTCTGAAACCAAAGGATGAGACTGATGTCCTGTCACCTGGTCATTAACGTGATTACTGATGTCCTTTCACCTCGTCATTAACGTGATTACAGTGTGTGAAAAATAAACTGAAAAGTTGAACTTTTTTTTTTTAACTTACATTTTTATATACATTATTATTATTATTATTATTATTGTTTTAAACCATTACTTACTTCTGAAGGACAGTTAGTCTCTTTTCTTAAAACCAATAACAGGGAGCATCACTGTGCCACAGTCACTCTGACTTTTTAATAATCACAAAAATAAAAAGCTTTCTTTAGATGATGCACGGTTGTAAAAAAAAAAAAAAAAAAAAAAAGTGCTAAATAAATTAAAACTGAATATAACTAAGACACATGCTTATGTTAAAAAATATTTTTTTAGTTTTTTCATTTCAAAATTCTCTGTAATTAATGGAGTGACATTGAGAATTTTTGTTGGTGTATCAGTGATATTGGAGTTGTAGCTAAATTTTCCTTCATGCACCAGGAGCCTGAAACGGGGAAACAGTAAAGAACGAGCAACAAACCACAATGCACCTGTTTCCAGAGTGCAGGTGTTCCATCCTGGCCACGTCTCCAGCAGCCAATCGGAAATCACCGGTGTATAGCACAGTGCCCTGGGTTCCCTCAAAGAGAAACCTGCAAAGACACACACAGATGAAAATAAGCAACGTCCTGTGTGTCAAAAAAGGACAAACAACAAAACAAATGGTTTATGACCAGAACCATCATCCGAAAATTTAGTAGGGATCTTCACTTTTATTCTATGGTTACATAATATTTGTAGAACCTCAGACCCACTGGGCTGGTGATCAGGATTAAGCCGTGCTTACATGACCGATCCAGGACAGTGTCCAGCAGGTAGCAACGTCACCACCACGTCTTCTGACTGCGTTAAACAGAATGAGAAATCAGAGCTCAGTGTAAATGAAGAGTGATCCACCTCCTGGTTCAGCTCACCTCCCCCGTGGCTTCATCAGTCAGAGAAACGTGGGTCGGGCTGTCTAGCTCCAGAGCAACCTGGGAAGTTTGAACAAGTTGAGGATGTAATACAGAACAGAGTTCTAAGAGTGTTATTTTAAATCCTCAGAAGTGTGAACTTACGATGTGGTCTTCCCAGAATCCGTATTTTGGATTGCTCAGGAGCAGTTCCTTTGTGACGAATGAGCAGTACAGCTTTACCATCAAACTGCAACAGAAGGGTTTCTAACATGTTAAGAAAGTTTTTTTTTTTACATTAATGACTTTATTAACAAAAAAACATTAATAATTCATTTCTGCCCAACAAAAACAACCTGCTCCTCATGCTAAAAATATGTCCACAAAGCAGCTCTACAGTGTTATAAATCCTAAAAGAGCAAGACGAGACAGTGGCAAGACAAAACTCCGTTATGTTGTTATTTTTTCCGAAGAAACCTTGTGAGGACCAAGGACCAAGAGAACCAACAGGGGACTAACAAAAACACAGAACACGGATGGATTACAGTCTGTAATTGTAAAACTACAAAGTCCATCCATGTGGTAGGTGGAGAACATAGAGGATGGAGCGAGAAGGGGGCGTGGCCTAACTTTTGACTGTGACTGTATGTATGTTATTTACACAACATAAGGATTTAGATTTTGACTTCCAAGAAAATGATCTTCTTTTAAGTTCTTATGTGTGAGTTATGTATGTTCTTTGTTGTAACCCTGTAAACAGATTAATTAGATGAATATTAATGTCTGAATGTGTATAATGAGTTTTGTAACTCACCTAAACTTCAGTTTTCTTTTGATTAGAGGTCCCTTCAGTCCTTTCATGTGATCTGTAGACATTACAGTCAGGTTTCAGACTCTCTCTCTCTGTTAGACTTTATAAACTGTTATAACCTCCCTTTCTAACCTCTCTTTCTAACCTCCCTTTATAACCTCTCTTTATAACATACCTTTATAACCTCTCTTTATAACATACCTTTATAACCTCCCTTTATAACATACCTTTCTAACCTCCCTTTCTAACCTCTCTTTCTAACCTCCCTTTCTAACCTCTCTTTATAACCTCCCTTTATAACCTCCCTTCATAACCTCCCTTTATAATCTCCCTTTCTAACCTCTATTTCTAACCTCCCTTTCTAACCTCCCTTTCTAACCTCTCTTTCTAACCTCCCTTTATAACATCCCTTTATAACCTCTATTTCTAACCTCCCTTTCTAACATACCTTTCTAACCTCCCTTTCTAACCTCTCTTTATAACCTCCCTTTATAACATCCCTTTATAACCTCTATTTCTAACCTCCCTTTCTAACATACCTTTCTAACCTCTCTTTCTAACCTCCCTTTATCACCTCTCTTTCTAACCTCCCTTTCTAACCTCTCTTTCTAACCTCCCTTTATCACCTCCCTTTATCACCTCCCTTTATCATCTCCCTTTCTAACCTCCCTTTATAACATACCTTTATAACCTCCCTTTATCACCTCCCTTTCAAACCTCCCTTTATCACCTCCCTTTATAACCTCCCTTTATCACCTCCCTTTATAACATACCTTTGTGACAGTGAGACAGAAAGTATGCTCTTGCGTGCAGGTTGTCTTTGTCGAATCGGTCGATGGAGAGGGTCGGGTACTCCTTCATTCGTCCGGGGAACGAGCTCATTTTGAGGGCATTACTGTAACAGTCTCTGTTTATCAGACAGAACTCCTTCTTTGATCTCATACATCTGAGAGCTCCCGACCGCCGCGCTGCTTCATAATCCGGAAACTTCAGGCAGCGACAGCTCAGCAGCGACACCTAGCAGCCAGGAATCATACTACAGGCGTCGTGCAGCCGGTGGGTTCAATGAAACGCGTTTATATTCATCACTTTACGGTAATTCTTTAGATCGAGCAAATACAAACTGGGAATTAAATTAGGAATCTACTCACTCTATGAAAATAAAGTTTCATATAAATTTTATTTAAAAATGTATTTATATTATTTATATTTTAGGTTGTTTTCTTTTTTATTTATTAAATTAATATTATATATATGGCAATTTAGAGTAGCCACTTCACCTTAATTCCATGTTTTTGGTCTGTAGGAGGAAACTCCAACGCCGTCTAATATTAGTTTGTTTTTCTTAATATATAAATAATTTTTCTTTTATTTTATTTATTTTCACTGCATGGTTTGTGTGAAATAAATCTATAAACATGTTAAAAGGTCAAAAGTAGAAAACAATTGACAAAAAAAGTATTTAATTAAGTCAACTCACACTGAATCAATCAGTTCTAATGAAACGTTTAACTTTACGGTGTTTACGAATCTCGAATCACGTGACAGGTTTTCACCGTTGCTAAGAAACTCTAACCTACTAGTTATTAGTCATAAAATTTACGTAAGTTATTTAAATAAAAAATGCTGACAGGTAGGTACATTTATTCAACATAACTGATTTTACCTTTAAATAATTAAAAGGTGTAATTATTAAGTCTGAAATGTTTAAAGACGTCCATCGTGGAGCAGTTCCGGTTTACTCTGTTGCTGGGATACATCAACAACAAGCCTTTTGAAGTTCGTTTTTAATTCATGCAAGTACCATCTGCAGAGTAATAAATTATAATTAAGTGCTGCACTGTAATTAAAATAGTAATTAAATAATGAACATGTTTTTGTGATTGAACTAGCGGTCGTTAGTTTCATTAATGAACATTTTCCTCTGAACTGTTTGAAGGTTTTCAGGTGTCAGGTGATATTCAGAGATAATTTAATAATAAAGAACGCGTTTTGTGTTTACAGAGACATGGCGTTCGCATCTTTGATCGATGGAAACGGCAGACCCAAATCTATGAGCAGAGCAAAGGAGTGGACTGATGAGGTGGAGAACCTCTACAGATTTCAACAAGCAGGATACAGAGATGAGGTCGAGTACAAGCAGATCAAACAAGCTGAGGTAATCAGGGCCATTATGCACAATCATGATCTCATACATTATTAGATTAGATTAGATTAGATTGGATTAGATTCAACTTTATTGTTATTGTGCAGAGTGCAGGTACAAAGTCAATAAAATGGAATTAGGATCCAACCAGAAGTGCAATATATAATATTATTTACATTAAGTGCAGTAGGAACAGTGACGGGGTGCAGTGAATAGTAATGTGATGTATAGAATAGGTATATATAGATATTAGGATGAATATACATAACATAATATTCATAAAATGAAGTGCCAAGCCCCACAGATGTTGTTATTATTATTATTATTATTATTATTATTTTTATTATTTTTATTATCCATCCATCCATTATCTCTCGCTTTATCCTCTATTAGGGTCGCGGGGGGGTTCCACCATGCCCATCCAGGGGAGAATGTTTCAGGTGCTGGGCAGATACACCCAGGACAGGACGCCAATCCATCGCTCACTCACACAGACACACTCAATATGGGTCAATTTGGAGAATTCAATTGACTTGATCCATGTTTTTGGACTGTGGGAGGAAACCGGAGAACCCGGAAGCCCACGCGGACACGGGGAGAACATGGAATCTCCACACAGATTGGGATTAAAACCGGGAATCCCCAGCACTAAGAGGCGAACGTGCTAACCACCAAACCACTAAGCTTATTATTCATTCATTCATTATCTTCTGCTTTATCCTCTATTAGGGTCGCGGGGGGGTTCCCCATGCCCATCCAGGGGAGAACGTCTCGGGCGCTGGGCAGATACACCCAGGACAGGGCGTCAATCTATCGCTGGGCACACACACACACACACAGACACACACACAAACACACTCTATATGGGGCAATTTGGAGAACTCAATTGACTTGATCCATGTTTTTGGACTGTGGGCGGAAACCGGAGAACCCGGAGGAAACCCACACGGACACGGGGAGAACATGGAAACTCCACCCAGATGGGGATTAGAACCGGGAATCCCTAGTGCTGAGAGGCGAACATACTAACCACTAAGCCACTGTGCTGCCCTTATTATTATTATTATTATTATTTTATATAAATTCCATAACTTAAACAGTTGTATTATTTATTATGATCTGGAGTTTATTCTTATGGTCGAGCTTGTAATCATATAAGGTTATAATACATTTTGATATTTGAATCGTCTCAGCATTGGGCAGCAAGGTGGCATTTTTTGGCTATCACCTGATTTCTCGGAGTCACATGAAACCGGCTGCCTCATTTTTCCCAGCTTGTTTTGAATAAACGTGTTGACTGTTTAAGCCTTATTTTAACAGGTTTTTCATCTGTAACCTGACCCGTTTTTTTTTTTTTTAGCCCTAACTGATCAAAATATCATAAGAGACTTTTTTAAAAGTTTGTTGTTGTTATTTCTTTTTTGCAAATGTGTGCTTTATTAAAACTATTGAAATTGTTAAAATGCAAAAAGATGCTTTTTACTATTTTGCCTCAGATTGAGCGCTGGCCTGAGACCGGCTTTGTGAAGAAGCTTCAGCGGCGCGACAACACATTCTATTACTACAGCAGAAAACGAGAGTGCGCGCAGAAAGAGGTCCACAAAGTCAAGATGTATGCCTACTGACACCCCTCACCCAAAACTGCTCTCCTCAACAAGGAGGACTTTATTCTTTAATCTGAGAGTGAAGTTTAGAGAGATAAGGATTTGATTTGTAAACATTTGGGCACCATTGATGAAACAGCTTTTTTTTTTTTTTTTTTGCTTATTATTTAAATAAAAAACATGGAAGATCATTTAACTCCTGTGGATGCTCATGTGGATGCATGGCTCAGGTCTTTATTTGGGATATGGTGCAGTTCATGTAAGGTTATAAGGTTTAGATACGTATTTTTATGAACTTTAGAATATCTAATCGCATCATAATCATCTGCCGAATAAAGAGGCGATTGGGAGCTGTAAAATATCGGTTGTTAGTACAGCATTTTAAGTTTTTAAGTTTAAAAATAAAAAAAACAAGCTGATTTATAAAAAGCGGGGGAATTTCCGCCATTATAAACTACAAATCACAGCATGCGGCAGTGGGATAGGGTTGCGTCATTTCCTGTCCCTCATCCGGCTGTGTACTTTCCAGTCAGGTGAATCGGACCGATCTGTGATGTTGCTTTGAATTAAACAGCGGAACTGAATCGAGTTTTAAGGCGTCTGTTGGTAAGTCTGCTCACTTTATTCATTATAATGATTTACTCTTTCAACCACGACCCTGAGTTTATATACAACATTCTGTTAAATCTGGAGCTACTTGCTTTCAGTCGTATTATTCTCCCGTGTTTGACCCGCCTCCTCGATGTGATTGGCTAGGAGAGGATTTGTATTGTGGAATCATCCAATGGTGAAAGTGTTTGTAGCTTAAGGACCAATCAGCGTTAGGAGCGGCGTCCGGCCCGAATGCGGGTTGGAATATAAATAGGGTCGCGACCACCGTATTTCAGATGATTACAGTTTTGCAGCAGAACAGTTTTTTTTGGAAACGTTAACGAAATAAACACACTGTGGCATCAACATTCCGTCATTAATTACAGATATACATTTAAATAATAAGGTCATAGTGTTTGCTTCTATAAAAGTCTCATTTAAATCAGCGTGTGTATTAAAACAGCTGTTTTTATGTCAACACATTCTTTTCCAGATGTTGCAGATGTGTGCTGGATTTTTTCAAATACGTTGTCAGTGATTAGTGATAAGAAAATGCCGCCCTGCCTCATATTTGAAGGTAAAGCCTCTTTTTAAAATGATGTGTAAACAGTGTGCTTTATTAATGACAGTTTAAGCTTTAAAATGTCAGAATATTAAACTTTTGGCTGTGAAAGGCAGACTGAGCTGAGTTCTGCTCACATGACACTCACGGGTTTGAAGATCTTCCGCTCACAAAGACCGCCGTAGGCCAGCAACTCCAAAAATAATCCTTTATTTTGATTTTTTGAGCTCCAGAGCTGCAGTATCATACCTTAGACATGTATCCTTTATTACTGAATATAAATACATTATGCGTTTTGCTGAAGGTTAAAGTTCATGATTTTAATAAACAGTTTTTTTTTGATAATTTTATACTCCTACATTTGTGACAACAGCTTGAAAAAGATATTCTGTACTTCAGAAAAGCTGTGCGCTGCAGAACGGGCGCGTTGGAGACATGAGTTCTGACTTCATTATTTTGATAAAAAAAAATGTTGCTGATTAATTTGAATGTATTATTATTTATTGATTTTATTTAATTTCATTTTTCAGTATCAAATTCCAGTCAGTTCAAATATGTTTCTAGTTTAAATAAGGATTTCATTCGTTTCTGTTACAAACTAAAAAACAAAGGTAATAAAATGATTCTTTGTTCTAAGTTGATCTATATTTCTTTCTTTTTTGTTTTCTTTAAGGATACATTGTTATAAAAGAGGTGTACTTATAACAAATTTATAGGCAAATGATACTACAGTGGTCGTAGTGGACGGGGGGGGGGGGGGTGAGGTGAGTGTGTGTGTGTGGGGGGGGGGGCACAAAATGTTTTCTTTTTCCTAGGGGGGGCTTAAAAGAAAATAATTGAGAATCACACCAAAATTGCAAAACTGATGACTGAAAGTGTCGGCATGCCAATCTCTTTTGTTTTTAAAATGTTTTTTTTTTGCCAAACCCTCTGTATTTCAGAGAGGCCATTGGTGACTATGAGCTGCCCCTGAGCCCCAGAACCTGGAGAAAAAAGAGAGGAGCATGTAGTTCCAGCCTTTTCTCAGAAGGGGGACCTACTGCTAGAAGACCGAGGGTTCAGGGAGAATAAAAAGCTTTGGATATGGATGACTTTACTACACGTACTTATGGTACTAGTGGCCTGGACAACAGACCTCTGTTTGGAGAAACGTCAGCAAGGGTAGGTTGGCATGTTCTTTTCTTGCTACTGTCCCTTCGTTGACTACGACCCCGGTCCCTGAATGTTTGGGGGGGGTTGTTCACCTGCCGAATATTCAACAGCACTAAATCACATGACACAAAGCTCATATAAACATAAATAAATCATCCTTAAATCTGACTCTGTGTGTATTTTGTGTTTCAGGATAGAATAATCAATTTAGTAGTTGGTGGCCTTGCATCTCTACTAGTCATAGTAAGTGTTGGTAGAGTTCTTGGATAATTTATGTTTGAATTTGGCACTTTGACATGTTCTCTCTTGCTTTCGAACAGGTCACCATCATCAGCTCCTTCGTCTTTCCTGCTCTGCCTCCCAAACCTCTGAACATTTTCTTTGCTGTCTGCATCCTGCTGATGTGCGGCTCAGTTTTGGTTCTGGTTAGTGACACACTTTCAAATTCAATTCAATTATAAAGGATTCTAGGAGACGTTATTGTTATTTATGTAACACGTGGTACATGAAATGCAAACTCAGTTTACCCCAAGAGGTAGAATATTTTTTTATTTATTTAAATATTAAATCAGAAAAAAAAGAAATATAGCAGTGTATAATAAAAATGTAAGTATATAAATATAATAGCAATATTAAAATAAAATATAGCAGCCGTGAGATGTTCGGAAATGTCTGTTGGAAAAGTGTTGCAGTGTTTATGGAGTCTTGAGTTGTTGAGATTTTAATTTTAATATTTATTATGATGTATTTTGTGTGAGGAACAATGAAGTTCCATCAAACTGCAGCAAATCTGAGATCAAACACATTTCATTTCTCTGTTAAAGATTGTAAACTAAAAAATCTTCTTTATCAGGATAATGATTTTAATCTGAACTGTATTTCTTCTGCTCTGAGTTCCACTGTGTGATGTATCTTATAATAATGCTGAGCAATCTGTTTTTCTCTGTTAGATCTTCTGGTACAGACAGGGCGACCTGGAGCCCAAGTTTCGTAACCTGATCTACTACATGCTTTGTTCCATTACACTTCTATGCATTTGTGCCAACTTGTACTTCCATGACGTCGGACACGGCAAACGGGGCGATGCCTTATCGTAGGGTTCGAGGTTCTCGCTGTTGGTCCTTCTCTCAGAAGCTCCGTACGTAGAGCCAGGTTTATCCAGGTGATAATTCTGCACAGGAGACTTTGAAATGGGAAAATGGATTTTACCTTCAAGTCCATTTTTGTTTCTGGACCAGTCTGCCATCTAAGGCCTTGAAGTCGACCAAAAGTATTACAGATGCAAATGTATGCATAATGCTAAGCACTGTAGATGCTTCTGCAGATGTTGTGCATCCTGAGTGACGTGAGCAGCTTGCATTGCTTTATAAGCCAATTTAGCTAAAGACCAAGTTCTCGAATAAAGCCATGGACTTTCTGCACACAGCCATTTGTAGCTGTACAGAACTGAAGACACATTCCCTGATGGCTGTTCCATGATCTGTATGATGCAATTTAGAAGTCAGAGCACTTACCAAATCAGATGATGGGTCTGAAAAGCCCGTTTAGGCTTCTGCTTACAGAACCAGAGCACTGCACACTGTTATTTCATACGTTAACGACAAAATGATGGTTACCTTTCTAATGTGCATTTTATGAAATAAATCCTTATTCCCAATGTAGCAGCACCTCAGACTGTCATTTAAAGAGACGAAGCTTTAGAAACGGATTTTCCTCTCAAACGGTATTTGTTTTATTAGTAAAATATATTTTATTATGTAGAGTTCTCCAGCACACAGGACCATTCAGGAACATAAACACAGAAATAACATTGTTTTTTAATAATTAAAATAATTTTAAAGCTTAAAGTCTACTGTTTATATATTACTATTTGTCCATCTTTAGTGGTTTTCTTATGGTGTGTTGATTGTAAATCAGTCGGGTGAATTGGAGGACAGAGGACAATCACAGACGTAAAAAAACACCCCAGCAGGACCTTCAGTGGTGTAACTTTGTTTATTCAATAAATAAAAGCAGAAACACTTATAAAACTGTTAGACGGACGATCTGCTGATGCGTCGTAACCCGAACACTGAAGCAGTGCATCTCAATAGCTTAAACAAAAAATAAAAGTAAAAGAAGGATTCAGAAATAAATACTTTCAGTGTAACAATGTACTAGATTGTAAAAAAATGTCCAGTCTGCATTAATACTGTATTTACAAATTCCCCCCACACAAAATGTCTGTAATAAATAGAGGTGCATTATTTATTTTTTTAACATGCATACAAAAAGGTTTGGACATCTAGCTTGGCTGTTTACAAAAAGTCAGAACGTGAAGCTCAATTATTCCATCATTTTAATTAATTAATCAATCAGGAGAGCTGAAGTGAGGGTGACAGTGAAACTGATTTATCACAGTGGATTTAATTTGATGTGATGTTATTAACGGTGCAAACAGCGACACCCTATCTTAAAGTGGTCCTGTAACTGACTGCACCAGCGTTTAGTTTTCTGCTCAGGCTTTTTAGTTCGGAGTGTGTTTGGGGTTATTTTGTGAGGTCAGTTAAGTTCTTTTACAGTCAGGACTTTATGGACTTGAGCGTTCAGATGTTCATCACTTGCAGCAGGACCAAATGAAACAGTGATGATTTTTAATACTTCAGTCCATGTGATGCATCACTCCTGGAAATGACTGATCATTACACACATCTGAAAAAGCTCTCGATTGAGGACTCGGAACAAATTGATACCATAACCGGGTATGTAGTGCAACACCACTATATGATGAACTTGTATAAATATGTGTATCGTGTTATTCTATGATTTGTTGTCCATGTGTAGATGTGTGTTTATTACATCACTTTATTAGATTCTTTCTTATAAATATGTAAAATACAGGTTACAGGGTGCACAAGTGAAACGGGGCTCTGAATGCAACACCACGTTCACGCGACCTGCAGACCCGACTGACGGACGGAAGGCCTGGCCAGGGATTCAACATGAATGCTACAACAGCATCTGACAGGCTGTTCAGTCGTTAGCTGAAGCTGAGGTGAGATTGCTGGATATGTTTAATGTTTTATGGATTTTTTAAAGGTAAATCATGTAAACATCCTCTAAAACTCTTAATGCACAGCTATTATTAATTTACTATACGGAGGATGTTTTCACTGATACCTTAAAAAAAAGGGGGGAGGGGTCTGTTTTCGGTTTAAACAGCTGCATTGCTTCTTCATTCTTAAAATCTCAAATCTAGAGGTCAACAGTGTTTAATTCTTAATTAACGATGGACTGAGTGGAACTAAAGTACATGAAGCCATGTTCATTAAAATGGTCCAGATGTTCTGACTTTGAAACCTCGTGAACTTCAGTAGGTCTGTCCTCAGTCCATGCCGTCCTCCTGGTTTTGGAGAATGGGGTCTTAAAAGAGACGAACGACACAAACCATTATAAATCAGGTTACAGTGGGGTACAGTTAGCGCCGAACGAGGGAGCGGAGACTGACCAGTCAGGGTTCCGAGGGGGAGAACGGAGTCCGTGGTGATGTCACTGGTTGGGATGAAGCTGCTTGGAGATGGGACGATGAGCTCGGTGTCCTCTGCCAACTCAGATTTCTCCAGCTCTTCCTTCTCATTACAATCCAGGACCTGATAATTACCAAAACAATTACTGTCTCTGCTTATAAAACAAAAAAACAGTTTCCTTCCCTAAATCTAATTGGCTGAGCTATGTGACATAATTAACAATACCACACCCCTCTGAGCTTCACATTGGTGTCAGTGTGTGATATACAATACATTATTTTAAATCATAAAATAGAGATTATTATAAACAGATCAGCACTAAACCTGTTACACTGTTTAGAAACTGTCTTCTGTGATTTGGCCACTAGAGGGCAGTATGATTGTTAGAGAAACTGAAATCCTGATACTCAGTGATCAGCATTCACTTTTAAAACCTAGATTACATCGCGGAAAAGCAGATTATTAACGATTTTGCTTTAATAATTGTGTAATGTTATAATTCATGCATTCTCACAGGTCACATGACCTTTTCCGGTACCTTGTCTGTTAAGTTTTGCTGTATGGAGTTTGGATCAGAGATTTCATCAGCCTTCGGGTCCTCTGTGCTCTCACTGACCAGCTCCTGCTCAGAAACCAACTCGGAGTGACCGAGAGGGTCGGCGAGGTCGTCTGAGGACACCGTCTGGATGATGATGCCAGGATGAGACATCTGCACCGTCACGTTTTCACTTAAACCATCGCCCTGAAGGTTACACAAAATGAGGAACACAAATGAGAGAACTATTCAAATATGATTATGCTGAACTCTCTCTCTGTCTCTCTCGCTTGCTCACAGTGAGGCTGTGCAGTATAATCTGATCTGGTGAGCTGGGGGATGCCGCCGCCGCTGCTGCTAGGGTCACGGTGGAGCTGGTTGAGAGTGTAAGGGGTAAACTCTGACTGGACCCCGTTTGGAGGTAATAGGTGCCAGGAGTTCCTGTGGGCTGCAGGTGGAACGACTGAAAACGAGAAGAACAAAGACCTTTACCAACCCCAGACCACCATCTATAAACTCAGAGTGAGTAATGACTTATGAATATGAATTATTTTTAACTTAAATTTATATTTTTGCAATTTTTTTATAATATAGTTTCATACAAATGTACTTTTCCTTTTTCCGAAACATACCTACAGCCCTTATATAAAAAAGAAGAATAAAAAGAATGAGAAAATAAAATAAGTTCCAACTTAAATAATGTGAGCCACTTAAAATCAAACAATGTGAAGATATCATTCACTGTATGATTAAATCTATTTAATATTTATAAGGGCCCCATCGCTTAATAAAGCAGGTTCTGAAGCCACAGTGAATGTTATTCGCTCCATCTGATAAACATCCTGCAGTTTTAAAATCCCTGAGGTATATGTTGGAGGGTCAGTGTCTGGATTTGATTGTAAGATATTTTAAAGTCACTGTAACTAAAATTCCAAACAGATTTTTTTAGTCTTCCGACAACCTAGTGTGGTCTCACTCTCAGTGGCGCCACTGTTCGGTCCTGTGGTCTGTTCTGCTGACGGACGTCTTTAAGAGCATCGTGTATCTCCATTCTGCAGTTTAAGGCATGAACAAAATATCTGAATATGATGTGCACTGTGTACCCCGCAATCTCTCCAGAATGAGATATTATTTGTTGGGTTCACCTTTAACTCTCGCAGGTGTTCAGAAATATCTAGTAATGACTTTCCACTTGAATTGCCTCCATGTATTTGAGTTTGTTTACACAGTGTGTTTTAACCATTTATATTATATATATTAAAGCGCTGTCCCTTTAAAATATGTAATTCTGTGATTTATCTTTTTTATTGTCAATTTAAGATCTCGATTAAGGATCTTGCAGCCTCACCATCTTCCACTTAATTCTCTGATTGTGTTGCAGGGGTCGGGGGGGTACCCCATGCCCTTCCTTGAGAGAATGCTTCAGGCACTAATAAGACACACGCAGAACAGGACGACAAGCTATCGGTGAGTACTCACTCACACACTATATAGGGGCAATTTAGAGCAGCCAATTCACCTTGAATCCATATTTTTAGACTGTGGGAGGAAACCCGCACGGACACAAGGTGAACATGGGAAGCCCCTTGGGGTCAAAATATCATGTAAATTGTGGACTCCAGTTTGAGCAAATCAAAGTCCTTTTTTGTAATATTTGCATGTCCTTCCCATGTCTGCGTGGGTTTCCTTTCATTTTAGGAGATAAAACTGGGGACACCCGATCCCCTGACCCCCGTATGAGTGGATAACCTGCTCCTAATGATGAACAGCCATGGACTCTGTACAGATGTTTGATTGTTTGTGTTTATCAGCAGCATGTTGGCTATTTCATGGCATTGATAAGTTTGGTGACTGAGCATCACAGACTTCAATCACTGTCTTTATATAAAGGACTTCATAAAGTATTTTAACAGTTACAGTACGCATGTTAAATGTTTCCACATAAACTAAATGCTTAACTCACTGGTAGAAGTTCAAAGGTCTGCAGGGCTCCAGAGTTCAGCGTGATGGTTCCACTTTCGGAGGCGGCGCTGGCACCGTCTGAAGAAGCTGCATGTAATACAGTCAGTTTAACACGCATCACAGTGAGGGGCCTGAACACAGCGCCATGCAGCGTGCACACTTACACACGTGGGTGATTTGCACAGGGATCTGGACGGGAATCTGTAGTGCAGTGACGGGGCTGGAGGAGGGGTGAACGGAGCGCGAGCCCACCACCACCACTTTGTTCAACGTGGGCGATGGAGCCTCCACTATATCCTGCAGGCCTTTTAGCAAGACTGCATGCAGGCGCCCCCACACACACACGCGCGCACACACACACACACACACATCAACTTATAATAATATGTTTGCTTATTGTATGTTAACCAGGCCCATAAAACTACACATTACATCCAATGTAGAAAAGTTTTGGTCTCATTAGGGAACTGGAAAATTGTTTGTGCAATTAATCGGGATTAAAAATGTTACAATTAATTAATCATGAGTGCTTCAACATCGTCATGGCGACAATTTACGCCGGTAGTCAGAACTTTAGACCCATTGGTGGAACTCCCACGGAACAAAAGTCCCCCTTGTAGCAGACTGTTTACTTTTAAATGGATATGAATATGTACGTTAGGGGAGACTGATTATTATTTTCTTTAACGTAGATTTTTACAAAAGAATTTAATATATTGTGTTAATGTTCAGCAAATTCCCTGCGTCGTCCATTTTCAATAAGAAAGTGTTATTTTATGTTTACATTAAATAAGAAACATAAAAAACCACGTGGTGTTCTTGACATTTCTGGCACTTTTTTGGGCAAGTTCATTAATTAATTGCATATTAATTATAATGATTGTAATCATTTCTTGGATTGTATCGTATCAGAGTCTCTGATCGTCTCATCCCATGTCTCATTACAGTTCCATTCATTATTTCATTAATACAGGTGTTTCTTTTATTTATTAAATGTGTTTTTTTATTTTTATTTCATGACCCTACCTGAAAACGGAAGCTCTTTGTGATTGGTTACTTGTCGTTTGATGGTCCACCATTTGCTCCGGAGCCACTGAGGCGAGCGCACGCTGCTCCATCCCTCAGCGAGGATATCCCAATTAATGTCGTTCTCATCTTCCACTTCAAGCTCGTTAATTCTAAAGACATGTTTCATTATGGTTCATGTCACCACGGCTTTATATTCTCCATTAGAACTCACACACTCACCTCTGTACGAGGTTGATGTCGTCCTCTTTGGTCCAGTCGGTGCCTCCACTCTGTTTCCAGTTCAGGTAGTTGAGCCATTTGGAGCGACACTGCTTCTCCGAGCGGGTGCCCACCCGATCGGCCACTAATGCCCACGAGACCCCCTGAGTCACCACGTCACCGGCCTCGGTGCCCGTCAGCTCGTGCACCACCTCTGCTAACCTTCTTTCCTCATCCTCTGTCCACTTACCTGAACAATAGAAACAAAACATTTATTTATAGATGATGTAGATGTCGATCTAATTTAACAATTACACTCACATTCCAATTTAATTTATTCTAGTTTAGTTAAAAAGGACTCCAATGACTTCTTTTATTTATTTTAAAATGTTTGATCCCAGTAATCTGAAGATTTATCTTCATATATTACAGCGGACTCATATGTTTTCTCATATGTTTTTGTACATATGTCATATGTAAATCACAGAATGGATAAAGAAATGTATAAATCTATAACCAGTCTCTATCCCGGGAGTTCAAGAGTTATAAGAACATAAGTTCTGACCCGTGTGGCACGTGTCCTTCATAAGTCGACAGCGGTCCTTCACCGATGAGGCACTCCGGCCCAGAGCTGCCCCGATGGTGGCCCAGTCGTTACCATGCTTCTGACGGAGGCTAATTAACACACAAATATTCCACCACCTCAACAAAACAGCTTATATATGATGAAACCATAGCAATATAAATGACACAATGAGCATGTTCTTTCATTTCAGATAGTTTTACTCAGTACGATGATGAAAAGCGGTCCGTACTCTTTCAGTTTATTGATCTCCTCCTGGCTGTATCTGGAGGCACAGATACCAATCCGTCAGCATCACAGCAGTAACGAGGGCAACCACAACCCGGATGATGTCACGACACGCCGGTGAACTTACTTGCCTACATGGTTCCGATTGTCGTACATTCTGAGCACACGCCGGTAAACTGCGAACAGGGGGCGGTTTAAACCCCAGGCGATGCTGCGATAGAAGTCCTTCCGTTCTTCTTTCGACATCTCGAAGATGATTTCGGTCGGGTCCTGGATCCCTCGGTTCTGCAACCCATTAAAACCAGACATGAGGGATAACCTTTAAGAAAGGTTAGAATGATATTAGAATGAAATTAGATCAATTCAACGCTGTCTTTCTTTCTTTTCTTTTTAGACCAGTTTAAACACTCTTGCATGATGCTGCCACCACCATGCTTCACGGTGATGATCGTTATTAATATTCCGTCATTGACCCCATCCCCAGCTTTCTTCCAAAGAACCTTCCCATTATCCCGTCCACAGGATTATTATAACTTTTATTTAACGATTATATGGTTCTTTGTTTTTAGATGCATATACAGTATAAATTTGTGAAAAATAAAAATAGGCAGTCATTACATTTTGGTCAGTATTGTTAGCCATTTTTAAATTAAATTTATCCACCTTTATTTGTAATTTTGTTGTGCTTTTCTCCATACTAACGACTTTTTTTTTTTACCACCTTTTTCCATTAGATTATTCTGGGAGTTTTAACCAACACACTATTATTGTTTTCTTTGCTATTAGCAAAGTTCTCAGTAAGTATATTAAGTTTATAAGTAAAACTTATTCCTAAAACATGGCTAATGTCTTCCTGAATATTTCTCCAGAATGCTGCTCTTTTAGGACAATCCCAGAGTATGTGAGTGAAGTCCTCAACCCGTCCACGATTTCTCCAAGGTAACCGATGACTTTTTATATTTTTATGTAATAAACGGGGTGATAAAATATCATCTTTATTTTCCAATGAAATTCCCTTCATATAGTACTTCTTTTTTTTAATTCCACTCCAATATAATGAAAGCAAAACATGACATATTGTAAATAATTAAATGATTCACTTTTATAATAAACCCCAGTATTTTAATCGTACCTTGAGGTAGTTTTCAATGTTGTTCATTAATATATCAATCTCCTCTTTGGACCACATTCCCTGCTTCCACTTATGACCTGCAGGGACAATAATAACAACATCCTTTAATTGAGGTACTGGCCCCTCCCATTTAATGTGCTTCAGAGAGAGAGAGAGAGAGAGAGGGACAATACCTTTGTTCACTAGTGTGTCTTTGTCCTCTTTCGTAGTAAACCAAGCCTGACTGACGGCGGTCACATCGTTAGATTTCTGTGAGGAACAAAAGTCTTCCTGCATGAGACGTCAGAGCAGTTATCCCAGCACAGCCATCATGACGGGACATTTCTACAGACTACTTTCTAATTTTGCAAAGTCAGGCACTCAAATTGTGGTTCTAATAATGATGATTGCACTGTAAATAATTTTTAAAAATCATTTTGAAGTCAGTGACTATTGTTTGGGATATAACTAATCGAAACTATTTTTGCTAATCTTTGCAGCTTGTTATTATAACTCCATCCATCCATCCATTATCTTCTGCTTTATCCTCTATTAGGGTCGGGGGGGTTCTCCATGCCCATCCAGGGGAGAACGTTTGGGGTGCTGGGCAGATACACCCAGGACAGGGGGGGCAATCTATCACTGGACACACACTCACTCACACAGACACGCACACATACACACTCTATATGGGGCAATTTGGAGAACTCAATTGACCTTGATCTATGTTTTTAGACTGTGGGAGGAAACCGGAGAACCCAGAGGAAACCCACACGGACAGGGGGAGGACATGGAAACTCCACCCAGATCAGGATTCGAACCGGGAATCCCCAGCGCTGAGAGGAGAACATGCTAAACCACTAAGCCAGTCTGTTATTATAATAGTTTTTTTTCTCCACCCCATTATTCCCAACAAAAAAAAAAGTCTACAACATTAAAACGCTCGACGCTGCCCAAAGTCATCTTATCACACTGTTAGTGTCTCATGTACGCTCGGTGTTTTTTTTTAATGCATTTGCTCCCCAAAAAAATACTTCATATGTTCTGGCAGAGCATTAGTTACATTACATTTGGTCATTTATTGGACGCTTTTATCCAAAGCGACTTATATGGTGAGCACAGGGTTCATCACAACATCCCTGGAGCAATGAGGGTTAAGGGTCTTGCTCATGGACCCACACTGGTAACTTCAGGGGACCTGGGATTTGAAAATCAACCTTCATCTTGATAACCCAACATCCTAACCACTGAGCTACCATGCCCTTAGTTCATTAGTTTTGTTCTGTTGTGTAATAGTTTGTGCCATGTTAGTGACTAAGAGAGGCTCCTGATTGATAATGGCTCCTCATGAATAGTGGCTGGTGTGCTGATTAATGAAACTAAGAATATATTAAATTAAAAGCAAGCCTGGCGGGGTAGAGAGTCTGCAATGTGTGTATATATATATATATATATATATATATATATATATATATATATATATATATATATTAATAAAAACACACAATCAGATCTTGTACCTTTTCTTAAATTGAAAGATCTGAATATTCACTCTGTTCTAAATGCAGGTTTGTTTTAGAGGAATCCGGGCAGAAGAACCTGACATGATTACACGTCTTTACTTTAAAATAAACAGTTATATTATTCTTTTTTTTATTTAATTACATGCTAATAAGTACCTTTGTTGAGTCAATCTCCTCATCCAGCTCATCTTTCATCTCTGTGGCGGTCATTGTCACCTCGAAGCTCTCCTCGCGTTCTGCAACTAAACTCAAAAAGCAGAGCACACTCAGCACCCCACTCTCACATCCACCCGCAGCCTGTATGATCAACTCCACCCCGAGCCGCAGACAATAGAAACCTTAGTCTCACTCTTATTTGGGTGATGAGCTTTGATGAGAATAAATCGAATGCGTGATTAATGTTAATGACCTTAAAACAACTTAATAAACGTAGCTACATGTTTGATTTATAAAGACAATCAGACACTGTAAGCACGCTTAATAAATAGAACCCTGTTGTATATTTGCAGGAGGCACATGTCCTTACTTGGAAGTGCGACAACAGAGTAAGTGGGGGGTGTGGTGGCAGTATCTTCCGTCTTCTCGCCGGACAGCCGTGTTCGTTTATGAAGAGGTTCCACCTCCTCCTCCTCCGACTCCACCTGCTCATCTTCTGCATGCCGTATGTACAGAAACACGTATGAGTCTAAATATATTCCTGACTCTGCAGCTCCACGTGATTCAGAGACTCACCGGTCTGCGTGCAGTGCAGAATGATTGTGCCGTCAGTGTCCTGGGTGAAAGTGACAGAATTGACAGAATCCAGAGCCACGGTGCCGGAGACATTTCCTGTGTTCATACTCGGCCTGGAACACAGAGAGGGATTGATTTCACCTTAAAGACACACAGATATTCAGTTCTTTATTTTGTAAGTCACTTATAATAATCAGTCATGATACGTCTTAGAACGTCTTTAAATGAGAAGTGATCATTGTGCTTACACACAGAGAAGTGTGTCCTGGATTGGAGTATTCTGATGGAACTGTTGCACAATTAGTCCATTTTGTGGTCAGACACTGATGTTGGACAAGAGGGTCTGGTTTATGTTCTAGTTCATTACAAAGGTGTTTCCTCGGGTTAAGGACAGAGGTCATGGCTTTACAGGGTGTGGTAGATCAGTGGTCATGGTGTTGGGTTATCAATCTGAAGGTTGTGGGTTCAAATCCCAGGTCCCCTGAACTTACCAGTGTGGGTCCTTGAGCAAGGCCCTTAACCCTCATTGCTCCAGGGGTGTTGTGATTAACCCTGTGCTCACCGTGTAAGTTGCTTTGGATAAAAGCGTCTGCTAAATGACCAAATGTGAATGTACAGAACCTCTGAGGTCGGGCGTCGTTCTGTAGTCCTTGCCATTGTGATTTTCCCCGTTGTGGGACTAATAAAGACTTATCTTATCTTATCTTGATATATCGTGGATATATATATATATATATATGCCGGACCACCGGCACTGAGAGGAGAACATGCTAACCACTACACCACTGTGCCGCCGAAATGTAGAATTAGTAAAGAGTATCATTAATATTATAAAACACCAAAACAGTACTCATGATGCAAAATGAGGGTCATGAATAAAACATGAGCTCCTCATTAAAAAGATTTAGTACAAAAGTGAAGTGAATGTACTCTCTCTCTCTCAATTCAGTTTGCTTTATTAACAAATGTTTCCATTCATATTGTCAAAGCATATTATATACAGATAAAACAACAGGAACAAATAAACAAAACAAGTTATGTTCATTCAGTTGAAAAGATTATTTATGTGTGTGTGAATAAATAATAGTAATAATTATATATATATATATGTCCGCGTGGGTGTCCTCCAGGTTCTCCGGTTTCTTCCCACAGTGCAAAAACATGGATCAAGGTCAATTGAATTCTCCAAATTGCCCCATATAGGGTGTGTGTATGTGTAAGAGAGAGTGTGTGTGTGTCCAGTGATAGATTGCCTCCCTGTCCTGGGTGTATCTGCCCAGCGCCCAAAACCTTCTCCCCTGGATGGGCATGGGCATGGGCATGGGGAACCCCCCCCCACACTCACGAGACTCTAATAGAGGATAAAGCGGAAGATATATATATATATATATATATATATATATATACACACACACACACACAAGTGTGTGTGGGTGTCCCTCTCTCTCTGTTAAGTACCCAGCTCTGTAAACTGAAGGTTCGATTCCCGGTCCCACCAAGTACTAGCACTTGATCAAGGGCCCTAACCCCAATTACTTCACTGTGTGTGTGTGTGTGTGTGTGTGTGTGTGTGTGTGTGTGTGTGTGTACGGATGGTGGTTACATGTTGAGGACTGATGTCTATAACTTTTAAATTGTAAGGTAAGTAGAAACTGTAATCTTTAAATCGCTCCATGTTTATTTTGAATGTTTTTTGTATTTTTTCAAAGATTTAAAAAAACAACAACTATAATGGCAGTAACAGTCTGTATGTAACACTGTTATCACGCATGCCTAGCATTCTGCGCTCGCCTTTGAAGTGACCGTAACACTGTGATGTAAATGACGACTCGGTTCTGCAGATTTGAAAACACTTTAATGATTAACTCTGTGTACGGAACACAGTTTGTCTTGTGCAGGTGCGGATGCCGTGTGGACGGCGCGCTGTTACCGCGGGGTTTAAAGCACAGAGACGGGACGGGACGGCGCCATGTTCCGCGCTGCAGACCGCGGCGGCGGCGGGTTCTAAAGGCGAGGGTTCTAAAGGCGGCTGCGGGTTCTAAAGCTTTGGGTTCTAACGGCGGACTCGGCGCCGCGCCGCAGCGTCGCTCTGTACTTACTTCCTGTTTTGGGTCCGGGCACTTCAGAGGACCAGGATGGAGCCAAATGCCAGGATGGAGGAACAAACCCGGCCGCTACGCCAACCGGAAACCAGCCTGTCACTTCCGGTAGAAAACGTACACACGCGCGCGCGATCAAACTGCCACTTTGCAAAAACACAGATTCAATAAAATGAACGAAATCATAAATTTATCAAAATTCTATCTTTATTTTGAGTGTTAAATGATTTCGTTCATAATACATTTCCTAGAGCGTGGCATGTTGAGTTTGTATGTCCTCCTCGTGGTTCTCTAGTTTTCTTCCACGGTCCAGAAAACGTGGATTCAAGTTGTATTGGTTGCTCAAAATTGCCCCTATGCAGTGTGTATGTCTGTGATTGGAGTCCTGTCAGGGTTGCCACCTTTCAGAATTGAATCTGCGGGCCCCGCACCACGGCTCCACCGGGCCCTGACCCCCACAGGCCGACTCCTATAGAGGCGGGGCGCCCGCAGCATCACTGTGATTTATTTAGTTGTTAGTTTAGGGCTGATTAAGAAAACAATTCAACCTTAATAAACCTTAAAAAGCTTCAAAAGCCTTATTTTGAGTATTAAATGATTTCATTTATAATACATTTCCTAGAGGGTGGCATGTTGAGTTTGCATGTTCTCCCCGTGTCTTCGTGGTTTCTGTTCAGAAAACGTGGATTCAATGTGTATTGGCTTACAGTTTCAAAAGCTTTATTACCAACAAACACATTTCTCATAAGGTGCGTTAATCAAATCCTAAATGAAATCTGTTTGTGTGAAGAACTGGGTGTAAATTTTAGGGCATAACTAGCTGAGGTGACCTAGAGGGGAGGAGTGGGATGACACTTATTATTTAAATAAAACAGTACCTGTGTTTATGACTGAAGGGAAGTCAGGTCATCCAACCAGATTAATAATACAATTTATATAATGATTACTGAAAACTGCATTCCTCACAAATATAAACATTTTGACATAAAATAGACAATACAATTGATTTAGGAAATGTGTATATATATATATTCATTCATTCATTATCTCCCGCTTTATCCTCTATTAGGGTCGCGGTGGGGTTCCCCATGCCCATCCAGGGGAGAACATCTCGGGCGCTGGGCAGATAGACCCAGGACAGGGCGCCAATCCATCGCTGGGCACACACTCACTCACACAGACACACTCTATATGGGGCAATTTGGAGAATTCAATTGACCTGATCCATGTTTTTGGACTGTGGGAGGAAACCGGAGAACCCGGAGGAAACCCACGCAGACACGGGGAGAACATGGAAACTCCACCCAGATGGGGATTCGAACCGGGAATCCCTAGCGCTGAGAGGTGACCGTGCTAACCACTAAACCACCGTGCCACCCTATATATATTTATTAAAGAATCAACATGTGATTTTGGTGTGAAATTGACCACAGCACCCTTTAAGGTCACAGAATTTGGTGTTAAACCTGGGTTTGTAGAAGTGGGTTCTAGGGAGCTTTTAATCATTATTGTTAAATTTATTGTTGATGTTGTGTAACACAAAGCTTCATTTATGGAAATACGGAACCAACATTTATTTGCCAAATATGGAATAATTCTGTGTTTAGTGGTTGGCATGTTCTTCTCTTATCTCTGGGGATCCAGGTTCGATTCCCAATCTACGTGGTGTTTGCATGTTCTCCCTGTGTTCGTGTGGGTTTCCTCCGGGTTCTCCGGTTTCCTCCCACAGTCGCAAAATGTGGATTCAAGGTAAATTGAATGCTCCGAATTGCCCCATACAGAGTGTGTCTGTGTGAGTGTGTGTGCGTGTCCTGTCCTGGGTGTACAGTGTCTTGTGAGAAGATGTTGGATCAGAAGGTCTGGCTCTCAATTTCCACTCAGGTATATTTCTTTGATATTACTGATATCATTATTATTATTGATTTATTATTGATAGCTTTAAGAAAAGATAACCTTTTATTAACCCACAAGGGGAAATTTGCACTATTACAGCAGCATCAAAGATAATAAAATATATTTATAAGATAAAAGTAATACTTTTTTAACTGAAAAACTATATATTGCAGTTTGTGTGAAGAATTTAAACTATAAAATGATTGCACAGTTATTACTGACAGGATGAGAGGGAGTCCTCCCACAGTCCAAAAACATGGATCAAGGTCAATTGAGTTCTCCAAATTGCCCCATATAGAGTGTGTTTGGCGGCACGGTGGCTTAGTGGTTAGCACGTTCGCCTCTCAGCACTAGGGATTCCCGGTTCGAATCCCCATCTGGGTGGAGTTTCTATGTTCTCCCCGTGTCTGCGTGGGTTTCCTCCGGGTTCTCAGGTTTCGTCCCACAGTCCAAAAACATGGATCAAGTCAATTGAATTCTCCAAATTGCCCCATATAGAGTGTGTCTGTGTGAGTGAGTGTGTGCCCAGCGATGGATTGGCGCCCTGTCCTGGGTGTATCTACCCAGAGCCCGAGACGTTCTCCCCTGGATGGGCATGGGGAACCCCACCGCGACCCTAATAGAGGATAAAGCGGGAGATAATGAATGAAAGAGTGTGTTTGTGTGAGTGAGTGTGTGTTCAGGGTGTATCTGCCCAGCGCCTGAAATGTTCTCCCGTGGATGGGGATGGGAACACCCCCCCCCCCCCCGCCGCGACCCTAACGAATGGATTTCTACAGCTGTATTAATGAAACAAATCAAAACACCTGCATTCAGTTATCAAATTAATTTAATGCAGCATCACTGCAGGAAAGGAAGAGGCAGACTGTTCGGGATGCAGGAACCCTCGGATTTAAGTTCTCTGTTTTGGTGAAACCACATGAACTTTTCCATAAGCCTGTTTTTTATTATAAGGAGATTTTTTTATTTTAAGGAGATTATTACAGGAAGGATTTCTAACGACTCCCCTCCACTTTCGAGATGAATTGGAACGCCGTTGTGTACCGAGCCCACCTCAGCCGCTCGAGGCTGAAACGAATGACGTCAGAGTGGCAACCATTCGCTTTGAAGCGGAACGGCAGCGCGCACGCGCCTCCAGTCGCAGCCGTCGGAAGCCGCTGGCCGGCGCGCGGTGAGACTCTGCACGATGGACAGGCAGCTGCGGGTGGTGCTGCTCGTGTGCGCTCTGCTGCGGGTTCGGATCTCAGCCAGCCGGCCGCCGTGTCAGGGGGTAAGTGCGCTCCCGCCGCCGTGTCCTCTGAACGGTAGCGCGGGTGGTGGGTCTTTATGAGGTGAACCTGTGTTTAAAGTCAGAGGAGCGTTTCAGATCTGAGGCCTGAGGTCCGAACAGCGACGCTCCGTGTGGGCTGAGTCTCCGAACGACTGCTGTGTGAAGGTTCGGTTCGGTTCTGTTAGGTTCGGTTCGGTTCTGCTGTACCACGCAGCTGCGTTCTGAACCCCAAAAAGCATTGGAACCTCGAGCCCGGGGCAGTAACTAAAGCCTGGCTGTTTAAAGCAAAGCTTCAGAAGTCTGTCATAATAAAACCCAGGCTCCTAGAATATGATGACGCGCCGGAACTGACCAATCAGGACGAGGCGCTCTGCTCCTGCGTGTGTGAGTTGTTGATGCTCATTAACCTGTTCGCTTTGTTATTGTAATTATGATGTAATAATTAGTTTATTGTCAGTTTGAAGGCGAGGTGGGGACTGAGTGACTGTTATCGGGGTGTCTGTGATTCGTCTCTCACACTGTGGACGGAAATAGAAACAGAGCAGAGTTATCCAGAACAACAGAACTCCACACAGCATCATCAGAACCTCATTAATAAATACCTTTATCTTTCTAATTACTCTCAACACCATAACAACGTCCATAAGATATGCAGCTAATCATTAATGTCATCTAATGGTGTGGTTCTGATGGATGAGGCTCTGAAGGTGTGGCTCTGATGTTGTGGTTCTGATGTTGTGGTTCTGATGGTGTGGTTCTGATGGTGTGGTTCTGATGGTGTAGTTCTGATGGTGTGGTTCTAATTGCGTGGTTCTGATGGCGTGGTTCTGATGGTGTAGTTCTGATGGTGTGGTTCTAATTGCGTGGTTCTGATGGTGTGGTTCTGATGGTGTGGATCTGATGATGTGGTTCTGATGTTGTGGTTCTGATGGTGTGGTTCTGGTGGTGTAGTTCTGATGGTGTGGTTCTGATGGATGTGGTTCTAATTGCGTGGTTCTGATGGTGTGGCTCTGATGGTGTGGCTCTGATGGTGTGGTTCTGATGTGGTTCTGATGGTGTGGTTCTAATGGCGTGGTTCTGATGGTGTGGTTCTGATGTAGATCTGATGGCGTGGATTTGATGGCGTGGTTCTGATATTGTGGTTCTGATGATGTAGTTCTGATGGTGTGGTTCTGATGATGTAGTTCTGATGGTGTGGATCTGATGATGTAGTTCTGATGATGTGGTTCTGATGTAGATCTGATGGTGTGGATTTGATGGCGTGGTTCTGATGTGGATTTGATGGCGTGGTTTTGATGGTGTGGTTCTGATAATGTTGTTCTGATGTTGCTCTGATGATGTGGTTCTGATATTGTGGTTCTGATGATGTGGTTCTGATGGTGTGGAATTGATGGCGTGGTTCTGATATTGTGGTTCTGATGGTGTGGTTCTGATGGTGTGGTTCTGATGGTGTGGTTCTGATGTGGATTTGATGGCGTGGTTTTGATGGTGTGGTTCTGATAATGTTGTTCTGATGTTGCTCTGATGATGTGGATCCAATGTGGTTCTGATGATGTGGTTCTGATGGTGTGGCTCTGATGGTGTGGCTCTGATGGTGTGGCTCTGATGGTGTGGCTCTGATGGTGGAGTTCTGATGGTGTGGTTCTGATGGTGTGGTTCTGATGATGTGGTTCTGATGGTGTGGTTCTAATGGTGTGGTTCTGATGATGTGGTTCTGATGGTGTGGTTCTGATGATGTGGTTCTGATGGTGTGGTTCTAATGGTGTGGTTCTGATGATGTGGCTCTGATGATGTAGATCTAATGTGGTTCTGATTAATGTGGTTCTGATGATGTGGTTCTGATGGCATGGTTCTGATGATGTGGCTCTGATGATGTAGATCTAATGTGGTTCTGATAATGTGTTTCTGATATTGTGGTTCTGATGGATGTAGTTCTGATGGTGTGGCTCTGATGATGTGGATCTAATGGTGTGGTTCTGATGGTGTGGTTCTGATGGCATGGCTCTGATATTGTGGATCTGATGGTGTGGTTCTGATGATGTGGTTCTGATGGATAAGGTTCTGATGGTGTGGTTCTGATGGCATGGCTCTGATATTGTGGTTCTGATGGTGTGGTTCTGATGGTGTGGTTCTGATGGTGTGGTTCTGATGATGTGGTTCTGCTGATGTGGTTCTGATGGTGTGGTTCTGATGGATAAGGTTCTGATGGTGTGGTTCTGATGTTGTGGTTCTGATGATGTGGTTCTGATGGATGAGTTTCTGATGGTGTGGATCTGATGGTGTAGTTCTGATGATGTGGCTCTGATGGCGTGGCTCTGATGGCGTGGTTCTGATGGATGTGGTTCTGATGGTTTTGTTCTGATGGTGTAGTTCTGATGGTGTGGTTCTGATGGCTGTGGTTCTGATCAGCCCTCTTACCCAACATCAGTGTCCGACCTTGCGGTTTGTTAAAAAAACTCAGTGTCTATAGGATGAAAGGTGGGCAAACACCTGGATAGAATTTCCTTCAAATTTACATAAAGAATAAATGACACATCGTCAAATAATAGTTAAAAAAACACTCCGAGAACATGCTAACACCACACTAAAATGATTATATAAAACCGCCGGGGAGTTAAAGTCTAGGATGCAAAGGCTTTTTGATATTTTTGAATGTTCTAAACTCATTCGTACCACGTTGGGTTTATAAAGCTGTGCATTAATATTAATATATGTTTAAAAATTGTAAATTCATTTCAGATTTATTTATTAATTTTTTTATTCATTCTCATTTATTTTCTTTATATGAATCAGATGATTTAACACTGTATTATTTTCCGTGTATCTTGTCTCTTACAGTCAGTTCTCTGTGTGTTCTCCTCAGAACATCATCAGGACAGCGTCATTACACAGCAGAAACCCCCCCCCCCCCTTTCCGTTTCCACATGCAGGTGGGGGCAGGGTGGTGCAGCAGGTGTACCGTAGCTTTAAATGGCTCCAACGGTTCAGTGCTTTAATAGCATGTGGTAACCAAGCGCTCTCAGATGAGCCTGCATACTCTACATACATCAGGAACCATCAGGAACCACAAAGTGATACGACTTTCCATAATCACTATTCAGAATAATTCAGAGACAAGTTTTAGACAAGTAACAGAAAACAGAAACAAATAGAATGAGAATCACTACACTTTCACTTATAAAAAAAAAATCTGCAAACTTACTGAAACCTAAAATATTAAACGTTTATGTTTTTACACGCCAACAAATCTATATATATATATATATATATATATATATATATATATATATATATATATATATATTCATTCATTCATTATCTTCCGCTTTATCCTCTATTAGGGTCGCGGGGCGGTTCCCCATGCTCATCCAGGGGAGAACGTTTCGGGCGCTGGGCAGATACACCCAGGACAGGGCGCCAATCCACCGCTGGGCACACTCACTCACACAAACACACAGAACTCAATTGACTTGATCCATGTTTTTGGACTGTGGGAGGAAACCGGAGAACCCGGAGGAAACCCACGCAGATGCAGGGAGAACATGGAAACTCCACCCAGATTGGGATTCGAACCGGGAATCCCTAGTGCTGAGAGGAGAACGTGCTAAACGCTAAGCCACCGTGCCGCCTATATATATATATATATATATATATATATACACTCACCGGCCACTTTATTAAGTACACCTGTCCAACTGCTCGTTAACACTTAATTTCTAATCAGCCAATCACATGGCGGCAACTCAGTGCATTTAGGCATGTAGACATGGTCAAGACAATCTCCTGCAGTTCAAACCAAGCATCAGTATGGGGAAGAAAGGTGATTTGAGTGCCTTTGAACGTGGCATGGTTGTTGGTGCCAGAAGGGCTGGTCTGAGTATTTCAGAAACTGCTGATCTACTGGGATTTTCACGCACAACCATCTCTACGGTTTACAGAGAATGGTCCGAAAAAGAAAAAACATCCAGTGAGCGGCAGTTCTGTGGGCGGAAATGCCTTGTTGATGCCAGAGGTCAGAGGAGAATGGCCAGACTGGTTCGAGCTGATAGAAAGGCAACAGTGACTCAAATAGCCACCCGTTACAACCAAGGTAGGCAGAAGAGCATCTATGAATGCACAGTACGTCGAACTTTGAGGCAGATGGGCTACAGCAGCAGAAGACCACACCGGGTGCCACTCTTTTCAGCTAAGAACAGGAAACTGAGGCTACAATTTGCACAAGCTCATCGAAATTGGACAATAGAAGATTGGAAAAACATTGCCTGGTCTGATGAGTCTCGATTTCTGCTGCGACATTCGGATGGTAGGGTCAGAATTTGGCGTCAACAACATGAAAGCATGGATCCATCCTGCCTTGTATCAACGGTTCAGGCTGGTGGTGGTGGTGTCATGGTGTGGGGAATATTTTCTTGGCACTCTTTGGGCCCCTTGGTACCAATTGAGCATCGTTGCAACGCCACAGCCTACCTGAGTATTGTTGCTGACCATGTCCATCCCTTTATGACTACAATGTACCCAACATCTGATGGCTACTTTCAGCAGGATAATGCGCCATGTCATAAAGCTGGAATCATCTCAAACTGGTTTCTTGAACATGACAATGAGTTCACTGTACTCAAATGGCCTCCACAGTCACCAGATCTCAATCCAATAGAGCATCTTTGGGATGTGATGGAACGGAGGATTCGCATCATGGATGTGCAGCCGACAAATCTGCGGCAACTGTGTGATGCCATCATGTCAATATGGACCAAACTCTCTGAGGCAGTTCGGAAGGCAAAACAGGGTCCAACCCGTTACTAGAATGGTGTACCTAATTAAGTGGCCGGTGAGTGTGTATAAATAAATATATATATATATATATTCAAATTCAAATTATTCAAAAATAATAAAAATAAATAAAGGAAAATACATGAATCAAGGAAAATTATCTGCCAGTGTAATGAGTAAATTTATCATGTTAAGATTCCTTAAAATAAAATAATGTTTTTAAAAACGAGGGTATTTATCTTTATTTAGATTATTATTAAGTCAAAAATCAAGATTTGTCACATTTTATAAGATTTTCTGAGTTGGTAAGATTTCATTCTTTGCAGTGCAGAATTGTTTAAACAAAGTTTATGATCTGGTAACAATGGAAGGGGGAGGAGGATTGTTGGGGCCTATCCCAGTACCCTCCTACAGGTTACCATCTGTTACCAGATGAAAGTCTGAGACAGTTCGTTGAAAAACTCTGCTTTTTTATTTTTTATTTTTTATTTTATAAGCTTACACAATAATAATTCTTATGGATTTTCAGATTTCAAACTTTTTGGACTGGGGGAGGAAACCGGAGAACCTGGAGGAACCCCATGTGGACACGGGGAGGACATGAAAGTAGCCATACCCATACCGCCCATCTCCTTAACGTGATCACTCAATCCCAGTGGTGTAGTCGTTAGTATGTCCTCTTCTCAGTACTGGGAATCTATTCTGGGTGTAGTTTGCATGTTCTCCCCATGTCTACATGGGTTTCTTTTGGGTTCTCCGGTTTCCTCCCACAGTCCCAAAACATGGATTCAAGGTGAATTGGCTACTCTAAAATGACCCTCACCATGTGTGTGAGTGAGTGTGTTCCCAGTGACCATGCCCATCCTGTCCTGGGTGTATCTGCCCACTGCCTGAAACGTTTTCCCCTGGATGGGCATGGGGAACCCCCCCCCCAACTCTGGTAGAGGATTAAGCTAAAGATAAAAGAAGAGATGAGGTGTAATTATAGATCGACAAAGCTGTTAAAGAAAATTACAGGTTTCAACTCCACAGCAAGAATCAGTTTGAGCACACAGTGAATATTGGTTAATTCAGAGCAGTATTTAGTGGTTGATTGAATCGTAATGTTTAAAGCAGGGAAATCCCCAACTGTGTTTCTCCTGAACGTCTTATCATGTTACAAAAATCAGAGCAGAACAAAACACTAGAACCCTATTCAGAAATATTCAGAGTATATGATGCTGGTGATGGGATCGTGATGTATAACCTGATGTACGTCCCCTGTGAGCCGAGGACGTCAGCAGAGTGTATAAATGCAATGCTGTCACAGTCTATTTGGATGCACTGTGGGAACAGCAGGAGGGGGGGAACGCGGGGAACACTGATTAGCATGACAGAGCACAGCCTTATCTATCTTTCAGCATGCGCACACACACACACACATACACACACACAGATAGAACACAATGTGCACTTTAAAGACCTTCTCCCTGCTCATAATTTAACCTGTTATCGCTGGAAGTCAGAGAACCGATCATTACTATTCAAACACTGCTGGACAAATGTACGCCATTGTCATGACAACAGTCGCCACCATTACTGTCTCCCTGACCATTACTGTCTCCCTGGTAACTACCAGCAACCAGACGCTGCCCACCACACCCTCTCTAAAGTGTTCATCAAAGAACATCCATCCATCATCTTCTGCTTTATCCTCTATTAGGGTCGCGGGAGGGGGGGGGTTCCCCATGCCCATCCAGGAGAGAATGTTTCGGCTGCTGGGTAGATACAGGACGCCAATCTATCGCTGGGTACACACTCACTCACACGGACACACTCTACATGGGGCAATTTAAAGCATTCAATTGACCTTGATCCATGTTTTTGGACTGTGGGAGGAAACCAGAGAACCCGGAGGGAACCCACACGGACACGGGGAGAACATGCAAACTCCACCCAGATTGGGATTCGAACCGGGAATCTCCAGCTCTGAGAGGAGAACATGCTAAACACTAAGCCCCATCAAAGAACATTCCTGTTGCAATTAAAAAGCGGTTTAATGAAATGTATTTTTGTTGAATAAATGTTATTTTAATTTAATTTAATTTCATTTCATTTCATTTCATTTAATTTCATTTCATTTCATTTAATTTTCTTAGTAAAGTCTTTGTGTTACAGATGCCTGGGGCACCTGTCCCTCATTAATTACTCATGGACTCCGTTGGGTGATTGGTTTGTTTTTGTACACGTGATTGGGTGTTTTCGTATTTAGTTTCTGTATTCTCTCTCCCCCGTGCACGTCTTTGTTTGCGGTAATATCCCGATGTTAGTTTGTTCGTTTCGTTCCCCCTTTTCTGTTGGTGTCCCTACACCATTTTTAAACAATAAATTCCGTTTTGTTCCGTTTTGTGTCTTGAACTCTCCTTTCGCGCTCAACCACGGTGCGGCGCTGCGCATTACTCCCGCGCAGGTTGTATTCGTGGAAGCGTTTTGTCCGACGGACTGGCGTACGCATTTTTCCCTGCGTAGCCGATTCCCGGGGAAGGATGGATGAGTTGCTAACACTTTGGATGCTTCACTGCCGATTTAAAATATGTTTATCGTGGGGTGAGGTAGCTCAGTGGTTCAGGCGTTGTGGTATCCATCTGAAGGTTGTGGGTTCAAATCCCTGGTCCACTGAAGTTACCACTGTACAGTCATGGCCAAAAGTTTTGAGAATGATACAAATATTAATTTTTACAAAGTCTACTGCTTCAGTTTTCATTCATTCATTCATTCATTATCTCCCGCTTTATCCTCTATTAGGGTCGCGGTGGGGTTCCCCATGCCCATCCAGGGGAGAACGTCTCGGGCGCTGGGCAGATACACCCAGGACAGGGCGCCAATCCATCGCTGGGTACACACTCACTATGGGGCAATTTAGAAAACTCAATTAACTTGATCCATGTTTTTGGACTGTGGGAGGAAACCGGAGAACCCGGAGGAAACCCACACGGACACAGGGAGAACATGGAAACTCCACCCAGATGGGGATTCGAACCGGGAATCCCTAGCGCTGAGAGGCGAACGTGCTAACCACTAAGCCACCGTGCCGCCTTGCTTCAGTTTTTATAATGGAAATTTGCATATACTCCAGAATGTTATAAAGAGTGATCAGCTTAACAGCAATTAATTGCAAAGTCAATATTTGCCTAAAAAATGAACTTTATCCCCCAAAACACATTTCAACTTCATTGCAGCCCTGCCTTAAAAGCTAATATCGTTTCAGTGATTGCTCCATTAACACAGGTGTGGGTGTTGATGAGGACAGGGCTGGAGATCAATCTGTCATGATTATGTAAGAATGACACCACTGGACACTTTAAAAGGAGGCTGGTGCTTGGCATCATTGTTTCTCTTCTGTTAACCATGGTTATCTCTAAAAAAACACGTGCAGTCATCATTGCACTGCACAAAAATGGCATAACAGGGAAGAGTATCGCAGCTAGAAAGATTGCACCTCAGTCAACAATCTATCGCATCATTAAGAACTTCAAGGAGAGAGGTTCTCCAGCAGTGCAGAGCTTGCTCAGGAATGGCAGCAGGCAGGTGTGAGTGCATCTGCATGCACTGTGAGGCGGAGACTCTTGGAGCCATGTCTGGTCTCAAGGAGGGCTGCTGAGGACTGGGGTAAAGTCATTTTTTTTCTGATGAATCCCCTTTCTGATTGATTGGGACATCTGGAAAACAGCTTATTCAGAGAAGACGAGGTGAGCGCTACCACCAGTCTTGTCTCATGCCAACTGTAAAGCATCCTGAAACCATTCATGTGTGGGGTTGCTTCTCAGCCAAGGGAATCGGCTCTCTCACAGTCTTGCCTAAAAACACAGCCATGAATAAAGAATGCTACCAGAATGTCCTTCTCCTAACCATCCAAGAGCAGTTTGGTGATCAACAATGCCTTTTCCAGCATGATGGAGCACCTTGCCATAAAGCAAAGGTGATAACTACATGGCTCAGGGAACAAAACATAGAGATTTTGGGTCCATGACCTGGAAACTCCCCCGATCTTAAACCCATTGAGAACTTGTGGTCAATCATCAAGAGACGGGTGGACAAACAAAAACATTCTGACAAAATACAAGCATTGATTGTGCAAGAATGGACTGCTATCAGTCAGCATTTGGTCCAGAAGTTGATTCAGAGCATGCCAGGGAGAATTGCAGAGGTCCTGAAGAAGAAGGATCAACACTGCAAATATTGACTGCATTAACTCATTCTAACTGTCAATAAAAGCTTTTGTTACTCATAATATGATTGCAATTATATTTCTGTATGTGATGAAAACATCTGACAAACACACATAAAAACCAGAGGGCAGCAGATCATGTGAAAATATAATATTTGTGTCATTCTCAAAACTTTTGGCCATGACTGTATGTTCTTGAGTAGGAGCCTTAACCCTCATTACTTCAGCGGGCGCTGTATCAACCCTGTGCCCTCTTTGTAAGTCGCTTTGGATAAAAGCGCCTGCTAAATGACCAAAAGTAAATGTCATGTCATATGAAGTAAGAGGTTTATAGATCGTCGGGTCATTTAGTTCTGAATTAGTTAAATAATTAGATTTGTTTGTGCTCTGTGTTTCAGACAGATTACTATTTCGAGTACACAGAGTGTGACAGCACCGGCTCGCGCTGGAGGGTGGCCATCCCTCACAGACCAGGCAACTGCACCTTACCAGAGCCGGTCAGAGGCACCGACTGCAGTACGTCCTCTGCTGAGACGCTGGTTTGCTTGTGTGTGTGTGTGTGTGTGTGTGTGTGTGTGAGGGTGTGCACATTGGCAGTGAACCAGATGAGACACCACCCTGTTTAATATACACTGCCTGCAAAATGTTTGTCTGTTTTTAATGCTGCATTAAATTCGTTATTCTCTGCACATCAACACAAAGCAGAACATCCATTCAGAACGCATGTGATACATAACATCTTAATTATTAAGTACTCTTCACACAAATGCTTATTCATTATTTATTACTTGTTCAGTTTTATTAATGAGTTGTATGTTTTGAGAGATTATTGACATGATGCTCAGGTAACATTCACAGTCTTTACAAAATAAAGATTAAACATTTAGATTTTTTATATTAATTCATTTTAATAAGTGTATTAATGTAATCAGCTTAACATAAAGATGTTAAATAAATGACTGTAAACATTCTCTCATCAATTATTAGTAATATTCTTTAATTACATAGTACAAACGTCTTTCTCATTATCTTCGTCTTTTTTTGGGCAGATACACTCAGGACAGAGCGCCAATCAATGGCTTTAATTATTTACTTATTTTATTTGATGTAAGCATTATTTTTTAATGAATTTGGCCTTTTATTTTTGCCTTTTTTTGACAAAATAGAAAATGCTAATGAAAGCTGCAGAATGCAGGATTATAACTGTATTGTACACACAGTGAGTAAGTTTAGTATGAAAATGTTTCTTTATTTGAAACGTATTTGTGTGACACCCACGTTATCCTGTTTTTATCTGTTCTAAGCGTTCTCCTGTGAAGCTGGCGAGTTTTTGGAGATGGCGTCTCAGAAGTGTACAGCCTGTGCAGCGGGCTCTTACTCTCTTGGCAGCGGCGTTCGCTTCGATCAGTGGGACTCCATCCCCTCGGAATTCAGCAGCTTCGCCACCTACATGGAGCCGGAGGGCGCGGGGGACGAGACTCTGTCCTGCAACAAGTCAGTCATCCCAGAAAACATGACCGTGATGAAGAAAGTCTACCAGCATACCATTAAACACTGTGTGTGTGTGTGTGTGTGTGTGTGTGTGTGTGTGTGTGTGTGTGTGTGTGTGCAGTTCATCATGGACCCCGCAGGGATCTCATTTGGAGTCAAATCGAGATGAGTGCACAGTTTCTCTGGTGTATGCAGTTCACCTGATGAAACAAGGTTCTGTCTCCTTCGACTATCAATACGTCGACAACAACATCTTCTTCGAGTTTTTCGTAAGTCTGATTGTCTTCACTCAGAAACGTAAAACCATAAGTCAGCATCATGAAGCTGAGGACACGGCGTTATGTTTCAGATACAGAATGATCAGTGTCAGGAGATGGATCAGACAGCAGATCAGAAATGGATCAAACTGACCTCCAACGGTGAATGGGGAACACACACGGTCAGTGAACGCTCACGGCTGACACATACATTCACCATCAATACCTCATCTGCCATCTGGCTTTCTACACGTTCTCCATTTTCCTCCCACAGTCCAAATACATGGATTCAAGGTGAATCGGCTGCTCTAAATTGCCCCTATATAGTCTGTGTGTGAGTGAGTGTGTGAGTAGCGCCTCATGTGACCCCCCCTTGACTCTATTAAAGAATTAAGCAGACAATAATGAGATCAGATGAATGAATTCATCACCAGCTGCTTTTGTATTAAGTTATTTTAAAAAACCTACACTTTTACTCCATTAACTAACTAATGAATTCCTGATTAATAACTTAATTGAATCATTTAAATGAAGCACATATTGTGGACTTTATTAGCAGTGACACACATTGGTCAGGACCAATAATTTACACTTTTATTAGTCCATTGCTTGCTTTATTACTTTTAATCAGGCTTATAATTTTGATTTACATTTCCAGTTTTATTCTGCTGTTTCACATCATATACGTCATTTAAAAACATTTTATATATATGTGTAAACCATAAAAGGATTAACCGTGTGTATATGTTGTGTGTTGTGCATTTTTATTTTATCTTGTAGGTGAATCTTAAATCCGGCACTAATATTTTGTACTGGAGGACCACAGGGATTCTTTTGGGAGGAAAGCCGGTAAAGCCCGTCCTGCTGAAAAACATTCAGATTGAAGGTGCAGTTCCTAACGTCTGCTGTTTATAAGACATCAGAAACACTGATCCATAACGCATTATAAATGCATTTATAAAAGATCCATAATGCTTAATAACACGTGTATAATTTTCTGTTTATCTACACAGATGTTCATAATCACAGTCAGAAAGAGTTATATCAGTGACATAAGGCCTCACAACACAAAATGTTATAATGCATTATAATATAAACTTTGGATTCCTCACTGAACACAAGATTTCAGTTTTACTTGAAGTCAATAAAGAGCATTTATGATCTTATCTTAATTAATAAGATAAGTAATTATGTACCACTATTAATGACGTCTTCTTTATAGAGATGACAACAATTTACCAATATACCTGCAAAGAGAGCTTATAATCATTTATAAAGCCTGTTTCAGGAAAGGCATTAATTGACATTAATTGGCATTATTTGACATTAATTGGCATTAATGACAACAATTTACCAATAAACCTGCAAAGAGAGCTTATAATCATTTGTAAAGCCTTATAATCATTTATGTAACCCATCCATGCAGCAAAACACACACACACACACATACACACACACTGAGTGAATTAAGCACACAGTAAGTAAGCATATGTACAGGGAACCTGGGGAGCGATGGGGGTTGGTGGGAATGTGAGTCGAACCGGGTGAGTCGAACTCATATGGAGATGGACCAACAGATGCTCATGACAAGTTTTATAAAGCAATATGAATAGTTCATAAAGCTTAATTAATGTATTAATAATGCATTATGAATACTGGATTCATAGAAAGACATCAGTAATTAATTAGTTAGTGAGGAAACAAGAAAATGTATTTAAGAGAAACACAAATCAATATTGTTTCATTGATAATGTTTTATGTTCTGTATTGGTTAGGTCGTTTATGTCCAGTCAGCAGATGGGTTAACGTGGGCTCCTAATATTCAGTACATCATTCATTGCCTTTGTGTGTGTGTGTATATCCATGTGATGTCTCTAGGTGTGGCGTACACTTCAGAGTGTTTCCCATGTAGACCGGGCACCTTCAGTAAAACCCCCGGCTCATCGTTTTGTGACCTCTGTCCCAGGAACACCTACTCCGGCAAAGGAGCAAGCTCATGTACCCCCTGTCCCAAGGATCAGTATTCTGGTATATATTCCAAAACACACACACACCTCACAGACCAGACATCAGATGTTTTCCTTGCGTGGCTTCAGACTCTATGGTTTATGATTGTAAATGATAAAGGTTTTTAAAACCTATTAAGGCATGAGACTGAGCAGGAATCAGATACATTCCAGCCACAGAAATGCTTCCCCTCCATAAGTGGCAGATAACGAATGAATAATTAATTTATGGATTGTACATTGTCAGTAGGTAATTCTATAAATAATATTAATTACCACAGTGGCTTAGTGTTTGGCATGTTCTCTCAGCACTAGGGATTCCCGGTTCGAATCCTCATCTGGGTGGAGTTTCCATGTTGTCCCCGTGTCCGTGTGGGTTTCCTCCGGGTTCTCTGGTTTCCTCCCACAGTCCAAAAACATGGATCAAGTCAATTGAGTTCTCCAAATTGCCCCATATAGAGTGTGTGTGTGTGTGTGTGTGTGTGTGTGTGAGTGAGTGTGTGCCCAGTGATAGATTGGCGCCTTGTCCTGGGTGTATCTGCCCAGCGCCCGAAACGTTCTCCCCTGGATGGGCATTGGGAACCCCTCCCCACAACCCTAATAGAGGATAAAAGCGGAAGATAGTGAATGAATGAATGAATATTAATTACATGATTCAGAAAGTCCATGGAAACCTTTTTGTCCTAAACACAGATGTCTGAAATAAATACAGAGTGTCTGTGATTATCATGGATCATAAATGTTTCAGTTGTGATTTCTTGGTCGTATTTTCAGAGGAAGGCTGGTCAGAGTGTAAGGAGAAGCCACCATGTTCAGAAAAAGATTACTTTCAGATCCACTCCGCCTGTGACAGCAGTGGCAAGGTGTAGCATTTACACACGACACAAAAACATGTGATATTCAGATTGATTCAGATAGAGACGGGTGTGTAAAGTGCTGTTACTCCTTCAGACTCAGCTGTTATATCGATGGGTGGAACCCAAGGTGTGTGTGGAGAACGTTCCCGGAGCATTGAAGTTGCCCCCTTCGGGAGATAAAGAGGACTGTCCACCCTGCAACCCGGGCTTTTACACACACAACTCCTCCACCTGCCTGCCCTGCCCACCAGGGACCTTCTCCAATGGGACCACAGGTACCACATGTTTTACTTTAAGAATGATCCTTTGAAAATAAAACCGATATAAAATGAATAGTTCCGCTCTTTAAATCAGTGTGACATCATTAGCAATACCCCCCCTCTGAGCTTCACATTGGTGTCAGTGTGTGATATACAATACATTATTTTAAATCATAAAATACAGATTAATATAAACAGAGATCAGCACTAAACCTGTTACACTGTTTAGAAACTGTGTTCTGTGATTTGGCCACTAGATGGTAGTGTTTGACGTTTACATAAAGTTTATAAACCGATTAGTTTTGTTTGTGCAAATTACATTACATTACTGAAGATCATATTATTAATGATTTAGTTTTTAATAAAGACATTTCTGAAACAGAGCTTGTTTCTTATTATAGTGTGTTTGTAAGTGTTTTATTAAAGCAATCAGACACACGACGTTGTGTACTATTGGGAATAAATCATGTAAAGAGGTGGAGCTGTTCTTATTTATTAATGTTTAAACAAGTAGGCTTTACATACAGTAATATAATAATAATTTATTTCTTTGTTTTATTTGATATTCATCAGTGTATATTCTATCTCTTTGAGATCAGGACTGGAACACCGTTGTAGTGCAGATGATCACTGCAGATGTACACATTTCGTTGTTGACCAGCTGTTTTTGTGCAGATTGCCAGGCGTGTCCTGCAGGAACCGAGCCATCGATCGGGTATGAGTACAAGTGGTGGAATGTTTTACCTAACAACATGAAAACCTCCTGTTTCAACGTGGGCAACTCCAAATGTGATGATATGAACGGTAAAAGAGAAAAAAAAAAAATATATATATATATATATATACACACACACATTTAATTTTAAATAACTATAATTTTTTTTATAAAACCTGTTGCTAGTACCAACCTACAGTGTGTGAGCGGCTCATTATAATATTCCATCAACATTAACCTTATTGTGACAGTAACAGTATTATAGTATTATAACAGTAAACAGTAAATGATTATGAAGATCTCTTAATTTTATTTCATTTTAAATTACATGATGTTTCACAGCACAATATGTATTAATTGGATTAATACATATTGTGTATTAATAATTAAGTGGAGCTAAACCACACGACTAAAGAAAAAAGCAAAAATGCCAGAAACTGAGAAGTTTTTCACTGTTTTTCAATAAAAATTTTTGTGTTGATTTGAGTTGTTTTGTGATTGATTGATGGTTGTGTGTGCTCAGGCTGGGAGGTATCTGGAGACCATGTTCGCAGTGGAGTTGGAGGATCTGATAATGATTATCTCATTCTTTCACTTCGAGTGCCGGGATTTAAGTAAGTCTAAGTGTTTTCTGACTTAAGCTACACTCTATGACATGAGGTTCGTGATTCAAAGTGACTTACAATTATCCAAATCTGATGGTTTGGTGGATTTGGGACTAAAAACTGGACTAAAGTACATGCAGAAGTTCAGATTATTAATGATTTAGTTTTTAATAAAGACATTTCTGAATCAGAGCTTGTTTTTTATTATAGTGTGTTTGTAAGTGTTTTATTAAAGCAATCAGACACTCGAGGTTGTGTATTATTGTGAATAAATCACGTAAAGAGGTGGAACTGTACTCCTCTACACGCCGGGACTAATAACACCTCTTTGGGGATTATTCAGAATAATGCCACGCCCTCGCGCACCTTATTGCTATTTAAGCCTCATGTATTATTGTTTTGTATTGTAAGAGCACTTTAAATGTCAGACACTGAGGATAATGACCTGCAGGCCTGTTACCCAACTTTCCCAGCGCGGTGCTTTGCTAACACAGGTCCCTTATACGGTATATAAAATGACCTTCATCAAACGATTCCCACAAACTCGTTAGAGAATAGATTTGTTTAAAAGGCACATGTATTCACGGAGTCTGCCACCTCTTACTCACAGACTTCCAACTTCAGTAGCGGGGGTGACTGCGAGCGAGTTTGGCCGCATCACGTTCGTCTTCGAGACGATCTGCCAGGCGGACTGTGAACTGTACTTCATGATGGTGAACTCAGTTTATTATATTTTTAGCTGTGACGTTCATACCTGGACATTTTATTGATGATATTTATTTATTATGTTTGGATTTTTTGTTTTTTAATTGTAGGACGTAAACAGAAAGAGTACGAATGTGGTTGAGTCATGGGAGGGGACCAAGAGCAGACGAGCGTACACACACATCATGACGAAGAACGCGAGCGTTTCTTACACCTGGGCCTTCCAACGAACCAACAAGCCTTTAGATGTAAGTTTGGAATATATGCTTTCTGGTCTGAGGTTAGTAAGCTGTGATGAGATGGGATGAGACGGGAACGGACCACTGTTTAAAATAACAACCTGACCGCCTGACAGCGCTGGGGATCCTGCTTCGATTCAAAGATTCAAGGAGACTTTATTGTTGCTTGCCTCACGTGGTACCATTTTTGTTTAATGGACCCAGTTGCAATTTCTTTTAGAGGTAGAATTAAAAATTCTAATTTAAATATTAGTTTCAGCATAGGGATAAAATATAAATAAAAAATCTAGAATATCCATGTAATAACAAACATAAATAAAGCAACAAAATTCATCCATCCATCCATCCATCCATCCATCCATCCATCCATTATCTTCCACTTTATTCTCTATTAGGGTCGCGGAGGGGGGGTTCCCCCATGCCCATCCAGGGGAGAAAGTTTCGGGTGCTGGGCAGATACACCCAGGACAGGACGCCAATCTATTGCTGGGCACACACTCACTCAGACAAACACACTCTATATGGGGCAATTTGGAGAATTCAATTGACCTTGATCCATGTTTTTGGACTGTGGGAGGAAACCGGAGAACCTGGAGGAAACCCACACGGACATGGGGAGGACATGGAAACTCCACCCAGATGGGGATTCAAACCTGGAATCCCTAGTGCTGAGAAGAGAACTTGCCAACCACTAAGCCTATATGTGTATATATATATATATATATAGATGGTTAATCAAATATCAAACATATATATATACACGTCAATGTTTAATCAATCCTTAATGAACATTCTTTTCCGCAGGGCCGTCATTATGTGAATGACATCGCAAAGATCTACTCCATTAAAATAACGAATGCTCTGGATGGATCAGCGGCATCCTGCCATGCGTGTGCCATGATGAGTCAGCAGAGCGGCTCGTCCTGTGTGCCCTGCCCCGCTGGTCACTTCATAGACAAGGACACAAACCAGTGTCAGGAGTGCCCGCCCAACACCTTTCTGTCCGGACATCAGATCTATGGACAGGAGGCCTGCCAGCTGTGTGGTCCTGGCAGTAAGAGCAATAAGGTACATACACGTAACAGTGCGGGTCATTAACGTCCAGTTAGTCAGAGACATGCGGGAAGTCATCTTTGTTGTTGTTGTTGTTGTTGTTGTTGTGTTGCCAATGTATGTGCAAACCTGATCATCATCGCTGGTAAACATCACATTTACCCCAAATGTGTTTATTGGGGTCTGAAATCTGTACAGTTCATCACATAATTAATGCTTTCAAGTTCAAGTTCAAGTTATTTATTTATGTCGCGTTTTTTACAACAGTACATTGTCACAAAGCAGCTTTACAGAATTAAAAGCTTTTAAACCCCCAAAGAGCAAGCCGAAGCAACAGTGGCAAGAAAAAACTCCCTGTTATGTTGTTATTTAAGGAAGAAACCTTGTGAGGACCGAGACTCAGTGGGGGACTCGTCCTCCTTGAGCGGCCAGGCAGCAACAACAGTGTAGGACAGCTATGTACAGATATTAAACAAATGGAAAAACTAACAACTGGAAAACTATATGTGAGTCCATTAGGGGGCGTCCTGCAGGACCGCCAGTCCAATTAATATTCAGGTTCCATCCAGTATTCGTCGGCAGAGCCATGGATGAAGATCTGACTACACCTCCAGGAAGCCGGTCACAACTCAAAAGAAACAGACGAGGAAGGCCGTTAGAGCTAATAATAAAGCACAGCATTTAATTAATAAGTAATTGATTGACACAGTGCAGCATGTGACTCCGGCATCACTGACTAGAGCAGCAGAACTAATAGATTTAGTTAACTTTCCAATTTATTTATAATTGGAGGACATTACCCCCCCCCCCCAAAACTGATTTCAATGATGAAATAAAGTGCCCTTTAGCCCTCACATTGTATTACAGTAGAAAATCCCTGTATCTTTGTGCTTACAGGAACACTCGTTTTGTTTCAATGACTGCTCCTTCTCTTACGTGGATCAGAACCAAACGCTAACCTACGATCTCAGGGTTCTGAGCTCAGTGGGAACCATCATGAACGGACCGAGTTTCACCTCCAAAGGAACAAAATACTATCACCAGTTCAATATTAGTCTGTGTGGAGCAGAGGTACGACATGTGCACACTATTCTATAAGATATATTTAAAAAATCTAAATAAGATTTTACAATTTACACACTGATTTGTAATTATAGCTCGACTGTATATTGTATAATACATAATATATATGTTTAATACATAAACATAACTGTTTGATGAGTTAATGATGCCCTTATTCTTACAATCCTTACCTGATGCGTTTACATTCATTCATTCATTCATTCATTCATTCATTATCTTCCACTTTATCCTATATTAGGGTCGTGGTGGGGTTCCCCATGTCCAACCAGGGGAGAATGTTTCGGGCGCTGGGCAGATAGACCCAGGACAGGGTGCCAATCCATCGCTGGGCACACACTCACACACACAGACACACTCTATATGGGGCAATTTGAAGAACTCAATTGACTTGATCCATGTTTTTGGACTGTGGGAGGAAACCGGAGAACCCGGAGGAAACCCATACGGACACGGGGAGAACATGGAAACTCCACCCAGATGGGTATTCGAACCGGAAATCCCCAGTGCTGAGAGGCGAACGTGCTAACCACTAAGCCTGATGCGTTTACATTGGAGGAAGTTCTAAAACACTGCCTGATCTGAGCATAATTATATTTCCAGAACCCCTTTTTACAGACATTTTTTAGCTTTTTTTCTAAAAATCTGGTACTTTCTCTGCAAGTTTAAGTGTTCTAAGTCTGAACCCACAAAGAGTAATCCAACAGTGGCAAGGAAAATCTCTCTGGTGTTGTAGGTTTTTAAGGCAGTAATTTTAGGAAAACATTGGGAGGGGGGGTGCAGGACAGCCATGTACAGATAATGTAGAGTTGCAAACCCATCTGTCCAATAGAAATCCAGATTCTGCTTAAAAATTATATTTGCTGCGCTGCTCTGGCAGTGTTATGGACGATGAGCTGGAGATACCTCAGAGGAAAACAGTCTGACCCACTAATGACAAACGTACACAGTGACTGGTCCAGATGCAAATGAATAATTTTGTAGAAAGACTACAGTCATGGCCAAAAGTTTTGAGAATGATACAAATATAAATTTTTACAAAGTCTACTGCTTCAGTTTTTATAATGGAAATTTGCATATACTCCAGAATGTTATAAAGAGTGATCAGCTTAACAGCAATTAATTTCAAAGTCACTATTTGCATAGAAAATAAACTTTATCCCCCAAAACACATTTCAACTTCATTGCAGCCCTGCCTTAAAAGCTAACATTGTTTCAGTGATTGCTCCATTAACACAGGTGTGGGTGTTGATGAGGACAGGGCTGGAGATCAATCTGTCATGATTAAGTAAGAATGACACCACTGGACACTTTAAAAGGAGCCTGGTGCTTGGCATCATTGTTTAGCATGGCATCACCAGTCTTGTCTCATGCCAACTGTAAAGCATCCTGAAACCATTCATGTGTGGGGTTGCTTCTCAGCCAAGGGAACCGGCTCTCTCAGTCTTGCCTAAAAACACAGCCATGAATAAAGGATGGTACCAGAATGTCCTCCGAAAGCAACTCCTCCCAACCATCCAAGAGCAGTTTGGTGATCAACAATGCCTTTTCCAGCATGATGAAGCACCTTGCCATAAAGCAAAGGTGATAACTACATGGCTCAGGGAACAAAACATAGAGATTTTGGGTCCATGGCCTGGAAACTCCCAAGATCTTAATCCCATTGAGAACTTGTGGTCAATCACCAAGAGACGGGTGGACAAACAAAAACCTACACATTCTGACAAAATGCAAGCATTGATTGTGCAAGAATGGACTGCTATCAGTCAGCATTTGGTCCAGAAGTTGATTGAGAGCATGCCAGGGAGAATTGCAGAGGTCCTGAAGAAGAAGGGTCAACACTGCAAATATTGACTGCATTAACTCATTCTAACTGTCAATAAAAGCTTTTGTTACTCATAATGATTGCAATTATATTTCTGTATGTGATAAAAACATCTGACAAACACACATAAAAACCAGAGGGCAGCAGCAGATCATGTGAAAATATAATATTTGTGTCATTCTCAAAACTTTTGGCCATGACTGTACAACGATTAAAACTTATGTGGTCCATTTTCTGGCTTACATCAACTTAAAATTCCTACTGTACAAATAACTTTTTAAATAACTTTACTTTATTACAAAGTGCTGCTTAAATATGTTTTACCTCATGTCTTCATCCACCGCAGGGCAGAAAGGTAGCCGTTTGTTCAGACAACGTCACCGATTTGTCCAGTAAAGACACGCAGAGTGAATCCGCCGCCCTCAACAATTATGTGGAGACTTTCATTTGTCAGTCAACTATTATTCCTGCAGATGGGCGGGGCTTCAGGACCGCCATCTCCTCGCAGTCCATCAGCTTGGCTGATACGTTCCTTGGTAAGAAACACATTCACAATAACATTTATTCATTCATTCATTTATCATCAGATACACCCAGGACAGTCCTGATTAATATAAGTATAATATGTACACTGATGTTATTATTTAACCACTGCTCCGGTTCATTGTTAATTGATGTTCATTAATGTTAATGGTTAATTGAGGGCGTGGCAGCTCAGTGGTTAGGCTGTAGGACTCTCACTCTGAAGGTTCTGGGTCCAAATCTTAGGTTCACTGAACTAAAAGTTTTGCACATTAGTGTATTTAATTAATATATCAGGACTCATTAATATACAGATGTGTCTGATATTCACATGGCTTTGATTTGGATTCTTGTAAAATGAAAAATAATTAAACTTAATCAGTGTTCTGCATGATGGCATGTCATTTAGCAGACGCTTTTATCCAAAGCGACTTAAAAGGTGAGCACAGGGTTCATCACAACATCCCTGGAGCAATGAGGGTTAAGGGCCTTGCTCAAGGACCCACACTGGTAACTTCAGTGGACCTGGGATTTGAACCCCCAACCTTCAGATTGATAGCCCAACACCCAAACCACTGAGCTACCACGCCGTGTGATAAATGCTTGTGCACCTTTTATTATGAAAAAAATACCCTGTTAAAAATGTAATTAGATATTTAAAAAATGTGATATTGGCAGCACGGTGGTTTAGTGGTTGGCATGTTCTCCTCTCAGCGCTGGGGATTTCCGGTTCGAATGCCAATTTGGATGGAGTTTCCATGTTTTCCCCGTGTCCGCGTGGGTTTCCTCTGGGTTCTCCGGTTTCCTCCCACAGTCCAAAAACATGGATCAAGTCAATTGAGTTCTCCAAATTGCCCCATATAGTGTGTGTATGTGTGAGTGAGTGTGTGCCCAGTGATAGATTGGCGCCCTGTCCTGGGTCTATCTGCCCAGCACCCGAGACGTTCTCCCTTGGATGGGCATGGGGAACCCCACCGCGACCCTAATAGAGGATAAAGCGGAAGAGAATGAATGAATGAATGAATGAAAAATGTGATATTGCTTTGGGGCAGCTCCAGGGGGCAGTGGGAGACAGTGCACAGGTCTGGTGGAAGTTTGGGCGTGTGTTCAGAGTTGTCATCGTTGGTTTGCCAGCGCACTCTGAACGTAACATTCTGAGCAAAATATGATTTAATGCTTAAAATCTGAATCTGAGCAGATCTTAAAAGGACTGCAGCTTCAGTTTCAACATAAAACCCTGTAGATGTACGTGTATATGCTTTTAATAATGTTTAATCTAGTCTATTGTCACCAACCAAGTCCTCTCTCTGTCTCACAGGAGCCTCGGTGGATAGTGTCCTGAATGGAGTGAGTGTAAGGACAGACCTTTTCCCGGATTCTTTCCATAAACTTGCAGACATCAACTTCTTTTATCAGTAAGTGCCACAGCTAATTTACTAATAACATATAAACTAATGTTCTAGCAGGTTCTCCCGTTTCTTTGGCGGTGAGCTGGAACAGTTGGGTTTGGCGTTCGGTCCTCATAAGGAAGTAACTGCAGCATGTTGGTTCAGTGGAGTTAGGATGCAGGATGATGCAGAGCTGATTCATTTCTTTATGCTTAACATTAAATGACGACAGACCTTTAGAGATTATATTTCATTTTTAAAATGAGAGTAACAGACGTTCTTTATTTACGGGTCTGTAATGTCTCTGTGTGTCAGTTCTCCTCAGCTGACCGCGTCCTGCGAGCGCGGGCGCAGTGCTGTCATCATCCTGCGCTGTAACCCTGAGAAAGGAGAGCGTGGAGAGCTCACAGTACCAAGGTTTGTATCAATATTATAAACTTATTCTCAGGTTATCTATTAAATAATGCTTTTCCTGAAGAATGCCAAAAGTTTTTCTTTCAATGGAAATCGAGGCCTGATCGTGCACAGGCTTTGAGGATACGTTGTGTAAATTGTGTTAATGTGAATTTACATGTGATTTGTCACCTTTTGGTGATTTTTTTTTATCTTGGAAAATAAATATTTAACTAATTAACTATCTATAAGAAAAAAAACACTTAACAAAACAACTTTCACATCAGCAAAATATAAGTTTCTCATGCACACTATATCACCAACCACGCCACTCGAACCACATAGAGATGCACTGCTAAAATTCTATGTTCTAAAATAAGAAAAAAAAAGTTGATTATTTATTTTACTTAGAAATCTATTCACATCAAAAACAAAATTTGCTTCACTTTTTTTTCAGATTTGTTAAGATGAAATTTTTCTTTTCTGCAAGTGGAACTTTATTTTTGTTCCTTGCGAGTCGTGCCACATGATCTCAACCCATTTTTCTTATGAATGTGTTCAGGAGGATTTCAAGTCGCGCTTGCGATAAATTCATTTGAACTTTTTTAAAATTCATGATTAATTGCATAAATAATTGCTTTTTGGTGCTTTGTAAAGAGTATATAAACCTCCACAGGCTCCTGAAGAGTAGGTGGGTCATGTGCATCATTAGGTCTAAACCCATTTATTTTATTAATGTCGTAGTGACGATTTCTAGTTGCTCTTACGATAAGTTAATTTCATCTTTATAAATCACAATTAATTGCAGAAATGATTAATTGTCTCATCCCTAGAGGAGATTTCTAAAGCGACTACTTCTTTTTAAAAAAGGTATATAAACCTCCAAAGGGTCTTAAAGAGTAAGTATGTCCAATGATGTGGTGATTGAAACAATGATGTGGATTTACACACACACACACACACACAATTTTGCCCTTATTTATAAGATTACATTTATAAAACCATGTTAAGATTTAAATGAAATTAAGAAATATGTAATGAATATAAAAACACCTGTAGCTGTCGTTTTATTATAGTGCATCATACATTGAGTTTAAAGTCACAGTGATGCAGACATTAGTGCTTCAGCTTTACAGCAAAGAGGTTCAAATCCCAGTTGGAGTAAACAGTTTTAATAGTTTAGATGTTATCTGGACCGACCCTGCTGAGCCAGAACTTCGTTCCGATCGCGTTTGTTCCTGACCTGATTATTATATTTGGAAGTCCTCTGATGTATAGTTTAAACATGCTGATGTTGTGTTCGGGGTGAGATGGTGGTGCAACACTTAGTACTCTCAGCTCTCTGTGTTCAGCTGCATGTCCATGTTCTTCATGTCTGAGCTGGTTGACGTTCCACAGTTCTAAAGCTTTATTTATTGTGTGAGGATGTGATGTGTGCTTCATTCTGTGATGAACTGGATAAGCTCCAGCACCCCCTGTGAGCCTTATCAAAATACTGTAGTGTATAAGAAATACAAAATACACTCCGACTCGTTCACTTCGCTGCAGTGATGATTGCCCCCTGGTGGTTCCACGTCACCGAGGAGCTGATTCTCACTCCGTGGCGTTCGCCACTGCAACATGGTAGTACGATCTTCCCAACTCTCTCAGTTTTAAGAAACTACTGAAGACGCATCTTTTTAACAAATACCTGTTGTAAAAAATAAATAAAAAGGGGGGGACGCAGCATCAAATAACAATCAGGTTTGATAATTCTACAGTGGAGTTGGTTTTCTGCAGAACTTCTGACTGTGATGTTCTCAATTATAAATCGCTTTGGACAAAAGCATCTGCTAAATGTAAATGTAATGTAATAAACAGGTGATTGAGTGTAGGCAGCACGGTGGCTTAGTGATTGGCATGTTATCCTCTCAGCGCTAGGGATTCCTGGTTCGAATCCCCATCTGGGTGGAGTTTGCATGTTCTCCCCGTGTCCACGTGGGTTTCTTCCGGGTTCTCCGGTTTCCTCCCACAGTCCAAAAACATGGATGAAGTCAATTGAGTTCTCCAAATTGCCCCATATAGAGTGTGTCTGTGTGAGTGAGTGTGTGTCCAGTGATAGATTGGCGTCCTGTCCTGGGTGTATCTGCCCAGCGCCCGAAACGTTCTCCCCTGGATGGGCATGGGGACCCCCCCCCCCCCCCCCCGCGACCCTAATATAGGATAAAGCGGAAGATAATGAATGATTGTGTGTGTGTGTGTGTGTGTGTGTGTGTGTGTGTGTGTTCAGTAAGTGTCCTGCAGGCACATGTGACGGCTGTACTTTTTATTTCCTGTGGGAGAGTTCCAGCGCCTGTCCCATCTGCACTCGGGAGGACTACCACTCCATCGAGGGGGCTTGCAAGGCCGGAATGCAGGTACTGATGCGTTTATTCTCGGATAATGCAGCGCAGAACCCGCTCGCTCAGGATTAGTGTGTCACAAAGAAATGTGCTGACCTCACCATGACCCTCTGTGACCTCACTTCCCCTCCAGCACCACAAACAGAATCGCTGTGTTCCCGAGGCCTTGAAACATCGAAATGCTTTTCACCTTTAATCCCTTCCTTTTCTGCACAAGGACATCCTGTACGTGTGGAACGAGCCGAAGCTCTGCACCAAAGGGTCCCCCCTCCCCGACAAGAGCTCCACCCCCTGTGAAGCTGTTCCCTTATGGCTGAAGTTCGGGATCGGGGGCGGGGCCTTCATGGCTGTCCTCCTCATCTCTCTGACCTGTTACTTCTGGAAGAAAAACAAAAGGTGACCGAGACGTTTCGGCCGAATGCGAGACAATTATGAGATGATTAATTAATAACCGACTTCGTTTTGACCCGTCCCGTCAGGCTCGAGTACAAATACTCCCGGCTGGTGATGTCGGCCAATAAGGAGTGTGAGCTGCCCGCAGCAGACAGCTGTGGACTGGCGGAGGAAGAGGGCGAGGAGAACGAGGATGACGTGGTTTACTCGCACACCCCCTCACTACTCGGAAAACTGAAAGCTATAGCCAGCAAGGTCAGAACCTAGAGGGTTTATACCTATAATCACTAATCACCTTTAATCACTAATCACCTTTAATCACTAATCACCTATAATCACAACAAAACACTGGACAGAATTCAGCAGGATTCCTTTAGAGCAGGTACTCACAAAAATAGAGATACAGTATATATATTAATAATAATCATTAACAGTATGTTTGTTTATCAGTTAGTCTGTTTGTTATTATTGTGATGGTCAGGCTTCTGTCCTATCCCATCCGTTGTCGTCCTGTTCCCTAAAGGCCCTTGACCCTGATTGCTTCAGGGATGCTGTGGCCGACCCTCTGCTCACTTTGTACATCACTTTAGATAAAAATGTCTGAAAAGTGACTAACTTTAATTGAATTATACTTTAATTTAACCCTCAGTGCTCCAGGGGGCGCTGTATGGGAAGGATTTTTTCCACGTGGTCTCAACCCATTTTTCTGATGAATGTGTTCAGGAGGATTTCAAAGTCGCACTTGCGATAAATTCATTTGAACTTTTTTTAAAATTCATGATTAATTGCATAAACGATTGCTTTTTGGTGCTTTGTAAAGAGTATATAAACCTCCACAGGCTCTTGAAGGGTATTATACGCATCATTAGGTCTAAACCCATTTATTTTATAAATGTTGTCATGAGAATTTCAAGTTGCTCTTACGATAAGTTAATTTCATCTTTGTAAATCACAATTATTTGCAAAAATGATTTATCGTCTCATCCCTAGAGGAGATTTTCAAAACCACTTCTTGGAGGTTTGTAAAGAGTATATAAACCGCAGGGTCCTAAAGAGTAAGTATGTCCAATGATGTGGTTATGGAAACAATGATGTGGATTTATACCAGTGATTCTCAATTATTTTCTGTTAAGCCCCCCCTAGGAAGAAGAAAACATTTTGCGCCCCCCCCCCACATACACATACACACACACACCCCCCTCACCTCACCCCCCCCACATGATTTATCCCCCCAAATTTATCAAAAATGGGATGAATTATTTTTACACGCCCACTGTAGTATGATTTGTCTATACATTTGTTATAAATACACCTCTTTTATAACAATGTCTCCTTATTAACAATAAAGAATACAAAAAAGAAAGAAATATAGATCAACTTAGAACAAAGAATAATTTGATTTACTTTGTTGTTTAGTTTGTAACAGAAACAAATATCCTTATTTAAACGTGAAACATTTTTGAACTGACTGGCATTTGATACTGAAAAATGAAAATGAAATGAAAAATCAATAAATAATAATAAATTCAAATTCATCAGCAACATTAATTCAGGATCACAATTTATTAACACTTTAACCTACAAAACAAAAATGAATACAACGATTTGTGCTGGTTTTTTTTAGAACTGATGTCTCCAACGCGCCCGCTTTGCAGCACACAGCTTTTCTGAAGTAACTTTCATAAAGCGTTATGATTGCTGGTTATGCTTTTGGGATTGCACGTTTACGATTTAAAAACTCAAGCGGTTATCAGCGTGATTAGGGTGTAATGTCTTTAAGTGACGCCTTCATCTATTTGGCTTCACGCTGTCCGCTGCCAACATTTAAATACACAGCAGACACACCGCTCTTTCTTCGTCTCCACCTTCGTTACAGTGAAGTTACAGTTACACTGAAGCTTCGACATTTAGTTTTCGGTTGACTTTTGTTGCTCTCATTATCTTCGTCTCTCTCCGTCTTTCTCTTCTCGTCCCTGTTAAATATTTTTCCATGTTGTCCTTGAGGGTTTGTTCAGTACACTTAATATCACTTGCTCTGTGATTTCTTGTTATGCGCCCCCCCATGCACCGTACTGCGCCCCCCAGGGGGGCGCGCCCCACTATTTGAGAAGCACTGATTTATCCACACACACACACACACACACACACACACACACACACACACACTCACACACACAATTTAACCCTCAGTGCTCCAGGGGGCGCTGTATGGTGGTTCCTGGGATACGTTGGGCTAGTTGTAAAGTGTCTGCTGAATGAATGTAAATGTGCTGATGATTTAAACTGTATGTGAGTGCAGGGTGTTATTCAGGGTGGTGTATGTGTCCCTGTCCCTGTCCCTGTCCCTGTCCGTGTCCGTGTTGTTTGATTTTGTAACTCGTGATGTTAATTGAGGCCGCCTCGTTAGACGGATCAGCCTGGCGACGTTTTTGAGCTGTATTCCACTTGTTTGCTGACCGTGCGGTTTATCAGAACCTTGTTGCTGAACAGCAGCTAAAATCAGGGTTTGGTTAAAATTGCTGCATCATCCATTTTACAAATTCTAACCTCGCTCTGGTTCATCCTCATTAAGGGGTTGCAGCATGGATTTTTGGAACGGGGCCCTTCATAAGCAGATAAATTTGCTGAATTAGGCACGGCTCACCGGCGCGGCGTGGTGGTGCCTTCTCACAGCAAGGTCTCGGGTTCGACTCGGGTTCGCCTTAGAATTTATCAGAGTGATAGAAGCAGATTAAGGTGAAATTAAAATCCTCTGTGATATATTTACAGGAATTATTATTATTATTATTATTATTATTATTAATAATAATAATAATAATTATTATTATTTACTAATTATTATTAATAATAATAATAATAATAGGATCTGGGCTTAGCATGTTCTCCTCTCAGCACTAGGGATTCCCGGTTTGAATCCCAATCTGGGTGGAGTCTCCATGTTCTCCCTGTGTCCGTGTGGGTTTCCTCCGGGTTCTCCGGTTTCCTCCCACAGTCCAAAAACATGGACCGAGGTCAATTGAACTATTCAAAATTGTCCAATATAGAGTGTGTCTGTGTGAGCAGATAACCCCTGCTCTGTGGTGGTTCTATTGGGGTTCTGAGCATTAGAACAGAGTACACAAACAGATGGACTACAGAATGGAGGTGGACGACTACAAAGTCCATCAGGACCTGATAACATGGAGAGTAAAAAGGGGGCGTGGCCTAACTGGTGAGTAATGATGTAAATGTGTTTTGTGAGTGCAGGGGGACAGCGTGAGCAGCGAGTCTGTGCAGCTGAAGTCGTCTCGGGCTCAGAGGTGGGTCTGGGGATGAACCGCCGGACGATGAAGGAAGACGGTCTCCGTCTGAAGAACGAGAGTAGAGACCAGCTTCTGCTCGCTCGGCCGTCCGGCTCTCCCAAATCTGTCTCTCCTAACTCTTTATTACAGACGCTTCAGTGGACACACCTCTGAAGATGGACAGATGTTCAAAACAGGACGAACATCATTCAGATTATTTATAAAACCTTATTTTAGTACATTTTACTCCAAATCATTTTCCTCCGTCTCGTTCCCGTTAGGAAGACGTTTCCAACATTTACTCAGCTTTAAAGTCACGTTTAAATACGTTTGTGTTTGTTGTCATTGTGCGTTGGACCGCTAACCTGACGAACAAGTAAGGTGAAGGAAACGGCCGGGACAGGTCCCAAATTTATACAGCAAACACAAATCTAATCAGCCCGCCCCTGAGGAACCCCACACAGACACGCCCCCCTCTGTTAAGAGTTGGTAAAGCAGTGTAAAAAGTGTAGACTTTGTAGACACAAATTCTGAATCCGGTGGAGTTTGCATGTTCTCCTCATGTCCGTTTGGGTTTTCTTAAGGTTCTCCAGTTTCCTCACATAGTCCAAAAACAGATTCAAGGTGAAATGGCTGCTCTAAATTGCCCTTGGTATAATGGTGAACACGATTGCCTCTCAGCGCTAAGGATCCAGGTTTGCATGTTCTCTCTGTGTTCTCATGGGTTTTCTCCGGGTTCTCTCGTTTCCTCCCTCGGCCCAATAACATGGATTTAAGGTGAATTGGCTGCTCTAATTTGCCCTTGATGTAATGGTGAGCACATTCGCCTCTCAGTGCTAAGGATCCCTGTGTCCTCATGGGTTTTCTCCGGGTTCTCTGATTTCCTCCCTCAGCCCAAAAACATGGATTTAAGGTGAAATGGCTGCTCATGAAACCATTTAACGTCCCAAATGACTGGAGCATATTCGTTTTGTTAGTGAAGCATGGACTGTGTGGTAAACACATGGTTCAGGGTGCAGTATAATAGTGATGGATTATCTGAGATCAGTTTGTATTCAGCATGCTGCACGCTGATGTGCTGAACGTACAACATTCAGATCTTGTTTTGGTCGTTTCATGTCGTTTCAGAGCCTGAATTCAGTCCAAACCCCGAGCTCTGAGTCTGTAGGTTTTAGGAAAACAGCGTCCGTGGGCCGTCGTCCTCTGATGTCCTGCGTGTTCTTCTAAAGCCAAACTTTGGAATGATTTCTAATGGAACTGTTCGTTTGAACGCAGATGTAAAACAACCAGCGGCTTTCTGAACGGCGTGAAGTGAAAGCTTCATGAAGCCTGAGTAACATCACCGTCCTCCGCCTGCTGGTTTTATAACAACCTTCTATAATTAAAGTTCACGATCCTCTGAGTCCCATTTGAGTCATTTAATGACGTAAGGTCATTAAAAACCAGAAGGTTTTACTGTTTGTGGTTAAAGGGTTCCCCGTGCCCAGCCAGGAGAACGTGTTGGAGCCTGGGTCAGTATTACCAGGCCAGGGTGCCACGTCATCGCTGAGCACACACACTATATATGGGACAATTTAGAGCAGCCAAGTTACCTTGAATCCATGTTTTTGGACTGTGGGAGGAAACCGGAGAACCCGAAGGAATCCCATGTGGACATGTGGAGAACACGCAGATGAATCTGGATCCCCAGCGCTGAGAGGAGAACATGCTGTCCTTCCTTTTTATTAAACTGAACCAAAACATTGTTATTTTAAATAATCATATCATTAAACATATTTAATGTAAAAAAAAGCTTCAGCCTTAAAACACAATCCGTAAGACGTGAAGTCCGTCCCTGTTTTATTTAAATCCGTCTGTAAAGTCAGAAATCTTTGTTTCTGTGGTTTGTTATTTCTCATTTTTTTTTAATAGAACTTTATTTCCTCAGGTAACTGAAGTCCCTGACATGTTCGAGGGTCTTTTACCTTCTGAATATTAAATGAGAAAACTTTATTCCTTTGTAACTTTTCCTTTAAATAAGTTAGAGCTCTGCAGCCGACGGGTCGAGAGGCTTCACAATACAAACCCACTCAGAGCCAAAAGCTTTCTATATTTACCTGACAGAGCAGCCAGACGCAGACTCACCTGCAGAGCTTCAGATTGCCCCCGTGCCTCACTGCCTCATAGGGCCCTCGAGCCCCCCCCCCCCACTCGGTTGCCATGGATACTGTGGAGGGCAAGCGCTAGAAACTTATGCTTTTCTATTTTCCTATTTTGTGGTGTTGTGTATTTTGAGTTTGTGCTGAATGAACACATTTCTGTTCAGTTGATGCTTTTAATAAACTGTTCTGCTTCCTCCTCGTGTGCAGCGCTATTTATTTTATTGGGGGGGGGGGGGTCATTACACTTACTAAACAAGAACAACCTTCTGAACTCCAGAGAAACTAAAGGACATTTGCCTCTGATCTCCGTTTCTTACACAGGGACTAACTGTGATTACCCCCCCCCCCCCCCCCCCCCCGTCATCCTAACACCTCCCCCATGCAAAGTGAAAGATCTGTTTAATTATTATATAATGATATGAGCTTCAGACAATTCATGTCTTAATGTGCAAATGCGATGAGCAGCAACTGGAAATCTATAAGTTTTAACAGAGTGAACCCATTCTGGCACAGGGAGGACATGTTTATCACGCTGGGAATCGAACCCCGGATTACAGCAAAAAGATCCGCTGTGACCAATCCGCTCCAATTTTAATATTAATTGCAATTATAATAATAATAAACAGAGGGCGGCAGGGTGGCTTAGTGCTCTGTGTGCTGGATCCTATTTTGGGTGGAGTTTGCATTTTCTCCCCATGTCCCTGTGGGTTCCTTCACATTCTTCAGTTTGCTCCCACAGTCCAAAAACTTGGATTCAAGGTAAGGTGAATGCTCTAAATTGCCCCATATTTGTAAAGAACTGCATCGACAAATCTCTTTTGCAAGAGAGAGAGATCATGTGAGTTACCTCTTTTGCAATAAAAACGTGTTCTTATCTACGTTGTTCTCCGTACAGAGAGTTTAACTACAAAATCAACTAAACCTGATGTTTAAAGACGGGTTCCAGAAACTTTTGCATAAGACTGAATAAATATGGAGGATGAGGATCATGGTCTTCACCCTCACTGCAAAATAAAATAAAATAAAATAAAAATAAAACCCCAAGAGAAAACAAGATGAAGCTGCTGTGGTTTGTGTATCGGTTCCTGATCCCTGCGTTTACAGCTCAGCATCTGCACGGAGAGACAGGTTGAGCGTCTCAGCAGCGAGGGCGTACACTCTGAAGAGATCAGGGACGAAAGAGATCCAAAGAGAACCACGTTGGGTATGAGAGGAAGAGAACATCAAACTGTATTCAGGGTCAAAGAGTCGCCTGAAAAAAACTTCTGAGCCTCATCCTCACACACACACACATATACACACATATAAATACAGTACACACATACATATATACACACACACACACATACACATACAGACATACATAGATACAGACATACATACATACACATACATACATACTTACATACATGCAACATACATACAAACACACATACATACATACATACATACATACACACATACATATACACACATACATACACACATACATACACACACACACATAACCACATACACACATATATATATATATATATATATATATATATATATATATACACACACAACACACACATACATACATACACACATACATACAGTGGAGGAAATAAGTATTTGATCCCCCACTAACTTTAAAAGTTTTAATACAAAAAAAAAAACAAATGAAATGTCTCATAATTTTATGTCAGTTTTATTTTAACAGTCACATAGAATATCAAAAGAAAAACGGAGAAATTTACATGAAATGAGAAATAATAATTTGCATTTCATTCAGGGAAATAAGTATTTGATCCCCTAGTAAAACATCATTTAATACTTGGTGGTAAAACCCTTGTTGGCAAGCACAGCAGTCAGACGTCCCTTTTTCTAAGGTTTGCACACATTTCAGGAGTAATTTTGGCCCACTCCTCTCTGCAAATCACCTCCAAATCCTTAAGGTTTATAAGCATGCATTTGGAAACGTGAAACTTCAGCTCTCTCCATAGATTTTCGATGGGATTGAGGTCAGGAGTCTGGCTAGGTCATTCCATGACCTTGATATGCTTCTTATGGAGCCACTCCTTTGTTTCCTTGGCTGTATGTTTTGGGTCGTTGTCGTGCTGAAAGACCCATCCACAACCCATTTTCAGTGGCCTGGCGGAGGCAAGGAGGTTGTCACCCAGGATTTTGCAATACATGGCCCCGTTCATCTTCCCGTCAATGCGGTGAAGTTGGCCTGTGCCCTTAGAAGAAAAACACCCCCAAAACATAATACTTCCACCACCATGCTTGACGGTGGGGATGGTATTCTTAGGGTCATATTCTGTATTTTTCTTCCTCCAAACACGTCAAGTTGAGTTAAGGCCAAAGAGCTCAATTTTGGTCTCATCTGACCACAGCACCTTCTCCCAGTCTCTCTCAGAGCCATTAATATGTTCATTGGCAATCTTGAGATGGGCCTGGACGTAGCCTTCTTGAGCAGAGGAACCTTGCGTGCACTGCAGGATTTTAAACCATTACGTCTCATTGTATTACCAATGTTTTTGTTTTGGAGACTGTGGTCCCAGCTGCCTTGAGATCATTACTCAGCTCCTCCTGTGTGACCTCCATGAGGTGATATCTTGCATGGAGCTCCAGGCCTGGGTCGATTGACAGTAATGTTGTACTTCTTCCACTTCTGAATAATTGCACCAACAATTGTCACCTTCTCATCCAGCTTCTTACTTATGACTTTGTAGCCCATCCCAGCCTTGTGTAGGTCAACAATTTTGTCCCTGACATCTTTAGACAGTTCTTTAGTCTTGCCCATGGTGGAGATGTTAGAGTGTCACTGAGACTGTTGGCAGGTGGCCTTTTATACGGGTGACAATTTGGGACAGGTGTCTCTCATTCAGGTAATGACTTCACTGTGATTAGGGTGTGTCAGTGGTCTGTGGGAGCCAACATTAGTCATGGTTTTACTAGGGGATCAAATACTTATTTCCCTGAATGAAATGCAAATTATTTTTTATTTCTCATATCATGTAATTTTCTCCGTTTTTCTTTTGATAATCTATGTGGCACTGTTAAAATAAAACTGGCATAAAATTAGGAGATGTTTCATTTATTTTTTTGTATTAAAACTTTTAAAGTCAGTGGGGGATCAAATACTTATTTCCTCCACTGTACATACATAAATACATACACACATACATGCATTCATAAATAAATACATACACACATACATACGTACATTCATACAGTATATACATACATACACACATATATACACACATACATACACACATATACACACATACTTACATACATACTGTACATACATACATACATGCATACATACATACACACATACATACACGCATACATACATACACACAAACATACATACATGCAAACATACACAAATACATACATGCAAACATACATACACACATACATATGTACACACATAAACACACGTACATACATACATAGACATACATACATGCAAACATACATACACACACACATATGTACATACATAAACATACATACATACAAACATATACATACACACATACTTACATACATACTGTACAAACACACATAAACATATATATATATATATATATATATACACACACACACACATACATACAAGCATTCATACATACATAGACACACACATACAAAAACACACATACATACACACACACACATACATGCAAACATACATACATACACCTACATACACACATGAACATACATACATACACATATACAAACCGAAGGAGTTTTTACCACTACTGTGTGTGTGTTTATATGTATGTATGTGTGTGTATGTACAGTATGTATGTATATATGTATGTGTGTGTATGTATGTATTTTTGTGTGTATTTGTATGTGTGTGTATGTATGTATATATGTGTGTGTGTATGTAACATTATAATTAAAGTTCACGATCCTCTGAGTCCCATTTGAGTCGTTTAGTGAGGTAAGGTCATTGGTTTTACTGTTTACTGTGCCCAGCCAGGAGAATGTGTTGGAGCCTGGGTGGATATAACCAGGACAATGTGCCATGTCATCACTGGGTACACACACTATATATGGGGCAATTTAGAGCAATCCATGTTTTTGGACTGTGTGGAAGAAACCGGAGAACCTGAAGGAACCCCATGTGGACATGTGGAGAACATGCAGATGAATCTGGATCCCCAGCGCTGAGAGGAGAACATGCTGTCCTTCCTTTTTATTAAACTGAACCAAAACATTGTTATTTTAAATAATCATATCATTAAACATATTTAATATAAAAAAAAGCTTCAGCCTTAAAACACAATCCGTAAGACGTGAAGTTCTCCGTCCCTGTTTTATTTAAATCCGTCTGTAAAGTCAGAAAACTTTGTTTCTGTGGTTTGTTATTTCTCATTTTATTTTAATAGAACTTTATTTCCTCAGGTAACTGAAGTCCCTGACATGTTCGAGGGTCTTTTACCTTCTGAATATTAAATGAGAAAACTTTATTCCTTTGCAACTTTTCCTTTCCTTTTTTTCCACACACACATACATACACAAAAACACACATACATACACACATACATATATACATACACACACACACTGCATTGAGATTCAGGTTCCATTTATATGTTAGGAAGTCACATAAACAAGTGCTGGATTAAAACATCAGCTGGTAACATGAAATGAAAACACATGCTTAAAAAGTCTAGATATGAACGAACACACACACACACACACACCGGCCACTTTATTATGTACAGCTGATTGGTTCTGTTCTGATCAGACAGATGGGGCTTGTTCCATTCTGTAGTCCATCTGTTCCCCTACAGACTCTGTTAGTCTGTTTGGTATGTTCTCCGATTATCAGGACCCCACAGAGCAAGTGTTATTAGGTGGTGTATGATGGTTCTGTGTGTCTGATCCACTCGTACCTAAACAACACACTCACACGGCTGCACCACCTCGACACCATCACTGCAGTACTGAGAATCATTCACCACCCTCACACACCCCCAACCAATGTAAAGAACATTCTAAAGTACAATAACAAAGTATGTGGAGAACTGCAAAGTCCATCCACACCACGTTCCAAATGATAATGCAAATTGGATTGAAGTGTCATAAAGATTTCACTTTTTATTTCTTAATTAAACTGGTGGATGGTGTCGTCTCTGATCTTTGGATCTCTGTGATGATTAGTGTTCCAGAGGAGCCCAATTAACAGAAAACTAATTAAGAACGTTCCACGTTGTCACGCCGGCAATGTGTAGCAAGCCAGCACACTGGAATGTGATGCTCCTCAGGGTGGAGGAACCTTCAAAGACCTGCACCTCCACCCAGAGCGCTGACACGGCACTATTTAGTAGGGGTGAGCTGCAATATTCACTGATTCGACGATTCGATTCGGAGAACCGTAGTCGACTATGAACCTCATAGTCGAATGTACCATTTTGACCACATGGGGTCATGGGGCGCCCATGGCTGCTGCTAAGCATTAGTTTTTACATGAAATGTCTTTGTTTTCGTTATATATATAGCCTTTCGTCAAATAAATTCATCCTAATTTCTGTTAATATATATTTTTTAAATGATGTGTGTGCTTTAACAATAGGCTACACATTAATAAAGCTCCCCCTGCAGTTAGTTGCACATTCCAAATGAACAGAAAAACAAGTAAAATATAAAAAAAAAAAAATCTTTTTTAAAAACCATGCTTATAGCGCCATCTTGTGGTGAAATTTTAACTGATTCGACTATCAGTCGACTATAGGGAAAATCTGACGAATCAGATTCGACTATGAAAATCCTTAGTTGAAGACACCCCTACTATTTAGTGCTCCTGCGCTGGTGATTGGTCGTTATGGGTTTTTAAAGAGAGAACCTCATGACCTGGCCACCATCGTAGCCCTGACCTCAAACCTATAGAGAACCTGCAAAAAATCCAAACAATAACTCTCCAACCAGGAGTGAAGGTGATCTGAATGTTAGGTTCCTATGGTAACGGAACCTGCCTGTGCGACCAGGTTGAAAAAGCTTTTGATTTCAGCGACTGTGATCTCCCGAAGCCGCAAACTCAAACATTAAATGTGTCTGATCATTTGGACAGCTTGAGTTTTATTTTGAAGGGTGATATCATCAGGGGGGTTTGGTTAATAAGATTAGATTTATATTCTAACTTAAGAGCGTGATTAAAACATTCAGGAGAACCGAAAGATAACACTGTCTATAATCATCTGGAACATGGAGGGAGTGAAGGTGCAGAACGGTGGGGGGGGTGTACCTAATGAAATGGCCGGTGAGGGGAACATTTTGGAAGCTTCCGGAGCAGACGGGTGGGTCCTCCTGATGGGGCTCTTTGATGGGAATGAATCCAGAGTGAACCTGATGATGTGGTGGAACCGCAGCACTACCCTTTAAAATCATTTACACACTGAGCAACCTCTCTTTTTACAATCGCTAGAATCCGAGCGAGGGAGGGGGGGTGCGTTTAGGCGGTGTACTTCTTTCCTGCCCTGTGGATCTGCTGGTACAGCGTCATGGAGAATGCCATACCAAGGAGCTGCAGGAGAGACCGGAACATAAAACATCAGCTGCATTCATACAGACTCCATTACCACCAACATACACGGCTTTGACTGTGTACTGTGTGTGTGTGTGTGTGTGTATTGTGTAAACTGTTTGTGTGTGTGTGTGTGGTTGTGTGTATTTATTGTGTAAACTGTGTGTGTGTGGTATGAATTTATTGTGCACACTGTGTGTTTATTGTGTAAACTGTGTGTATATTTATTGTGTAAACTCTGTGTGTGTGTGTATTTATTGTGTAAACTGTGCGTGTGTGTATTTATTGTGTAAACTGTGTGTGTGTGGTATGAATTTATTGTGTACACTGTGTGTGTTTATTGTGTAAACTGTGTGTTTGTGTGTGTGGTATGTATTTATTGTGTAAACTCTGTGTTTATTGTGTAACCTATGTGTGGTATGTATTTATTGTGTAAACTGTGTGTGTTTATTGTGTAAACTGTGTGTGTTTATTGTGTAAACTGTGTGTGTATATTTATTGTGTAAACTGTGTGTGTGTATTTATTGTGTAAACTGTGTGTGTATATTGTGTAAACTGTGTGTGTGTATTTATTGTGTAAACTGTGTGTGTGTATTTATTGTGTAAACTGTGTGTGTTTATTGTGTAAACTGTGTGTGTATATTTATTGTGTAAACTGTGTGTGTGTATTTATTGTGTAAACTGTGTGTGTATATTTATTGTGTAAACTATGTGTGTGTATTTATTGTGTAAACTGTGTGTGTTTATTGTGTAAACTGTGTGTGTATATTTATTGTGTAAACTGTGTGTGTTTATTGTGTAAACTGTGTGTGTATATTTATTGTGTAAACTGTGTGTGTGTATTTATTGTGTAAACTGTGTGTGTGCTTATTGTGTAAACTGTGTGTGTATATTTATTGTGTAAACTGTGTGTGTGTGTGTGTTTATTGTGTGAACTGTGTGTGTTTATTGTGTAAACTGTGTATGTGTGTGTGTGTGTCAGGTACCTGGATGACCAGCACACACATGGCAATGGTGCCCAGCAGGTGTTTATTATCATCCAGCCAGTCCACGACCTTCTCGTAGCAGCCCTGAACCCAAACACACACACACATCAGATCACATCAGATCAGTCAGGGTTCCGAACCCTGAGAACCTCAGAACCACATCTCCAGAGCGTCTGTCGGTTCAGAACACTGACCCGGGACCAGAAGACGTTGCTGGCGTTGCGCCCACACTCTTTGTAATGCTCCTGACAGCAGCGGTCTGGCACGCTCTTATCCGGCAGGGCATCGTGCCAGTCTGTGTGCCCGGTCACCCCGCAGCATTGCCACTGAAACACAACACGTTCCCTCATTCAACATTCACCAGGACATTCCCAAAATGCAGAAAACACACGTCTTCACCACAACGGCAACATCACGGGCTACGGGTTATTATCAAATCAGTTTAAATTATTTAATATCAGTTTAATATTTAATATCAGTTTAAATAAGTCATTCTGAAAATACTGATATATAACAGAGACTCAATATAAACTATTAATATATAAATACACAATCTAAATACACACTGTGTTTATTAATATCATAATATCATCATAACCACAAACTGATGTAACTTCCAGCCAAATGTCAGGACCCACCCGTCCAAACATCCACCCCCCCCCCCCCCCCACCCACCACCACCACAGCTTATTTAAATAACTACCCCCCCACCCCACCCCTCCACCCAAAACAGTGCGCGAGCCTGTCAGTTATTTTATCACAGTGATATTTGAGAGTCGCAGACCATAGTTGTAACGTTTCGTAATGATATGAAACGTCAATCGTGTATGACCCTAACTCTCAACATCAAACTTTTCACATTTTATTAAAAAAAACAATAATAAAAAAATAACGTTACATTCACCAATAATAAAAATGATGAATATTAATAATATGGTGTAACGATGTTATCTAATCCGGTTTATAAAGTGAACATTGGTTGCTAAGCAACGAGATCAATGACCAGTGAATCAAAAATATAGATGTTGGTATGAAATAGTTTTTTCATCCATCCAATCATCCATTATCTTTCGCTTTCCCCATGCCCATCCAGGGGAGAACATCTCGGGCGCTGGGCAGATACACCCAGGACATACACACTCTATACGGGGCAATTTGGAGAATTCAATTCACCTTGATCCATGTTTTTAGACTGTGGGAGGAAACCGGAGAACCCGGAGGAAACCCACGCGGACACAGGGAGAACATGCAAACTCCACCCAAATTGGGATTCGAACCGGGAATCACTAGTGCTGAGAGGAGAACATGTCAACCACTAAACCACCAAAAATTAACAAATTGAAATTTACATTTTTAATCTGCTCTTTGAACAAAATGTGGCATCAAAACATCTTCAAAATAAACACAGATACCGTTAGAAATGTATTAATTAGCTTTAAATAAATGTTTGTGTTTATATTAGCTTGAGACAAAATAAAAAAATCAAATATACTGAAATTACACACCTTACAGCAAACACACACACACACACACACACACACACACAATCCATATTTTGGTATAAAAAAAAAAAAAGATGATATAATTGAATCTTTATGTTAAAATCTATTTCTTTGATGTTAATTAGAATCCTGTAACACAGATCTCCATCACATCATCAGATGAGATTCCCATGATGTCATTACTGAGATAAGACGACACATCAAAAACGAGATATAAAGATGACGTCATGTGACATGTTTTTAATTGTGGGTTTATGTTGCCATGCAGCTCCTTAAAATTAGGCTACAGCTTCGGCTGATTAATTAGCAACGCACTAACGACACCCTCATGAGACGAGGCTTTCACCCACACTGATTTGGCAGAGTGCAGTTCTCATTTCCACTTGAGGTTCTCTGATCTGAACATGCTCCTCACTCGGTCACCCGACGTCGGTCATGTCCGCATGAAGCATGACGGAACTCCAGGGTTGCTCTAAAGCGGAAGTGCATGTAAAACAACCCGGCTGCTTTTTAATTACTCATTAGAAACGTGGGCGGCACGGTGGCTTAGTGGTTTAGCATGTTCTCCTCTCAGCACTAGGGATTCCCGGTTGGAATCCCCATCTGGGTGGAGTTTGCATGTTCTCCCCATGTCCGTGTGGGTTTCCTCCAGGTTCTCTGGTTTCCTCCCACAGTCAAAAAGTGGGTGTTCAGTGATAGATTGGGGTCCTGTCCTGGGTGTATCTGCCCAGCGCCCGAAACGTTCTCCCCTGGATGGGCATGGGGAACCCCCCCGCAAACCTAATATAGGATAAAGTGGAAGATAATGAATGAATGAATTAGAAACGTATATGTGCACCATCGCAGTCAAAACTTTGGACACGCCCCCTTCCAGCTCCATCCTCTACCTCAGGGGTGTTCACATTTTTCTGACCCGAAATCTACTTTTTTACAGACAGGTCATGTGATCTATCAGGATTCACCCATATTAATCTTTAATGTTGAAACCTGTTTACGCTCATTTTGTGGAATCAGTAGAAAAGCCTTGGCTTCGGGTTGCCATGTTTACAGAAATGACTGTTTTATTAAAGACATGAAGAGAACGTGGTTCTAGAGCAGCCTTTGTCTCAGGGATATCACACACGTCTTCCCTAAAGGGCACGTTGTAGTTTTTTGTAGAACACAAACAGCTGGACTTTTTGTCCAGTGCGTTTGTTATCCTGAATATTGTGCAGTCTCAACACACACACACACACACACACACACACACACACACACACACACACACACACACACACACACACACACCTCAGACTGTATGATGTTCCATGCGTTGCGCAGGCCGATGTTGTTGTCGGTGTTGTACAGCTGCAGACCCTCCTTCAGATCCTGCTGTGCATTCTCACTCACCTGAGAACACACACAGGTGCACATTAAACATCACCGTGTGTATTACACGCATTGTGGAGCTGGTACGTGTGTATGTGTACATGTGTACATCTGTAAGTGCGTGTGTATGTGTGTATATCTGTATATGTGTGTCTGTTTGTATGTCTGTATGTGTGTCTGTGTATTTGTATACGTCTGCATGTGAGTGTGTGCGTATTTGTGTACGTCTGTATGTGTGTGTATATGTGTGTAGGTGTGTATGTGTGTTTGTGTGTACGTCTGTATATGTAAGTGTGTGTGTGTTTGTCTGTGTATGTGTATACGTGTACATGTGTAGGTGTGTCTGTACGTGTGTGTGTATATATATGTGTGTAGGTGTGTATGTGTGTCTGTTTGTACTTCTGTATGTGTCTGGGTATGTGTATACGTATGTATGTGTCTGTGTGTGTGTGTGTGTGTGTATGTCTGTATGTGTGTGTGTGTGTGTGTGTGTGTAATGCTGTACCTTGTCTGTATAGAGAAAGAAGAGGATGAGCAGAATCAGTTCTGCGAGCAGAATCATCAACAGAACGATGAAGAACTGAAACAGAACGGTGTGATGGGGGGGAATTATTACAACATGTTATAAACACACACACACACACACACACACACACACACACACACACACACACACACACACACACACACTGAGTGAAGCGTAAGCAGTGGGCAGCCCTATACACAGCGCTCAGTAAACCATTGGGGTTAGGGGCCTTGTTCAAGTGCACTTCAGCCGTAGTACTTGTTGGGACTGGGAATCGAACCGGGGACCTGCGGGTCACATGGCTGGTTCCTTACCCACAATCCCACCACTGCCCCTGACTCTCCTGATGCAGGTAAAGCTGTTCTCTCTCTCTCTCTGTGTGACAGCATGCACAGTGGTAATCAAAGGTAATTAGCACCCCCTATCAGAGGACCTACTGATGATCTGTGTGCAGGTCTATGACATGGCCTGTCTCCGTCCTCATTGTGTCCTGTCGTGTGTCTCTGACTCAGTCTGATCAAATGATTGACGAGTTAATTATTAGTTGACAACATATTGACTAATTGCTCCAGCTTCGAGGCGGGGGAGGGGGTGTCAATAGAATGTTAAAAGAACAGATCTGTGTTCCTTCAGGGCAAAGACGCTCAAAGAACCATAAACTACAGGATCAAAACGCCGACTCATCACTGAGTGGGCACACTTACTTACTTACACAGATATAGGGGCAATTTAGAGCAGGCAATTCACATTAAATCCCAGTTTTTGGACTGTGAGGTGGACATGCGTGGCCTCCATTTATTTTTATTTTTTTAAGTTTACAGCGAGGAAGTGACCAACCACAGAACCGACCGAGACCCGCTCCGGAACCCGTCCAGCACTTTGGACCCTTTTAAAGGTTCACTCTCTGTATCCGACACCCTGAATGCCAGCGGGAGGTCTGTTTACACACCCCCCTATATCCCCATGAGCACCCGAGGCCGTCACTCACACTCAGCAACAGGCACTTGTTCTCCTTGATGGCGCCCATGCAGCCCAGGAAGCCCGTCACCATGACGATGGAGCCGAGGATGATGACCAGGTTGGCAGCTGAGAGCGAGGGGAAAGAGGGGGAGAAGGTGGCAAAGCTCCCCTGAGACATGGAGAGCCAGATGCCGACTCCCAGCAGGCCGCAGCCTGACAGCTGGAGAGCGAGAGACAGTGAGAGAGAGAGAGACAGAGAGACAGAGAAAAAGAAAGAGAGAGAGACAGAGAGAGAGGGAGAGAGAGAGGGAGAGACCGAGAAAGAGAGACAGAAAGAGAGAGAGAGAGAGAGAGAGACAGAGAGAAAGAGAGAGAGACAGAGAGAAAGAGAGAGAGAGAGAGAGAGAGAGAGAGAGAGAGAGAGAGAGAGAGAGAGAGAGAGAGAGAGTTCATTACAATTTCAATCTGTACTGTTTCAGTGAGGTGATGAGATGGAGGTAGTGTGATCCGTGGGGGCATCCCTGCACCGTCAGTAATATGATTCTGAAAATGAGAATCTCTTTTGCAAATGCAGGTGAGAATGAGAATGCACTACACTAATATTATGACATTCCCCAAATTAGTTTGCAGACAGATGCAGAGCCAGGTCAGGAATATTATTAAGGATTATTAATGGGGTGGCGTACAGCGGGCCTAATCTTCCAGCCACTCAGTCCATCTTTGGTTATAGTTGTCTGAGGTTTGGCATGTTCTTTCAGCGGATCACTTTATGCAGAAACCCTAATATGGCACCTTTTTGATGAAAGATGAAATATTAAACTCATGTTAACAATATTAATTAATGTATCCACATGCGTGCGACTTCACGCACCGAGCCGTGTGGCCCATACAAAACAATTCTTGAGGAATACAGCATAGCATTACACCCCTAGTAGCCACATAAGCTCGGGAGTACTTTAAAGAACCACGGTCCGCTAACACAACCTGCTGCATCGGACGGATACACTGGGTTTCTCGGTCGCGTGTTGTTTTAAAACATGTGCATCGTCTGAATCAGTAACAGGTAAAAAACCTAGATGAGAATTTCCCTCATGAATTACTAAATTGTAAACAATTTTTAAAGACGCTGACGGCGACGGCGACATAGTGTCAAGCCATGATTCCTCTGGAGCCGAATCAGAAACATATACCACAAACCAAAAGACAGCTACAAATATTATTATTAACATCAAAACAAACGTAAGCGTGACATTTCTGATAAACCTTTGGAAATGTTTTAAAGCATTCCATTCACATTTTACAAATATAATTAATGTGCATTATTACAAATATAATTAATGTGCATCATTACAAATATAATTAATGCAAATGGAATTGAAGTGAATCATTGCAAATGGAATTAATGTGAATCATTGCAAATGGAATTGAAGTGAATCATTGCAAAAAGAATTACTGTGAATCATTGCAAATGGAATTGAAGTGAATCATTGCAAATAGAATTAACGTGAATCATTGCAAATGGAATTGAAGTGAATCATTGCAAATAGAATTGAAGTGAATCTTTGCAAATAGAATTGAAGTGAATCATTGGAAATAGAATTGAAGTGAATCTTTGCAAATAGAATTGAAGTGAATCATTGCAAATAGAATTAATGCAAATCATTGCAAATAGAATTAATGCGAATCATTGCAAATAGAATTAATGTGAATCATTACAAATAGAATTAATGTGAATCATTGCAAATAGAATTAATGTGAATCATTGCAAATAGAATTAATGTGAATCATTACTAATAGAATTAATGTGAATCATTGCAAATAGAATTAATGTGAATCATTGCAAATAGAATTAATGTGAATCATTACAAATAGAATTAATGTGAATCATTACAAATAAAATTAATGTGAATCATTGCAAATAGAATTAATGTGAATCATTGCAAATAGAATTAATGTGAATCATTACAAATAGAATTAATGTGAATAATTGCAAATAGAATTAATGTGAATCATTACAAATAGAATTAATGTGAATCATTGCAAGCTCCAAAACTGATGAAGCCCAAAAGCTGACAGAAGAATCTGAATGGGAACTTAAATATAAAATATTGATGTAATTTATACATTCACATTTGGTCATTTATTGGACGCTTTTATCCAAAGCGACTTACACAGTGAGCACAGGGTTCATCACAACATCCCTGGAGCAATGAGGGTTAAGGGTTAAGGGTCTTGCTCAAGGACCCACACTGATAACTTCAGTGGACCTGGGATTTGAACCCACAACCTTCAGATTGTTAGCCCAACATCCTATTTTAACAATGAACAATGCTTTATTGTCATTTAAACATGTGAGGCGGCGAGATGTGAAGGTGGAAAAAATGCAAAATGCATCGTCTCATCATCAGTGATATCGCGTGTTATCGTATCGTCCCGCACTCTTACGGCCGCGCTGTGAGCGTCGTTTCGTCTCCCGAGCCCGGTTCTATTAGAATGTAAATGAGATCTGAGCAGGCCGCGCGGTCTGACGGAGCCGGCCGCGGAAACGCCTCTGATTTGCAGGCGTGCTCGTGATAATGTCAAATATATTTGCAGAAATGCGGCGCAGAGCACACTGATCTCTCAGGCTCTCATCACGAACGGCGGAACATGAAGTTCCTCAACCTCTCACCACACCGTAACCGCCTGAAGAACCGGAACGTGAGACGCATACTGAAAACAAACCTCAGATTTCAGCTCGTCATTCCCGAGCAGAAGAATAAAGCGCCTCAGTCACAAAACATCACGTTTCAAATTTGCTGAGTCGTAAAAACGTAAATAATGAGATTATACAAAAGATGTTGTGTAGACTTATATTCCTCTGTAGGACTTTCGTAGGTTTGGGGTTAAGGAAATGGCCTTGCGACCTAAAGGTTCCTGGTTTAGTTCCTGGACCCACCAAGTACTACAACTGAAGAGCCCTTGAGCAAGGCACCTAGCCCTAATTGCTAAAATGACTCTTAACGCATGATAAAGCGACACAGCTACAATTTCTAAATAAGTTTGGGAAACTTCGCCTGAATAAAACAGTACAATACAGACATGGCTGAACATGAGGGACGACACAATAATCGTTTTGGCAATCAATCGTGATTAAAACCCTAACAATTAATTAATCGTAAAAGCACAAACATCGTCAAGGCGACATACATAAGAAATATACATATAATGTCGGTGGTGGGAACTTTGGACCATGTGACGCAACTTAATTTATATAATGTTTACAACTTAACATCCCACAGTGAGGTTGGTTCTCATAGCAACAGATTTAACTGTTTGAGTTTTTATATTTAAGTTTGTTGCCCATTTACCACAATGAGCGTTCATCAGTTAAACTAATAAAACTAATATGAAATGAGTATACAGTACCAGTCAGACATTAGGACACACCCTTTCTGACTGCACTTTGTAGTTCTATAATTCCAGACTGTAGTCCATCTGTGTTCTGTGTTGTTGTTAGTCCCCTGCTGGTTCTCAGGAGCATCACAGAACAGGTATCATTTGGGTGGTGGATTGTTGATGGTCGGTTCTACAGTGACACTGATGCGCTGAGCACACCTCACTGACACTGCCGGGATAGGATATAATGCACCCATTAAATAATCCCTGCTCTGTGGTGGTACTATTGGAGTTCTGATGGTCAGATAACAGAGCACACAGTATTTACTGTAGAACACAAACAGATGGACTACAGGGTGGAGGTGGAGAACTACAAAGTCCATTAGGACCTGAGAACATGGAGCAAAAAGGGGGCGTGGCTTAACATTTGACTGGTACTGTATATATTAATGACATGATGGATTTTATGCTGATTCGCTGGCAGGAGGTTCGAAAAATAAAGCTTCATTGGAACCCCGACTCTGGATCAATAAGATGTTAAAGCATTTACTAAGGCTTCACTAGTCTCTCTCTCTCTCTCTCTCCTGTCCTTTCTCTCTCTCTCTCTCTCACACCCACTCACACAAAAAAGAAAGTTCTAGAAGATAAGAGATAAGAGAGAGATGAGAACAGAAGTGGCTGCTAAATAAATAATGACAATGTGAGAAACTCATATTTAGCAGTCTATAACTACGACATGCATCACTCTCTCTCTCTCCTGCTCTCTCGCTCATGCACCACCCCTCCTCCAGCAGCGCTCTGTATCACCCCTCCATACCACCGTCTGTGTCTTCTCCATAAACGCAGACCCTACAGACTGCTTTAGAACTCCTGAATTAAACATCAGGCAAAAAAGCCATCAGCGCAGTAATGACCCCGCCATCAAATATAAATCACCATCAGCTGCACAGCCCAAAATACACACCTCACCGCTGCCAACGCCTCAGTAAGGAACCCAGCTATTGGCTGTCCGAAAAGTCGCTCGATGACGGCATCGCCTCATTTGCATAATACATGTTTTTGAAGCTGTGAAGGAATAACGTTGTGGGAGAAAAAAACACCCGAATTATATTAGAACTACAAACGAACAACTCTGAAAAAAATAACTCTTGACTTCTGAAAGTCACTTTCTGACATGACTGAGACTCAAATTTAAAGTTAAAAGCAGTATTTATTTCTTTTTATGTCTCAATGAAAACTCAGCACTATTTCCATCCCAATCTGTAAACATGGGGCGGGGTCAGTCATCGTTAAATCATCATCATCATCATCGTTCAATCATCATCGACACACTAGGGGTGCTGAAAAAAATCGATTCTTCAATGAATCGCGATTCGTAGTCCAGGCAATTCGTAATCGATTCAAAATGTCCAAGAATCGATTTTTTAAAAATGCGTTTAAGTTTTATTTTTTGGCGCCCCCTCCCGAGCGTACTGCTCAACATGAGCACAACTGTTTACAACAGTGTAAAATGAAATCGCGGCATTTTGGAAACATGACGAATGTGTGAGCGCGTTTGGCGTGACATCACTCTGAGATAAAATTGTAACGGGGCGACCAGCCACTAGGGGTAGGCGACGAAGTGCCGGTGAAGGGCGGCGTCCTGGTGGGAGAACTGCAACTCCCAGAAGGCGCCGCGCTAATCAACGGCAACAAGGCGCACCGGCCGGCGTACCTACTTAAACAATGCGACAAGCCTCACGCTTTGTCGCACTGTAACCTGACGCTTGCCGCCACGTGACACTGTGACCGGTTTACCTTTGTTAGTGGGTACGACTGGGCCCGTTTAGAGGGGTCAGCCGTGGTACCGTCAGGAGACGGGAGGTATCTCAGCTCTTAGACATTCAGACATAGACAGCGCGTGGTGGTGGGCGTGTCGCTGGTTGGACAGTCGCCAGCGCTCGCCGCGTTTAGCTCGCGAATCGGTGGAGTGTGTGTGTGCGCTTTGCGTGTGTGTGTGCGCGCGGTCGAAGCGCACCACCTTCGTTGCCGACACGCGCGTTAGCGTGCTTTAAGTCCGCACGCGCGTATCGGATGTTTTTGTTTTTCCTCACTCGCGGCTCCGAGCTGTCGAAGAATTGTGTTTAGTGCGCATGCGCACAGACGTTGTGCATTCCGCGCGCTCCTTTACTTCACGTCAGTCGCTGCACAAAGGATTGTGCGGAAGCGCGCTCTTCCCTCATTTGTAGTTTATTTGAACCGTGTTTTTCAGCCGCCGGGAACCCGGTAGGCTCCTTAGTTGACTTATTATACCGCTGTTCAGCGTGATTTATGTTTAACGTTCCTGACTTCGATCCCCGTACAGTGCAATCTGCAGAACCAGTTCACTCCCTATTATATTACCCCTTTATTGTTCACACCTTTTAATTTGTTCTCATTTGCGTCCTTGATTATTATTTCCCGGGCACTGGGTGATAGTCGCCACTAGGGGCTTCCACTGAGTCCGTAACTTGCTTCCTCCTCTCCCCTCACCATAACAGTACAGTGCGACCAGTATGGAGGCAGCGGACTTTAAGTTATTTCAGGAAGCCTTGCAACAACAGGGGACAGCCATCGGCCGGCATGAGCAGTTGTTGGAGCAGATAACCCAGCAGCTCGCCCTCATGACTCAACTACAATCTGAGGCTGCGGCTTCGGTGCCTCTACCTCCCTCTAGGGGGCCTCCTAGGGCATCAACATCTGGGACCCCTGAGGCATACGTCTCCCCCCCTGAACGTTTTGCTGGAGAGGCAGATAAATGCCGTGGATTCTTGCTGCAGTGCTCCTTAACTATCGAGCAGCAGCCATCACGCTTCCCCACTGAGCGCGCCAAGGTAGCGTTCATGATCTCCCTTCTTACGGGTAGGGCATTGACCTGGGCCACATCCCTGTGGGAGGCGGACGCGCAGGAATGTGCCAGCGAGCTGGCTTTCCGCCGCGCACTCCGGCAAACGTTTTATAACCCCAAGGAGGGTAAGAAGGTGTCGGCTCGTCTCCTTTCCTTGACACAGGGAACTCGCTCCGCGGCCGACTATGTCATTGATTTTAGAACGGTAGCGGCCGAGAGCGGCTGGAATGAGCCAGCCTTATTAGGTCTTTTTGAAAAGGGGTTGAGCGAGCGTATGAAAGATGAGCTCGCTTCCCGGGACCCGCCAGACAGTTTAGAGGCGATGTATGAGCTTTGCATAAGGCTTGACACCCGCATTCGGCAGCGGGCCCGGGAGAGGATGAATCACCCCAAGGCCTCCACAGGCCAACCTCGCTGGCGTTCACCACCCCGCTATCATGTAGCACCCTGTGGGGGTCCTGAACCCATGCAATTAGGGGGAACTGAACAGTCGGGCCCACGATTGTCGGGAAATGCAGGGGCCAGACCCGGTCAGGGGGGCCGGGCCTAGGCCGTATCCCTAATCCCCCCGCCGGCGTTGTTGTCGAGGGAACTCTGTCATGGGGAGAAACACCCCACTCCCGAGTGTTCGCCTTTTTGGACTCAGGGGCAGGTGGCAACTTTGTTGACGAGGGTCTGGTCAGATCTCTTGGAGTGCCTACTGAGAGGTTGCCGGAGCCCATACCAGTGCGGGCCCTAGATGGGCGGATGCTGGGAGCGGGCCCGATTACTCATGCCACCCACCCAGTCCACCTTGACATTAAGGGTCATCGGGAGACTCTTCGACTATTTGTCACCAGAGTCCCCAATCTCCTGTTGGTCTTAGGATTCCCTTGGCTCACCCAGCACAATCCTAAGGTCGATTGGCAGACACGTTCCATTTATGGGTGGGCTCCACGCTGTCAGGAGGCCTGTCTACTCCCCAGGAGCCCCCAACAGCCTAAAATGGAGGAACCCTGTGACCTCTCCCAGGTGCCCCACTACTATCATGACCTTGGAGAGGCCTTTAGTAAATCCAGGGCCCTGAGCCTTCCCCCACACAGGCCCTATGACTGTGCCATCAACCTGCTACCTGGTACCACACCACCACGGGGCAGGCTGTTTTTCCTTAAACCCCGCCGAACGCACAGCCATGGAGAACTATGTGAAGGAGGCCCTAGAACAGGGGTTCATCCGACAGTCATCTTCACCGGCGGGGGCAGGATTTTTTTTTGTTAAGAAGAAGGATGGTACCCTTCGCCCATGCATAGACTACCGTGCTCTTAATGCTATTACTGTGAGGGACCGCTACCCTCTGCCTCTTATGGCTACAGGGTTTGAGGCTCTGCAGCAGGCGTCCGTCTTCACTAAGCTGGACCTGCGCAGCGCCTACAACCTTATCCGTATACGGCAGGGGGACGAGTGGAAGACGGCATTTCTGACCCCAACTGGCCATTATGAATATCGGGTAATGCCCTTCGGCTTGATGAACGCCCCTGCCGTTTTCCAGCGGTTCATTCACGAGGCATTAAGAGAGACATTAGACCGGTACGTCTATGTTTATTTGGATGACATACTCATCTACAGCCGGTCACTAGAGGAGCATGTCGGCCACGTGAGGCGGGTTCTCCAGCTCCTACTGCAGCACAAGCTGTTTGTTAAGTTGGAGAAATCGGTCTTCCATTCCTCTACGGTATCTTTTCTGGGGTTCATCATCTCTCAAGGTACCCTCAGAATGGACCCCGCTAAGGTTCAGGCTGTGACTGACTGGCCCCGTCCGAACTCACTTCGGGAGGTACAGCGTTTTTTAGGCTTCGCCAACTTCTTTCGCAAGTTTGTGAGAGATTTCGGCTCCATCGCGGCCCCTCTCTCAGCCCTAACTCGAAAGATCCCAGGTCGTTTTCGCTGGACTCCCGAAGCCGATCGGGCATTCAATACCCTGCGGGAATGCTTAACCTCTTCCCCCGTCCTCCACCTCCCGGATGTGGAGAAACCTTTCATCGTCGAGGTAGATGCGTCGGAGGTGGGAGTTGGGGCGGTGTCGTCCCAGAGGGTGGGGACGCCTCCCAAACTCCATCCTTGTGCGTACTTCTCACGCCAGCTCTCATCTCCTGAGCGCAACTATCCGGTCGGGGACAGGGAATTGCTGGCCATAAAGTTGGCACTTGAAGAGTGGAGGCACTGGCTTGAGGGAGCGAAACATCCCTTCTTGGTCTGGACAGACCACAAAAACCTGGCCTACATACGACAAGCTAAGCGTTTAAGCGCCCGTCAAGCTCGCTGGTCTCTCTTCTTTGAGAGATTCGAGTTCACCTTGTCGTATCGGCCAGGTTCAAAGAACACCAAGCCAGATGCTCTTTCCCGTCTATGGGTTCGGACTGAAGGGCCGGAGGATTCTGAACCCAAGTCGATCCTCCCTGAGCCACGAATTGTGGCAGCCCTCACCTGGCCAGTCGAAGACCAGGTTAGAAGGGCCCTCCGGAACAATCCTGATCCGGGCGGGGGGTCCTCCAGGGCGTTTATTTGTTCCACCTCAAATGCGCAAGAGGGTCCTCCAATGGGGGCATGCCTCTTTTTTCTCAGCCCACCCCGGCATCACCCGAACTCTTGAGTTCCTCCGTCGGAGATTCTGGTGGCCGGGGATGGAGGGTTCCGTGAGGTCCTTTATTACAGGGTGCACCGTCTGTGCACGGAACAAAACACCCCGAGCCAGGCCAGCAGGTCGGCTGCAACCCTTGCCTATTCCATCTCGCCCATGGTCACATATTGCCATGGACTTTGTCACAGGGCTTCCCCCGTCCAGAGGCAACTCGGTCGTGTTGGTGATCGTGGACCGCTTCTCCAAGGCGTGTAAGTTTGTAGCATTGCCCAAACTCCCTAACGCCAAGGAGACGGCAGACCTTTTGGTTCAGCACGTGGTCCGGGTCCACGGGATCCCCAGAGATATTGTCTCCGACCGAGGTCCTCAATTTTCTAGTCGTTTTTGGCGGGCGTTCTGCCAACTATTAGGGGCAACGGCTAGCCTGTCGTCGGGTTTTCATCCGGAGTCCAACGGCCAGACCGAAAGAGTTAACCAGGATCTCGGGCGTATGCTCCGGTGCCTGATGACAGACCGGCCCAACACATGGGTAGAACACTTACCCTGGGCAGAATATGCCCACAATACCCTCTGGCACTCGGCCATTGACATGTCACCATTCGAGTGTTTGGGTACCCAGCCCCCATGTTCCCCGAACAGGAGGTGGAAGTGGGGGTACCTACGGCAGCGCGTTACGTCAGCCGTTGCCATCAGACGTGGCGGAGGGCTCGAGCAGCCCTCAGGCAGCGTAATGAGACCATGAGACGAACCGCCAATAAACGGAGGCAGTTGGGACCCACCTACCGTCCAGGCCAACGAGTCTGGCTGTCTACCCGGGATCTCCCCCTCCGTGGCCAATCCAGCAAGCTGGCTCCCAAGTTTGTGGGACCCTTTAGGGTGCAACGCCGAATAAATCCAGTCACGTACCGGCTGGAACTGCCCCCTGCGATGCGTATTCACCCTACCTTCCACGCCTCGAGACTTAAGCCGTACCTATGCCAGGGGTCTGCCCCACCCACGCTTCCACCGGCCCCCAGGCAGGTCGCAGGAGGTCCCGCGTACACGGTACGACGTTTGCTGGATTCCCGTCAGGTCCAAGGCTCTACCCAATACCTTGTGGATTGGGAGGGTTATGGTCCGGAGGAACGTTCCTGGGTCCCATCCAGACACATCTTGGATCCCGACCTCATTCGTCAGTTTAGAAGAGATCGGGCCACCGGCCTGGGGACGTCAGGAGCCGCCCCTAGAGGGGGGGGTACTGTAACGGGGCGACCAGCCACTAGGGGTAGGCGACGAAGTGCCGGTGAAGGGCGGCGTCCTGGTGGGAGAACTGCAACTCCCAGAAGGCGCCGCGCTAATCAACGGCAACAAGGCGCACCGGCCGGCGTACCTACTTAAACAATGCGACAAGCCTCACGCTTTGTCGCACTGTAACCTGACGCTTGCCGCCACGTGACACTGTGACCGGTTTACCTTTGTTAGTGGGTACGACTGGGCCCGTTTAGAGGGGTCAGCCGTGGTACCGTCAGGAGACGGGAGGTATCTCAGCTCTTAGACATTCAGACATAGACAGCGCGTGGTGGTGGGCGTGTCGCTGGTTGGACAGTCGCCAGCGCTCGCCGCGTTTAGCTCGCGAATCGGTGGAGTGTGTGTGTGCGCTTTGCGTGTGTGTGTGCGCGCGGTCGAAGCGCACCACCTTCGTTGCCGACACGCGCGTTAGCGTGCTTTAAGTCCGCACGCGCGTATCGGATGTTTTTGTTTTTCCTCACTCGCGGCTCCGAGCTGTCGAGGAATTGTGTTTAGTGCGCATGCACACAGACGTTGTGCATTCCGCGCGCTCCTTTACTTCACGTCAGTCGCTACACAAAGGATTGTGCGGAAGCGCGCTCTTCCCTCATTTGTAGTTTATTTGAACCGTGTTTTTCAGCCGCCGGGAACCCGGTAGGCTCCTTAGTTGACTTATTATACCGCTGTTCAGCGTGATTTATGTTTAACGTTCCTGACTTCGATCCCCGTACAGTGCAATCTGCAGAACCAGTTCACTCCCTATTATATTACCCCTTTATTGTTCACACCTTTTAATTTGTTCTCATTTGCGTCCTTGATTATTATTTCCCGGGCACTGGGTGATAGTCGCCACTAGGGGCTTCCACTGAGTCCGTAAATTGCTTCCTCCTCTCCCCTCACCATAACAAAAATAAGCTGAAAAGTTGAAAAATATATATTTAATATTTAAAGTTAAGTTTTAAAAAGGTAGCGAATGTTGTTGCAATATAGTTAAAAAGTTTTTAATGTTAAGTTTTAAAGATTTGCAGAATCTAAAGTCACTCTGACTGTAAAGTCTGTATTTTAGTTTCAATTAAAGGTGAATGCACCATGGGAAACTTTGGTATTAATATATTTAGAATTATTTGTTCATTGATGTTTTTTATGTAAGAAAAAGCCGGGCAGCTAAGCTAACCTCATACTGCTCATTTTAATTTAGCGCAATCCTATATTTATATAAATATAAAATGATGCAAAAAGATTTGATACAGGACGGAACCTGAACATATTGTTTTAAATAAATGTTCTATTTGTTTACATCGTCCTTTCATCTCATCAATCACAAAATTTAAAGAGTATATGAACTGAAAAATCGATTCTGAATCGAATCGTAACCTCAAATATCGGAATCGAATCGAATCGCCCGACACTGAGAGAGTCACACCCCTACGACACACCAAACTCCATAAAACACCTGCAACAGCATCCACACACCAAACTCCCTCAACTTCAGCTAAAAACAGTTTGCTTTTACGATATTTTAGGGAAAGACATTAATGCGCTGAGTTTAATTAATAAAAACTTTAACCTGAGACACGTCCGGCGTTCACAGTGTGAACATCTACTGACAGATTCAGTTTCCGATGTGGGTTTAATATAAATAACAGAAAATAAACTCTTTCCCGGGAGGCGAGTGTGCAAAACAGAACCCCCTCTGGATTAGACCCCCGCTGAGTTCAATTAACGTCCCCGACGCCATGGGGACGCCGCTGTGATGAGTTCACTGTGTTATTGCACCTTGAAGATGTTCCTCAATCACACACACCTTTAAACACAGGATCACACTGCAACTGGTTTCCTTTCCATTAAAGAGAGAGTTCTTTTGGGTCGTTGGGAGGATGGAGAACCCGACAGCTGACAGAACCTCACCCCTGTGAATTGGGACGTCCATAAATAAACACTCGTCATCGGGACGGGGAGAACCGAGCGCAGATCAGAGGACTCTCTCATGTCGAGAATGCGTCCTTTGATCCCTCCGTCTGAGATGTCTTCAGTTTCAGAGTCGTGTCAGCGCAACACCTTTAATCCAAAAAGATCACTTTGCCCCAAAGATAAAACTCTGCACCTCGCTCCATCACGCGCTGTCCTCATTTCTACATCTAAAGGACAGAGGGTGTGATGAGGATCTGAGGACCTCAGGGTTAATAACCCATGTTGATATCGTTACCATATTTGGCAATCGCACTATTGTTATCTCATTTTTAACTGTCGTGGTTTTCAGAGGACACGCCCACCTCATGGGGGGGGGGGACCCCTGCGTGTTTACAGATGAGGAATGGCTCGCACCGTTCCTCAGATATTCCCGTTTTTCCGAGCCAATATTCCCATTTACTTTGCATTACGGTGATTTTTAACGCGGTCAATTTTTAAGCTACAAAGACGAAGTTCGCTGTGATCAAGAGACACCCTGTTACGCGGCCACGCCCACTTTTTACCTCGTTCACTCTATTGCTTTCATACAAGATAACCACAGGGTTTAAACATTAAAAAAAACTGATGAGGAGAGAACATGCTAAACTCACATAGAAAAGGCCCTGCGAGGTGGACGTGCTGTTCGGTACAACACAGAGGTGAGGATCCAGGTTTGAATCCCGATCTGGGTGGAGTTTGCATGTTCTCCCCGTGTCCGTGTGGGTTTCCTCCGGGTTCTCCGGTTTGCTCCCACAGTCCAAAAACATGGATTTAAGGTGAATTGGCTGCTCTTAATTGCACCTCTGTAGTGTTTATAGTGTGAACTAGTACACTGCAAAATGTACTATTTACAATCTAAATTTACTATAGTCTCTATAGTGTGTGTGTGTGTGTGTGTGTCTGTGTGTATCCAGTGATAGATTGGAGTCCTGTCCTGGGTGTATCTGGTTTTCCCCTGGATGGACATGATATTTTTGCGACTCAAAATACATCCATCCATTATCTTCTGCTTTATCCTCTATTAGGGTCGGGGGGGGGGGGGGTTTCTCCATGCCAATCCAGCGGAGAATGTTTCGGGCGCTGGGCAGATACACCTAGGATAGGGCGTTAATCTATCGCTGGACACATACACACTCTATATGGGGCAATTTGGATAATTCAATTCACCTTGATCCATGTTTTTGGACTGTGGGAGGACATGCAAACTCCACCCAGATGGGGATTTGAACCGGAAATCTCCAGCGCTGAGAGGAGAACATGCTAAACCACTAAGCTTTGTATAATTAAAATAATACAAAGAAAATACAAGACAAAATGTAGATTAATCAATCATCAGCCTTTAAGAGTGCATGAGTAAATTTAACTTTAATTAAAAAATAATTAATTAAAGCCAGATTATTAATCCATTTAAATCTATTTTAACAAAAACAAGATTTGTTTCACATTTTTAAGATTTTCTGATTTGAAATCCAAAAGTGTTATAACAAAACCAAGATTAAGCTGAAGATAATAATAATAATATTAATAATAATAATAATAATAAAAACAATAATAACAATAATAATAATAATAATAATAATAATAATAATAAGCTGAGACGAGTTAATTGTTAGAACACCATTAAAGCTTCAAATCATCGGTTCCTGACAGACAGATGATGATGACAAAGCATAACCTGCTTTAGGAGGTGGAACTCAGTGGTGAGGGTGCTGGGCTATCAAATCCCAGGTCCACTGAATTGTTGACCCTCACTGCTTCAGGGGTGTGAGCCCTGTTTTCTGACCCCAGTCATCCCTCCAGATTCTTATAATTCACTTTGGAGAAAAGCATCTGCTAAACACCTGAATGTAATGACGTAACCTGGACCGGTCACCTGTTAAACCCCTGTGATGTTGGTTAGAGCAGCTGAAGATCCTAAAGATGACCAAAGGCAGCTAATTCATCTGTCCAGAAAGCCGAGGTTCAACTCTTAACCCCGCAAAGTGAGATAAAGTTCAGAACATCAGGACCGGACCCTCGGGACGTAACGGGGAAACGGTAACTCACCCAGAAGAGCAGGTTGAAGAGGAACATCATGTATTTGACACAGCACAGGCAGCCTCGCGCCATCCTCAGCTTCTCCAGCTCTAACAGGAAGACAAACGACAGGTCCAAGTAAAACACCAGGAACTTCCCCCCGCACGACCCCCCCGGCCCGTCCGGCCGCTTGGCCGTGGGCCCCACACGCTCGCCGTCGTCCTCCGCACACGTCCCGGTCGGGACCTTTGACCTGCGGGAGCCGTAGATGGCCCCGACGGCGAGCCGGTGCCCTCGGCGGGTGGCCTGGGCGAACTCCAGCTCGGCGCTGTCCAGCGACGGGCTGGGCTGGACGGCCGCGGTGACGCCGCTCTCGCAGCGCTGCATCACGTGTAGGGTCGCGAGGGCTCACTCGGTCCTGAGGCTTCGGGGGGTCCGGCTTCACGCCGCTGGATACACTCCATCCACTGGAGACCCGCGAGCACCCCCCGGTACTCCGACACACATCCTGTGGATCCCAAGTTCCCCGCGGTGCGCACCGATCAGCGGCGCTGCATTCTCCAAAAAAAAAGAGAAAGCTTCTCTAGTGCATTTTTAATTCTCTCTCTCTCTCTCTCGCTCTCACAGGGTGATCTGCTTTCCACTCGGCCGTCCGCAGCGACGCCCGCTCACGCAGAGCTCTCCTTCTCAACTAATGCACCGCCCCTCCCCCCCCGCATCCGTCGGCACTCCGCTCTCTCTCCCGGTTTATCTCTCCTCCCACAGCGGGTCAGCCAACTGCAGTGTGGGCAGCGGAACGGAGTTCCATACAAAGTGCATGTTCACCAAAAACTCCAAATTAAATTCGCCCTCGCAGGAGAAGCCTGCGCACCGACCGACTCTCATAACCTGATGTCTATCTGGATATATAATCCTAATTAAAGTCGTGCACACGATGGCAGGGAAAGACCCCGGGGGACAGAATAGAATTTAGAGCCTGTTGTTGTGTTATTAATAACAATAATATATATATATATATATATATATATATATATATATATATATATATATATATATATATACAGTGGGTTGCAAAAGTATTCATACCCCTTGAACCTTTCCATATTTTGTCACATTACAACCACAAACATAAATATATTTCACTGGAATTTAATGTGAAAGACCAACACAAAGTGGTATACAATTGTGAAGTGGAAGGAAAATTATACATGAATCAACATTTTTTTTTACAAATAAAAAACTGAAAAGTGCGACGTGCAAAAGTATTCAGCCCCCCTGAGTCAATACTTTGTGGAGCCACCTTTTGCTGCAATTACAGCTGCAAGTCTTTTAGGGTATGTCTCCACCAGCTTTGTACATCTAGTGACTGAAATTCTTGCCCATTCCTCCTTGCAAAACAGCTCAAGCTCAGTCAGATTGGATGGAGAGCGTTTGTGAACAGCAGTTTTGAGATCTTGCCACAAATTCTCAATTGGGTTTAGGTCTGGACTTTGACTGGGCCATTCTAACACATGAATATTCTTTTTTTTAAACCACTCCATTGTAGCTCTGGCTTTATATTTAGGGTCGTTGTCCTGCTGGAAGGTGAACCTCCGCCCCAGTCTCAAATCTTTTGCTGACTCCAACAGGTTTTCTTCCAAGATTGCCCTGTATTTGGCTCCATCCATCTTCCCATCAACTTTGACCAACTTCCCGGTCCCTGCTGAAGAGAAGCACCCCCAGAGCATGATGCTGCCACCACCATATTTGACAGTGGGGATGGTGTTTTCAGAGTGATGTGCAGTGTTATTTCTCCGCCACACATAGCGTTTTGCATTGTGGCCAAAAAAGTTCAATTTTGGTCTCGTCTGACCAAAGCACCTTCTTCCACATGTTTGCTGTGTCCTCAACATGGCTTCTGGCAAACTGCAAACGGGACTTCTTATGGTTTTCTTTTAACAATGGCTTTCTCCTTGCCACTCTTCCATAAAGACCACATTTGTGTAGTGCACGACTAATTGTTGTCCTGTGGACAGTTTCCCCCACCTGAGCTGTGGCTCTCTGCATTTCATCCAGAGTCACCATGGGCCTCTTGGCTGCCTCTCTGATCAGTGATCTCCTTGTTCGGCCTGTAAGTTTAGGTGGACGGCCTTGTCTTGGCAGGTTTACTGTGGTGCCATACTCTTTCCATTTCCGGATGATGGATTGAACAGTGCTCCGTGAGATGTTCAAAGCTTTGGAAATCTTTTTATAACCTAAGCCTGCTTTAAACTTCTCCAAAACCATATTCCTAACCTGTCTGGTGTGTTCTTTGGACTTCATGATGCTGTTTGCTCCCCAATATTCTCTTAACCAACATCTGAGGCCGTCACGGAGCAGCTGTATTTGTACTGAGATTAGATTACACACAGGAGGACCCTTTTGAGTCATTAGCACTCATCAGGCAACTTCTGAATGCAATTGGTTGCACTCAGGGAAAAGGGGGCTGAATACTTTTGCACGTCGCACTTTTCAGTTTTTTATTTGTAAAAAAAAATGTTGATTCATGTATAATTTTCCTTCCACTTCACAATTGTATACCACTTTGTGTTGGTCTTTCACATTAAATTCCAGTGAAATATATTTATGTTTGTGGTTGTAATGTGACAAAATATGGAAAAGTTCAAGGGGTATGAATACTTTTGCAACCCACTGTATATATATATATATATATATATATATATATATATATATATATATACACTCACCGGCCACTTTATTAGGTACAACATTCTAGTAACGGGTTGGACCCACTTTTGCCTTCCGAACTGCCTCAATTCTTCGTGGCACAGATTCAACAAGGTGCTGGAAGCATTCCTCAGAGAGTTTGGTCCATATTGACATGATGGCATCACACAGTTTCCGCAGATTTGTCGGCTGCACATCCATGATGCGAATCCCCCGTTCCATCACATCCCAAAGATGCTCTATTGGATTGAGATCTGGTGACTGTGGAGGCCATTTGAGTACAGTGAACTCATTGTCATGTTCAAGAAACCAGTCTGAGATGATTCCAGCTTTATGACATGGCGCATTATCCTGCTGAAAGTAGCCATCCGATGTTGGGTACATTGTGGTCATAAAGGGATGGACATGGTCAGCAACAATACTCAGGTAGGCTGTGGCGTTGCAACGATGCTCAATTGGTACCAAGGGGCCCAAAGAGTGCCAAGAAAATATTCCCCACACCATGACACCACCACCACCAGCCTGAACCGTTGATACAAGGCAGGATGGATCCATGCTTTCATGTTGTTGACGCCAAATTCTGACCCTACCATCCGAATGTCGCAGCAGAAATCGAGACTCATCAGACCAGGCAACGTTTTTCCAATCTTCTATTGTCCAATTTCGATGAGCTTGTGCAAATTGTAGCCTCAGTTTCCTGTTCTTAGCTGCTGTAACCCATCTGCCTCAAAGTTCGACGTACTGTGCATTCAGAGATGCTCTTCTGCCTACCTTGGTTGTAACGGGTGGCTATTTGAATCACTGTTGCCTTTCTATCAGCTCGAACCAGTCTGGCCATTCTCCTCTGACCTCTGGCATCAACAAGGCATTTCCGCCCACAGAACTGCCGCTCACTGGATGTTTTTTCTTTTTCGGACCATTCTCTGTAAACCCTAGAGATGGTTGTGCGTGAAAATCCCAGTAGATCAGCAGTTTCTCAGACCAGCCCTTCTGGCACCAACAACCATGCCACGTTCAAAGGCACTCAAATCACCTTTCTTCCCCATACTGATGCTCGGTTTGAAATGCAGGAGATTGTCTTGACCATGTCTACATGCCTAAATGCACTGAGTTGCCGCCATGTGATTGGCTGATTAGAAATTAAGTGTTAACGAGCAGTTGGACAGGTGTACCTAATAAAGTGGCCGGTGAGTGTGTGTATATATATATATATATATATATATATATATATATATATATATATATATATATATATATAAAATTTAAAGCCTGTTGTGTTCTTAATAACAATAATAATAATAATAATAATAATTTATAGCCTGTTGTGTTATTAATAACAACAATAATAATAATATATGTTTTATAAAAGCACAGCACTGTAATTTAGTGTTTAGCATGTTTGCCTCTCAGCGTTGGGGATTCGAATCCAGTTCGAATCCCCATCTGGGTGGAGTTTCCATGTCCTCCCCGTGTCCGTGTGGGTTTCCTCCCACAGTCCAAAAAACATTGATCAAGTCAATTGAATTCCCCAAATTGCCCCATATAGAGTGTGTGTGTGTGTGTGTGTGTGTGAGACTGAGTGTGTGTTCAGTGATAGATTGGTGTCCTGTCCTGGGTCTATCTGCCCAGCGCCCGAAACGTTCTCCCCTGGATGGGCATGGGGAACCCCACCGCGACCCTAGTACAGAATAAAGCGGAAGATAAAGGATGGATGTTTAATAATAATTTAAAGCCTGTTATTGTGTTATTAATAGTAAAAATAATAATAATAATAATAATAATAAAAGTTTAATAATTTAAAGCCTGTTGTTGTGCGTGAGAAATCATTTGAACATATTATATATTATATTAGACAAAGGATGTTATATCCTCAGAACACCCCGATGCCACTCTGAGATGATGTGCTGTACTATAAAGTGCTATATAAATAAAGCTGAAGGTAAACTCAGCGTCTCCGTTATAACCCCCCGCTGTGAGTCAGACCTCCTCCTCATGCTCCTTATTTCCAGTGACATTTTAACAAAATGTTTCCCATGAGACACCAAACTCTGCGAAGCTTATTATTCACTTCCTCCAGCAGCCACCAGGTACAGGGAGGGAGCGCTGTCCACCTCGTCATGACATCCACGTAATTAATCTGGAGGAGACACCTACAGCTCCCCCACTGCACTGACACAAGAACAGCCAATTATCAGATGGAACAGCCTCCATCACGCCGAGCAGCTTCCAACACTCATTACACTCAGCCCTGAAATTAAAACATTATTTTTAATATTAAGATTATTTAGTGATGCTGGTGACGATTAGAATATCTGCCTCTTAGCAGTTGACTCCTGTTTCGGGTGGAGTTTGCATGTTCTCCCCGTGTCTGTGTGGGTTTTCTTCCACAGTCCAAAAACACTGATTCAAGGTTACCGGACTGCTCTAAATTGCCCCATACAGTGTGTGTGTGCGTGCGTGTGTGTGTGTGTGTGTGTATGAGTGAACGTGTGCCCAGTGTTGGACTGCCCCCTCTGCATGGTTCTGCTGAAGCACCACAGCTACGATGGTTACTGATGGAACCTGGAGTTCTATTGGACCGGCGGATGTCCTCAATGGACTTATAGAGTTTTTAATTGTTAAACACAGGTCACATGATCTGTACATGGCTGTCCTACACTGTTGATGGAGGATGAGGATGAGTCCCCCACTGAGCCTCGGTCCTCACAAGGTTTCTTCCTTAAAATATCATCATAACAGGGAGTTTTGTCTTGCCACTGTCTCTTGGTCTTGCTCTTTGGGGTTTAAAGGTTTATAACTCTGTAAAGCTGTGATGATGTACGATTGTAAAACACTCTATAAATAAATGACCTGAACATGATCACCACACACACACACGCACACACACACATCTGAAGACATGCGGTTCTGGAGTGAGTGGGTGAAAACCTGGCAGATTGTTCCTTCTCTTTCTACAGAACGCGACTTTCTGAATCATCTGCAGAAGGTTCTGTGTTCCACTTTCCAAGCGATGGAGGTGCGAATGTGCGGACGTTAAAGATCTGACTCAGCGTCCATCTCCAGAGTTCTGATTAGGAAAGCAGCAGGGGGGTAATATTTCTGGACCTCACAGCATATTGCTCTGGCACATGGCGTCGGAGCCTCGGTTCCAAGTCACTGGAGGATTTTAATTCACGCATGGCGGCCGTAGCGACCGAGGTTCTGCTCACCTGCCCCGCCACAGGAACCGGGTTCATTTAAAAGAACCGCTGATGAGGAGGACGGATATAACCGCCTGAAACTGACCTGCATAACGAGTGCTGTGACTGTGTGTGTGTGTGTGTGTGTGTGTGTGTGTGTGTGTGTGTGTGTGTGTGTGTGTGTGTGATTTCTGAGGCCGCTCAGGTAATGCTGCATGTTTAACAGCGGGTTACATCACTCCCCGCGCCGTCGGCTGGCCGCCCGTCAGACTGATCTGGAGTCAGAGCTCGCTGGTGGCTGCGACGCAGGAACTCTGGAACTCCAGCAAATCCATTCTGAATGGAACGTTCTCAGAGTGCTCTAGGTGCTCCGCTACAACAAGCTTAACGTCGTTTGTTCTCCGACTCAGTGGATCCCAAACTCTTTCAATAGTGACCCACTTCTGAAAATGAGAATACCATACTCCCCCTCCCTCCACCCCCCCCGCTTTAAACACTGTAATTTATATAAATTACAGGCTCGGAAAATCATACAGAACCCTGAGACAGTACGGGACTCAGGAACACCTCGTTATCTTCAGATTAATCCTCTACTAGGGTCATGTAGGGGGGGGCAGATACACCCAGGACAGGGCACCAATCAGTCACTGGACACACACTCACTCATAAACACAATCGATATTGGGGCAATTTTATATTGGTCCAAAAACACAAATTCAAGGTGAATTGGATGCAGTAAATTGCCCCTATATAGTGTGTGTGTCCAGTGATGGATTGGCGCCCAGCACCCCAAACGTTCTCCTCTGGATGGGCATCACGCTGTGCCCTCAGGACTCTTCTTCAGCAACATTCCTGAAATAACCTAAAGCTCAGGCGGATTTAAGGCGACTCCCTGAACGGCGTCTCTATAACGAGTGTCTCTATAACGAGCTTAATGGAGGTATTTCTGGAACCCGCCGGTTATTTTAGGAAGAAAAATAATATCCTGACTCGGTTTTTTAAACTTCAGCCTGTAGAGCTGCAGAGATATTACATCATAGCCAGCTCTGTTCCTCATTCTGAGGTTCTACAGGAACGAGGCACGTCTCTTTGATCTGCTCCATCCTCACCCGCCACCTTCTCCAGCCATGTATCCACCACCTGATCCTGCTCCGTCCAGTTCCACCTCCACCCTACTACACCTCACACATCCCATCAGCCATCACTCTCCTCAAGAGTCAGACACGCGCCCTCAAACCAACCCACCGTCCTCCTGACTCCATTCCATCCAACCCCCCCCCCCCCCCCCGCTTCATAGCGTTCTCCATCCCATCAGCACGTACACACATCATTAACTCCTCCCACTTCACTGATACATACAACAAACCTGTGTTTAAAAACGCACCACACCACCCAACGGTGCTCAAGAACTACCACACACACACACACACACACACACACACACACACACACACACAGTACACATACACTTAACACAAAACAAACACACACTGTATGAAAAACAAAGAATTACAAACACACATACACGTGCGTGCACACACACACACACACACACACACACAGTATGTACACACAGAATTACACACACAGTACACACACACACACAGTACACATACACTTAACACAAAACACACACTGTATGTACGCACAAAATTACAAACCCACATACACGCACACACACACAGTACACATACACTTTACACAAAACAAACACACACTATGTACACACAAAATTACAAACCCACATACACTCACACACACACATACACTTTACACAAAACAAACACACACTGTATGTACACACAAAATTACAAACACACATACACGCACACACACACAGTACACATACACTTTACACAAAACAAACACACACTGTATGTACACACAAAATTACAAACACACATACATGTGCACACGCACACACACACAGTACACATACACTTTACACAAAACAAACACACACTGTATGTACACACAAAATTACAAACACACATACACGCACACACACACAGTACACATAACACATACACTTTACACAAAACAAACACACACTGTATGTACACACAAAATTACAAACACACATACATGTGCACACGCACACAGTACACATACACTTTACACAAAACAAACACACACTGTATGTACACACAAAATTACAAACACACATACACGCACACACACAGTACACATACACTTTACACAAAACAAACACACACTGTATGTACACACAAAATTACAAACCCACATACACGCACACACACACAGTACACATACACTTTACACAAAACAAACACACACTGTATGTACACACAAAATTACAAACACACATACACGCACACACACACAGTACACATAACACATACACTTTACACAAAACAAACACACACTGTATGTACACACAAAATTACAAACCCACATACATGCACACACACACACACAGTACACATAACACATACACTTTACACAAAACAAACACACACTGTATGTACACACAAAATTACAAAAACACATACACGCACACACACACAGTACACATATACTTTACACAAAACAAACACACACTGTATGTACACACAAAATTACAAACACACATACACGCACACACACAGTACACATACACTTTACACAAAACAAACACACACTGTATGTACACACAAAATTACAAACACACATACATGCGCACACGCACACACAGTACACATACACTTTACACAAAACAAACACACACTGTATGTACACACAAAATTACAAACCCACATACACGCACACACACACAGTACACATACACTTTACACAAAACAAACACACACTGTATGTACACACAAAATTACAAACACACATACACGCACACACACACAGTACACATAACACATACACTTTACACAAAACAAACACACACTGTATGTACACACAAAATTACAAACCCACATACATGCACACACACACACACAGTACACATAACACATACACTTTACACAAAACAAACACACACTGTATGTACACACAAAATTACAAAAACACATACACGCACACACACACAGTACACATATACTTTACACAAAACAAACACACACTGTATGTACACACAAAATTACAAACACACATACACGCACACACACAGTACACATACACTTTACACAAAACAAACACACACTGTATGTACACACAAAATTACAAACACACATACATGCGCACACGCACACACAGTACACATACACTTTACACAAAACAAACACACACTGTATGTACACACAAAATTACAAACACACATATACGCGCACACACACACAGTATGTACACACAGAATTACATACACAGATATTGTATGTACACACAGAATAACACACACACACACACACACAGTTTACAGACACAAAACAAACACACACACACTGTATATACACACAGAATAACAGACACACACATATACTGTACGTACACACAGAATAACACACATACACTTAACACATACACACACAACACAAATACACACACATTTACTGTATGTACACACAGAATAACAGACACAGACACAGACACACACACACACCATGAAGTAGCCATTTATTTATAAATATTTCAGCCAATCATCACACACACATATACACACACAGTATATATTTATTTATATATAGTGGAGGTATATTCATATGCAGTCTGTAATTATAATCCCCTGAAGTGTGCACTCACAGCAGGACGCCTGCTCTCTCTACAGTGCTGGTGTCAGTGAGGTGAGTGTGTGTGTGTGTGTGTGTGTGATACACTGGTGAGTGGGTGTATTGTTGGCATAAACACATTTTAACAAACAGAACACACAACGTGCAGACAGATATACACTGCAGCTCATTAAATTCATTCAGTTTAACAAATGCAAAGTACAAACTATTTCGCAACATATTTTTGCCACATGTGCCGACGGCTACGTCCTATCCCTGCACTTAACTGAATATAAAAATAAAGAGGAATACAGGAGCACGCAGCATCAGGCGCACCGCCTCGGTTCTACTCTCTCGGTCAGTTGCATCAGGTTCTCTTACGATACAGATGCACTTACAGGTGACAGATCCTGGATTTCTACTGGACCAGAGGCTCTGCAGTCCTCACAGGACGTTCCTGCAAACACCACCGAGCTCCTCCGTTCTGTCGGAGAACCAGAGCTTCAGCTTCAGCTGATTTTACAGACTGGAAATGCAAAGGGTGGTATGGTGGCTTAGTGGTTGGCATGTTCTCCTCTCAGCGCTGGGGATCTCCGGTTCAAATCCCCATCTGGGCGGAGTTTCCATGTTCTCCCCATGTCGGCGTGGGTTTCCTTCGGGTTCTCTGGTTTCCTTCCACAGTCCAAAAACATGGACTAAGTCAATTGAATTCTCCAAATTGCCCCATATAGAGTGTGTGTGAGTGAGTGTGTGTCCAGTGATAGATTGGCGTCCTGTCCTGGGTGTATATGCCCAGCGCCCGAAACGTTCTCCCCTGGATGGGCATGGGGAACCCCCCCGCGACCCTAATAGAGGATAAAGCGGGAGATAATGGATGGATGGATTTGTAATGCAGAGACCCTCACAGGGCCACGGACCTCACAAAGCTTCTTACTTTTAACAAAACAAATACCAACGAGGTTTTTCTTTGCCACCGTCACTTCGGAACGCCGTTTAGGAGTTCAGGCTTAGAACACGATGTACGATTGTAGAACGACAACACTACAGAAACTCAACAACTACACACTGTGACGCACACTAATCATTTCAGCCCTTTGAATCCCGATCTGGGTGGAGTTTGCATGTTCTCCCTGTGGGTTTCCTCCGGGTTCACAGTCCAAAAACATGGATTTAGGGCGAATGCTCAAGATTGCCCCATATAGATATTGTGTGTGTGTGTGTGAGTGAGTGTGCCCAGCTATCAGTGTATCTGCCCAGCGCCCGGAAGGTTCTCCCCTGGATGGACATGGGGAACCTTCACCCTGCGACCCTAATAGAGGATAAAGCTGAAGATATGAATGAATGATACAGCTGATGAGCTCCGGGCGCCAATCCATCACTGGGCAGACACTCAGCATATACGAGCAATTTAGAGCAGCCATTTCACCTTGAATTCTGTAGGAGGAGACTGGAGAACCTAGAGAAAACCCACCTGGTTCAGTGGTTGGGATGCAGGTTCGAATCTGGTAGAGATTCCATGTTTTGACGTGCAGCTCTACTGCACGTGAGACTGGTAATAAAACCAATGGATGTACAAACGAGGAGGTGTTCCTAAAAAAGCGGCCGGTCAGCGTGTAATTACCTTCACACCTGAAGGCCGTCGGCTGATGCTTTTGTAGAAAACAACCGTAAAGTGGCGCCTTGTCCTTGCAAACGCAGCAGAAAGCTTTCATTTGAACCCTGATTGGAATTAATGAGGACATACATGGCAGGGTTACCACGGCGATCGAACCCCGGTTCCCTCCACACAAATACTTTAGTCTATTGAACTGTACGACCTTCAGGACTCTGAGGTTATTGCTACATGAATATTCATTTAATAATAATAACAATAATGACAATCGGTACGGTGACCATAGTTCGGCCGCCCACGCTCTCTCTCTCTCTCTCTCTCTCTCACACACACACACACACACACACACACACACACACGCGCTGAGCTCTCATTACTCATTAATGCAGGCCGGTGCCTCGCGGCCGACTCCCGGGGTGTCCTGCACATCCAGGTCACAGTGAGAGGAGGTGTGAGTATGGAGCTCCATGTATTCATCAGGAACACCTCACTCAAACCTGAACATCTCAGAGGGTCAACCTGCTGTGACCTCACACTGCAGGACACGACGGGAAACACAGAACGCCATTATATAACGCTACACCACAAGTATGTGACCAGTCCAGTCCACTGCGAGTACAATTAAATTTTACTGCATAAAGACATTTAAACATGTTAATAATACAGGTGGCGCTGTGGGGTAGCGTTCAACATGTCCGCCTCGCAGCGTTGGCAATCTCGGTGGATTTGCATGTTCTCCCCATGTCTGTGTGGGTTTGAGGTGAACTGGCTACTCTAAATTGCCTTCTTTACAGTCTGAGTGTACAGTATGCCCAGCGATGGATGGACGCCCTTATCTGGGTGGAACTGTGGTGTAGTGGTCAGCACGCCCGCCTCTCAGCGCTGGGCATTTGGGTTAAAATCCCAACCCGGGTGGAGTTTGCATGTTCTCCGCATGTCCGTGTGGATTCTCCGGATTCCTCCCACAGTCCAAAAACATGGTTTTGAAGTGAACTGGCTGCTCCAAGTTGCCCCGTCTAGTGAGTGTGTGTCCAACAATGAACCTAAGGTTCTTTACCTTTAATTTGATTTAATTTCAAAAATATGAGGGAGATTTGTCCACATACTTTTGGTGATTGTATGGTGTAGTGTCCCCTCACCATCACCAGACATTCCTTCATTAGAATAATCATAATAATAATGATGGGCTTATGATGGGCTTAGTGGTTGGCATGTTATCCTCTCAGCGCTGGGGATTCCCGGTTCGAATCCCAATCTGGGTGGAGTTTGCATGTACTCCCTGTGTCCGTGTGGGTTTCCTCCGGGTTCTCCGGTTTCCTCCCACAGTCCAAAAACATGGATCAAGGTCAATTGATTTCTCCAATTGGCGTCCTGTCCTGGGTGATTGCGTCCTATCCTGGGTGTATCTGCCCAGTGCCCGAAACGCCCACCCCCCACCCCCACCGATACCCTAATAGAGGATAAAGCGGAAGATAATGGATGGATAATGATGATGAAGGTGGTGCAGTATATTGTTCATCAGTAGAACCTGATCAGGAGCAAACAAACCTGAGGAACAATAGAACCAGCTGGAGCATGAAGCACAAACACACCGTCCAACCAAAAAGTGACCGACCGCTGAAAAGCTTGACGTGAGAGTCAGCAGCACTCCAACAACTCGAACAAAACCAGCGCAACAAAACCGAAGGACACAGATAAAAGAGCCCAGAACATCAAACAAACATCAAAGAGAAGGCCTAACTTCTGCTTCTGTTCTACATGTGGACATCCACATCAAGAGAAGAGCATCGCCCACTTCATCATCCACCTGCCCATGAGTCCCGCTCCTTACATCTGATTGGCTGAGCCGTGTATCCAGCTGTGACAGCCCCCCCGGTGGTATGGGTGCTGCAGGTTCTTTCTACAAACATTAGAAGTGAGGGAGCTGATGTCTGTAAGTGTTACTGAAGTGAATCAGCTCTGCATCATCCTGCATCCTAACTCCACTGAACCAACATGCTGCAGCTACATCCTTATGAGGACCGAACACGAAACCCAACTGTTCCAGCTCACCACCAAAGAAACGGGAGAAGCTGCTAGAACATTAGTTTACATCCTGAATCGTTAATGCAAAGATTCACATTCAGATAAACATTTACCCATCAGCACTGAGCCGGGATCCTGTTACTTAGCAACCGGTGTTCACTTTAAACACTGGGACTAGATTACATCACAAAAGAGTTTATCATTCATTTCTGAATTAAATCTAGCGTTGGCGGTGCGGTGGCTTAGTGGTTAGCATGTTCTCCTCTCAGCGCTGGGGATTCTCGGTTTAAATCTCAATCTGGGTGGAGTTTACATGTTCTCCCCGTGTCTGTGTTCCTCCAAGTTCTACGGTTTCCTTCCACAGTCCAAAAACATGGATCAAGTCCATTGAGTTCTCCAAATTGCCCCATATAGAGTGTGTCTGTGTGCATGTCTGTGTGAGCGAGTGTGTGCCCAGTGATAGATTGGCGCCCTGTCCTGGGTGTATCTGTCCAGCACCCGAAACGTTCTCCCCTGGATGGGCATGGGGAACCCCACCGCAACCCTAATATAGGACAAAGTGGAAGATAATGGATGAATGAAATATAGTGTTTGTTATTATACTGCAGTGTTATTATCATTAAAACAGTAAGGCATGTAAGGACTAATAACACTCATGATGTATTCACAATAATGCACACCCTCTCGTGCACGCCCTCTCACGCACGCGCTCTTGTGCACGCCCTTTTTAATAAACGTTTTATTAAACCACTTTATTAAACCACTTTATTAAACCACTTCTCACCTAAAAAGCCGACTGTAATGTGTTTATTAAGAAACCGTGCTTTCTCTATCAGAATCCCCCCCCCCCCGGCCCGGAAGTTGAACTCCCAGCATTCCCAGACGCCGCTCTAATGAGAGCGAAACAAGCAAAACAGAGACATGACCCCCACATCCTCAGGCCTGTTCCGTCAGAACCGCCTCATCTGAATTTCATGCTCAGACTTCCGATCGCATCTGGAACGCGCTGCCACGCGGACCCCTGATTGTTCCGTTCCTTATCCCCCCTCCACCCCCCCCCCGCTGGATAGTTTTCAAACATTTCCGACGATATGAATTTTACATCAAAAGTAGAAAGTTTGTTCAGTGCAATTACAGCCTGCCACTTCGGCCGAGCCACCGGCTGCACCAGCGTAAGAGCCTCTCGCAGTCGGGCGCCTTCATACTTTAGGGAGTTCACTTCCCCGAAATCACTCTGCAATTAACTCACCATTAACCGCTTGTTACACAAAGTACTTCGTTATTTTTAACTTTCTTTTCACTAATTAAAGAGCGCCGCTGAACAGATGCTCACACTTAAGTCATTAGCGTTTCTGAGGTGACGACGGCGGCGACGCGCTGGGTTTAACGGCACCGGCTGATTACTTAAGAACAGAACCCTAAGTTGATTTTTTCATCAATAACCACACTTTAAGAGATTAAACCTCCAAATAAACTCTGAATTTATTAAACTAACAGAGTCGTTCCTACGTGGAGCATCGTTTATTAGTCTTATTACTCCAATTAAACCGGGTTTAAACTTCTCAAAAATCCAATTAAAGGCTGTGGATGATTGTTTCAATGTGGATTAATCTGTCATTTATAGAAAATCTGAATTAGAATACTTAATCCCTGGGGGGGTTTGCCGTTTTACACAGATGCCCCAAATTCACTAAAAAAACAAAATTACGTTAAAGGCTACAAGATTAAAAGGAAAGCGATGGATCAGTAACTATGTCCCCATGCCCATCCAGGGGAGAACGTTTCGGGCGCTGGGCAGATACACCCAGAACAGGACGCCAATCTATCACTGGACTCACACCCACTCACACACACTCTATATGGGGAAATTTGGAGAACTCAATTGACCTTGATCCATGTTTTTGGACTGTGGGAGGAAACTGGAGAACCCGGAGGAAACCCACGCGGACACGGGGAGGACATGCAAACTCCCAGATTGGAATTCGAACCGGGAATCCCTAGCGCAGAGAGAAGAACATGCTAAACCACTAAACCACCATGCCGCCCACCGTCCAGCAATCAGGAACTATTATTCAGAAGAGGACAACAATGGACAGTTCCGCTTTAAGAACTCTTTAGTACCACGCTTTACGCTGTTAACATTTCAGACGACCTACATGGCTTAAAGAATCAGTCCAACTGAACGGGTACAATGCACTGAATCAGCAACCCCCCCCCCCCCCACACACACACACACACCTACATTAGATAAAAGAAAACATATTCTACTGGATGTTAAAAGGAATATTTCTTTTTGTCTTTTAACTGAAGCAGCGTTCTGTACAGTGTGAGAGGGGTCCGGGTGTGTTTGTGTGTGTGTGTGTGTGTGTGTGTGTGTGTGTGTGTGTGTGTGAGAGAGAGATAAAAGTCAGCAGCTAAACACACACTCATGAGTTTTTTAACAAGTATGCATATGCATGCGCACCCCAGTTCTTTGAAGACATTCTCACGGGAAAAAAAGCACGTACATTAATAATGTGGTTTTATAACACTGATGTTTATGTCAACACAAACCGTCTGCCAGAAAGCACACACACACAAACTCACACACACATGCACGCACAAACACACACAAAGCAGTTACACAACTGCCTTTAGTAAAAAGTGCATGTCCACATGTAGAGCATCGTGTTTGTGATTTGTAATAAAAGTTTGGATTAACGGTGCTACGACGACGAGGTCTGAGGGTCTCCCTCATCACCAAGGATTAGAGGGACTGTTTAAAAGAGTTTAATGACCATACTCCATCCATTTCACCTGCTTAATTTCTGCTGAGCTGACCATTTCAATATGTATTTACAGTATAACACACACACACACACAAACACACACACACACACACACACACACACACACACCGTTCCTCTCTCACTCTGTACCAGGCGCGTCGTTAGTCCTGGGCTTTCGGGGCTATAGCCCCGGATGTTTTGTCAGTAGCCCCAAATGAGAGCAGGTTTCTCTGCAGCCTCTCCTCCAGCAGCGAGGCCAAAACATGGAGTCACCGTCAGCTGTGTGTGCTTCTAAGCACTTGTGTGTGTGTGAGTGTGTGCGAGTGAGACATATTTTCCGCCAGTATCGGGAGTAAAGTTACCGTATTAACTGTATGTTGTCTGTAAAGAGCAGTTTCTCAGCTTTCAGAAACCATCTGAATTTTTTTCTGAAGGTGCAAACTGTCCGTAATTAAAGCAAAACCTCGTTAAAACTTTCTCTTCTGCGACCAACTCGTAAAACAGATTCATGCTTTTCTGCCGAAGCTCAGGTTCATTTATTCAAACATTATCAGCCAAATCCATCATTTATTAAAACTGAATGTGCTCTCCACCGCTGACAGACATATTTCATCCATCCATCATCTTCCGCTTTGTCTTATATTAGGGTCGCGGGGGGGTTCCCCATGCCCATCCAGGGGAGAACGTTTCGGGCGCTCGGCAGATACACCCAGGACAGGACGCCAATCTATCACTGGGCACACACTCACTCACACAAACACACTCTATATGGGGCAATTTGGAGAACTCAACTGACTTTATCCATGTTTTTGGACTGTGGGAGGAAACCAGAGAACTCGGAGGACACCCACGCGGACACGGGGAGAACATGGAAACTCCACCCAGATTGGGATTTGAACCGGGAATCCCTAGAGCTGAGAGGAGAACATGCTAAACCACTAAGCCACCGTGTCGCCGACATATTTCATATGTTATTTCATTTTATCCAATATAATTAATAAATGATCAAACAAAATGAATGTAACAACAGTTTGAAAAATGGATAAATACACTCATGAGACACTTTTTAAAGAGGACAGAGGGGCAATAAGGGATCTGGGCTAAAGTCCCTCATGTTTCTAAACCCTAAAAACACCCCTGCTCTGTACAGGCCCTTCTCAGAAGTGATGCGCCTGTTCTCGTGTTGAAGCAGCACTCGTACCCTCTCATTTCAGGTGCCTACTCTTTAAAGCCACTTCCACCTTAACTGTGTCAAATCGTCGTCATGGTAACCGTCTTTTGGGACGGCAAGAGCGCCGTTCCCTTTGATTTTCTAGAATGTTGTCATATTGTGAAGTGAAAGCGGGACACTAAGGCCCTTAAGAAGCCTCGTCCAGCGTACAGCCCGAATCCGTTTGGTTGTGTGTGTGTGTTTTTATTTGTTATTTTGTTTGTGTTTTGCACTCTGACATCATGAGTGTGTGTGACGGTGACACACTGCTGCATCCATCCTTCAGCTCGTCTCAGCAGCTCGTAAATAAGACATCAACACAAACCAGAAGCCTGAATATTCAGCTGCACTCTGAACACACCCGGGGATCCGGTGATGGACTTTTAACATGCACACCGACAACACAACCGTTAAAGGGGAACCGCCGCCGTGCGTTTGAGGCTCTGATCAGAACGACTGCTCTGTTCTGCATGTTACAATTAATGAAGAAGATAACGAGAGATTAGATTATAAGTCATAATTTTGAGATTATAAGGGCGGCACAGGTTCGAATCCCAATCTGGGTGGAGCGTGCATGTTATCCCCGTGTCCATGTGGATTTTCACCAGTTTCAAAAAAACATTTCTGCTCCAAATTGCCCCATACAGTGTGTATGCGTTTGTGCCCTGCGATGGATGAGCACCCTGTCTTGGGTGCCTGAAAAGTTCTAAGTGAATGGGTATAGAGAACCCCCCCCCCCCCACACACAAACCAAGTATAGGATAAAGTGGGTAGTATAATGGGACACAATTATTCTTTATTATATTAATATTATTAGGGCGACACGGTGCTGTAGTGGTTAACATGTTCTCCTCTCAGTGCTGAGGATCCAGGTTCCAATCCCGATCTGGGTGGAGTTTGCATGTTCTCCCCAAGTGTGTCCTCATGTTCTCCCAACATATAATTAATACCAATAATAGTTAAATATGGTGGCATGGTGGCATAGTGGATTGGCATGTTCTCCTCTCATCGCTAGGGATTCTCGGTTTGAATCCCCATCTGGGTGAAGTTTGCATGTTCTCCCCGTGTCCACGTGGGTTTCCTCCGGGTTCCTCCCACAGTCCAAAAACATGGATCAAGGTCGAATTGAATTCTCCAAAATGCCCCATATAGAGTGTGTGTGTGCGAGTGAGTGTGTGTTCAGTGATTGGCGCCCTGCCCTGGGTGTAACCGCCCAGCGCCCGAAACGTTCTCCCCCCCGGATGGGCATTGGGAACCCCCCCGCAACCCTAATAGAGGATAAAGCTGAAGATAACGGATGGATGGATGGATAGTTAAATATGTAAATAAAAGTGCAGAGTTTTGCAGAAAAATATGGATCAAGGTGAAATTAATTCTCCAAATTGCCCCATATAGAGTGTGTGTGTGTGTCAATGATAGATTGCCCCCATGTCCTGGGTGCATCTGCCCAGCGCCCGAAACATTCTCCCCTGGATGGGCATGGGCATGGGGACCCCCCCCCCCCCCGATGGAGAATAAAGCGGAAGATAATGGATGGATGGATCTCACCTCAGTCTCTTTCTCTGCAGTTTAAATCAGTTTTTCATTCATTCATCCATTATCTTCCGCTTTATCCTATATTAGGGTTGCGGAGGGGTTCTCAGAGAACATTTCGGGCGCCGAAACTGGGCACACTCACTCAATCAAACACACTCTGGGGCAATTTAGAGAATTCAATTGACTTGATCCATGTTTTTGGACTGGGGGAGGAAACCCGGAGGAAACCCACACGGACAGGGGAAACTCCAACCAGATGGGGATTCGAACCGGGAAACCCTAGCGCTGAGAGGAGAACATGCCAACGACTAAGCCACCGTACCACCCTTAAATCAGTTTATTTGATGATTTTGATGAGGATTTCTCACCTCTGTCTCTTTCTCTGCAGTTTAATCAGTTTATTTAGTGATTTTGAGAGGATTTCTCACCTCGGTCTCTTTCTCTGCAGTTTAAATCAGTTTATTTAGTGATTTTGAGAGGATTTCTCACCTCGGTCTCTTTCTCTGCACTTTAAATCAGTTTATTTAGTGATTTTGAGAGGATTTCTCACCTCGGTCTCTTTCTCTGCAGTTTAAATCAGTTTATTTGATGATTTTGATGAGGATTTCTCACCTCGGTCTCTTTCTCTGCAGTTTAAATCAGTTTAAATCAGTTTATTTGATGATTTTGATGAGGATTTCTCACCTCGGTCTCTTTCTCTGCAGTTTAAATCAGTTTAAATCAGTTTATTTGATGATGTTGATGAGGATTTCTGACCTCGGTCTCTTTCTCTGCAGTTTAAATCAGTTTATTTGATGATGTTGATGAGGATTTCTGACCTCGGTCTCTTTCTCTGCAGTTTAAATCAGTTTATTTAGTGATTTTGATGAGGATTTCTCACCTCGGTCTCTTTCTCTGCAGTTTAATCAGTTTATTTAGTGATTTTGAGAGTATTTCTCACCTCGGTCTCTTTCTCTGCAGTTTAAATCAGTTTAAATCAGTTTATTTGATGATTTGATGAGGATTTCTCACCTCTGTCTCTTTCTCTGCACTTTAAATCAGTTTATTTAGTGATTTTGAGAGGATTTCTAACCTCGGTCTCTTTCTCTGCAGTTTAAATCAGTTTATTTAGTGATTTTGATGAGGATTTCTCACCTCGGTCTCTTTCTCTGCAGTTTAAATCAGTTTATTTAGTGATGTTGATGAGGATTTCTCACCTCTGTCTCTTTCTCTGCAGTTTAACTCAGTTTATTTAGTGATTTTGAGAGGATTTCTCACCTCGGTCTCTTTCTCTGCAGTTTAAATCAGTTTATTTAGTGATTTTGAGAGGATTTCTCACATTGATCTTTTTTTCTGCAGTTTAAATCAGTTTATTTGATGATGTTGATGAGGATTTCTCACCTCGGTCTCTTTCTCTGCAGTTTAAATCAGTTTATTTAGTGATTTTGAGAGGATTTCTCACCTCGGTCTCTTTCTCTGCAGTTTAAATCAGTTTATTTAGTGATTTTGAGAGGATTTCTCACATTGATCTTTTTTTCTGCAGTTTAAATCAGTTTATTTGATGATGTTGATGAGGATTTCTCACCTCGGTCTCTTTCTCTGCAGTTTAAATCAGTTTATTTAGTGATTTTGAGAGGATTTCTCACCTCGGTCTCTTTCTCTGCAGTTTAAATCAGTTTATTTAGTGATTTTGAGAGGATTTCTCAAATCGATCTTTTTTTCTGCAGTTTAAATCAGTTTATTTGATGATGTTGATGAGGATTTCTCACCTCGGTCTCTTTCTTTGCAGTTTAAATCAGTTTTTAAATCAGGATTTCTACCTCGGTCTCTTTTTGCACTTTAAATGATTTAGTGATGAGGATTTCTCACCTCGGTCTCTTTCTCTGCTCTGCAGTTTGAAATCAGTCTCTTTCTCTTTATTTAGTGATTTTGATGAGGATTTCTCACCTCGGTCTCTTTCTCTGCACTTTAAATCAGTTTATTTAGTGATTTTGAGAGGATTTCTAACCTCGGTCTCTTTCTTTGCAGTTTAAATCAGTTTATTTAGTGATTTTGATGAGGATTTCTCACCTCGGTCTCTTTCTCTGCAGTTTAAAAATCAGTTTATTTAGTTTAAATGATTTTGAGAGGATTTCTAACCTCGGTCTCTTTCTCTGCAGTTTAAATCAGTTTATTTAGTGATTTTGATGAGGATTTCTCACCTCGGTCTCTTTCTCTGCAGTTTAAATCAGTTTATTTAGTGATGTTGATGAGGATTTCTCACCTGTCTCTTTCTCTGCAGTTTTAAATCAGTTTATTTTGATTTTTGAGGATTTCTGACCTCGGTCTCTTTCTTGCAGTTTAAAATCAGTTTATTTAGTGATGTTGATGAGGATTTCTCACCTCGGTCTCTTTCTCTGCAGTTTAAATCAGTTTAATGATTTTGATGAGATTTCTCACCTCGGTCTTTTCTCTGCAGTTTAAATCAGTTTTATTTTGATTTGATGAGGATTTCTCACCTCGGTCTCTTTCTCTGCAGTTTAAATCAGTTTATTTGATGATTTTGATGAGGATTTCTCACCTCGGTCTCTTTCTCTGCAGTTTAAATCAGTTTATTTAGTGATTTTGAGAGGATTTCTCACCTCGGTCTCTTTCTCTGCAGTTTAAATCAGTGATTTTGAGAGGATTTCTCACATTTTTTCAGTTTGCAGTTTAAATCAGTTTATTTGATTTGATGAGGATTTCTCACCTCGGTCTCTTTCTCTCAGTTTAAACCTCGGTCTCTTTCTCTGCAGTTTAAATCAGTTTATTTAGTGATTTTGAGAGGATTTCTCACCTCGGTCTCTTTTCTGCAGTTTAAATCAGTTTATTTGATGATTTGATGAGGATTTCTCACCTCGGTCTCTTTCTCTGCAGTTTAAATCAGTTTATTTAGTGATTTTGATGAGGATTTCTCACCTCGGTCTCTTTCTCTGCAGTTTAAATCAGTTTATTTAGTGATTTTGAGATGAGGATTTCTCACCTCGGTCTCTTTCTCTGCAGTTTAAATCAGTTTATTTAGTGATTTTGAGAGGATTTCTCACCTCGGTCTCTTTCTCTGCAGTTTAAATCAGTTTTTTTGATTTTGATGAGGATTTCTCACCTCGGTCTCTTTCTCTGCAGTTTAAATCAGTTTATTTAGTGATTTTGATGAGGATTTCTCACCTCGGTCTCTTTCTCTGCAGTTTAAATCAGTTTATTTAGTGATTTTGATGAGGATTTCTCACCTCGGTCTCTTTCTCTGCAGTTTAAATCAGTTTATTTAGTGATTTTGAGAGGATTTCTCACCTCGGTCTCTTTCTCTGCAGTTTAAATCAGTTTATTTGATGATTTGATGAGGATTTCTCACCTCGGTCTCTTTCTCTGCACTTTAAATCAGTTTATTTAGTGATTTTGAGAGGATTTCTAACCTCGGTCTCTTTCTTTGCAGTTTAAATCAGTTTAAATCAGTTTATTTAATGATTTTGAGAGGATTTCTCACATTGCAGTCTTTAGTGATTTTTCTCTGCAGTTTAAATCAGTTTATTTAGTGATTTTGATGAGGATTTCTCACCTCGGTCTCTTTCTCTGCAGTTTAAATCAGTTTATTTAGTGATTTTGATGAGGATTTCTCACCTCGGTCTCTTTCTCTGCAGTTTAAATCAGTTTATTTAGTGATTTTGAGAGGATTTCTCACCTCGGTCTCTTTCTCTGCAGTTTAAATCAGTTTATTTAGTGATTTTGAGAGGATTTCTCAAATCGATCTTTTTTTTCTGCAGTTTAAATCAGTTTATTTGATGATTTGATGAGGATTTCTCACCTCGGTCTCTTTCTCTGCAGTTTAAATCAGTTTATTTAGTGATTTTGAGAGGATTTCTCACCTCGGTCTCTTTCTCTGCAGTTTAAATCAGTTTATTTAGTGATTTTGATGAGGATTTCTCACCTCGGTCTCTTTCTCTGCATGTTTGATGAATCAGCAGTTTTAGTTTATTTAGTGATTTTGAGAGGATTTCTCACCTCGGTCTGCAGTTTTTGATTTTCTTCTCAGTCTCTTTTTGCAGTTTAAATCAGTTTATTTAGTGATTTTGAGAGGATTTCTCACCTCGGTCTCTTTCTCTGCAGTTTAAATCAGTTTATTTGATGATTTTGATGAGGATTTCTCACCTCGGTCTCTTTCTCTGCAGTTTAAATCAGTTTATTTAGTGATTTTGAGAGGATTTCTCACCTCGGTCTCTTTCTCTGCAGTTTAAATCAGTTTATTTAGTGATTTTTGAGGATTTCTCACCTCGGTCTCTTTTCTCTGCAGTTTAAATCAGTTTATTTCGATGCTTTTTGTGAGGATTTCTCACCTCGGTCTCTTTCTCTGCAGTTTAAATCAGTTTAGTGATTTTGAGGAAGTTCTCTGCAGTTTAAATCAGTTTATTTAGTGATTTTGATGAGGATTTCTCACCTCGGTCTCTTTCTCTGCAGTTTAAATCAGTTTATTTAGTGATTTTGAGACCGCATTAAAAACTGGAACAAAATAGCTTACAAACACGAGTACCAAAATAGCTTACAAACACGAGTTCTCACCCAAGTAACGAATTGCAAACAAATAATTTAACATAAAAACAACGCGAGGCAACTTTTGTTAATCGATCGTTCCGATGCTGAGTATCGTTGTTCTGTAGATTTGTACAATGCTTAATGATTCGGTATACTGTTTATTTTAACAATAAACAGATTTAGGTAATATTAAAGTAAGATTAAAGTAAAAATCGACTATTGCAAAAGATTCACTGGAATCCCATCGGCTCGGATTGGAATGGGAGTCGACTCTTTTGGATGTCGACTCCAGCAGCTCTGAACGGAAACTATGGAGGTGGGTCAGACTGGAAGGAGGCGTGGCTCTGGTGAAGTGGGCGGAGAAAAGCGCCTCACTTCCGCCCACAAGGTGAGACGTCAGGAAAAATGTCTAAAGTTTTACAACATACAAAAAAAACTTACAAAAACCATACAAGAAACATATATATATATATATATATATATATATATATGTATAAAAATATAGTGTAAAATCAGCAGTTAAAGAAAAGTGTGTAAATAATTGAAAACATTTTTATTAAATGAAATAAACGCGTAAACTTTCTGTGACAGATTCAGACTTTAAAGGCTCACTCGCAGCAGGTTTGAACTCGGATATCAAATCTAGGTCTTTAATGAGGCAGAGGTTCAGCAAAACAAGTTAACAAAACAAATCAGGTTAATAAATTAAGAAATTATTAACAAAATATACAGGTTCTGCTCCGTTTCTGCAGCAGCATCCGCAGCATGTTATAGAATTATACACTCACATGCACATAGCATCGCAATTAAAAAAATATTATTCAGCTATTTGGTAAAAGTGCATTTTTAAGTGTTAATTACCTTAACTCTGTGTGTGTGTGGGGGTGTGTGTGTGTGTGTGTGTGTATGTGCATAAAGACACAGAAGCAGCTCTAAGCTTTGCATATGCTTATTATAACAGTGCATTTAGTTTTATAATGTTTGGCAATGCATATATTTTTTATGTGTTATATAACTTCAGGACAATCAGACCGGTGTCTCCTCTATTATAATAATTCTGATTGTGCAAAAGCGTAAGCATTATATAACATCAATCATACAGAAATCACATTAACAGAACCAAAGCTAACAGGGTTCATTTGTACGTTTGTTGGTGAGACTGTGGGTTGATTGCTGGGAAGGCTGGTTGGTGGGTCGGGTGGTTGGTTGGTGGGTTGATTGATGGGTTGATTGGTTTATTGTTTGTGGGTTGACTGGACGGTCAGTTGGTTGTTGGGTTGGTCAGTGGGTCAGTCAAATGGTCGGTCGGTCATTTTTTGGTTGGTGGTTTGGTTGCTTTTTGATTTGGTGAGTCAGTTGTTGCTTGGTTGGTTGGTGGGTCGGTGGGTTGGTTGGTTTATTGTTTGTGGGTTGACTGGACGGTCAGTTGGTTGTTGGGTTGATCAGTGGGTTGGTCAAATGGTCGTTCGGTCATTTTTTGGTTGGTGGTTTGGTTGCTTTTTGATTTGGTGAGTCAGTTGTTGCTTGGTTGGTTGGTGGGTCGGTGGGTTGGTTTGTTTGGTTGTTTGTTGGTTGGAAGCTGAGTTGTTGGTTTGATTGGTTTGTTGGTTGGTGGGTTGGTGATTTGTTGGTTGGTTGGTTGGTGGGTCGATGTGGGTATTCTGCAGTTAAAGCCATGCATCCCGTGTGCTGTATTCAGCTCTTTACACAGATAAGTTTCAAATCCAGTTCAGGTTGAAACCCTTGGACAGCATTGCTGCCTCCAAGTCGCTGTCCTCTTCTCTTTCTCTTAGTCTTTGTTCTTCTAAAAGGGCTACTAGAGCATCCCTCTGCTCCACCACATCCAGCATCTCCTCCAGGATCCGCCTTTCCTCTGCCAGCTCCTCTTCATTCTTCAGATGATCTATATATATATATAGAGAGAGAGGGTCACAGTTTATTTCCATAGCAATCTTATAGCCAGCCTGATAGTGATGCATTATTAATATGCTGCTCTCTGCCTCTCCAGTTGTGGGTTTTATACTCCTGTAATTTATGATTATGTTTCACAGAAAGCAGAAATCACGAGCGAGATGAAATCAGAATGTGCTGCAATAAACGTTGCTAAAGAAACATGCCTTTTTATATGAACATTTACACTGTGCCAACGTGACTCCAATCTGAGATCATTCTGACTTATTTGTGTGGACAACTCATCTTATCTCATCATTCATTCATCCTCTATTAGGATGGCAGGGGGGGCGGGGGTGGGAGGGGTGACATTTTAGGCACTGGGCAAATACACCCAGGACAGGGCGCCGATCCATCAGCCAATTCACCTTTGGTCCATGTTATTTGGACTGTGGGAGGAAAAAAGAGAAATCTTAGAAATACACAGACATGGGGAGAACATGCAAACTCCCCCCAGAGCGGGATTCAAACCCGAATCCGCAGCTCAGAGAGGCGGACGTGCTGAGTAGTGAATAATTGAAAAGCGAGTGAGCTGTATCTGAATGGTAGCAGCTGTTTTCGGTTGTAATTTAATTGAAATCTCGACTCAATCGTCGCTCTTTTCACACAAAAAAAACAAAAACTAAAAACACTGACCATCCACCGCCATGCGCTCCCTCAACTCCTGCTGCAACTGGCTCTGTCTGTCCTCCAACTCCAACTCCTGTGCACTGCACACAGATCACATGACCAAAAAGAAGGATGATTCCACTACACACACACATTTACACATATGCTTTCATACAGAGACTTAGAATTATCAAGGTCAGAACACAGAGTTTGACATACAGCACCCCCTGAAGCAATGAGTGTTCATTTTCTTACTCCAAGGAGCCACATGGGTAACTTCAGTGACCCTGAGATTTAAACCCAGCAACCTCACCACTGAGCCGCCACACCCCTCACACACACGTCCTCCTATGTTACATGTGATTAAACTGAGTTTGCGGCTCTGTATCAACCTCTCAACCTCATACTCATTAACAAACCCTGTTAACCCTCGTTAACAAACCTCATCAAACATGACGGTGAAGGAGATGCCACTCACAATATCATCAGCTCCGATTCATATCGCACCAGCGCGTTCTTTTCCTGGACCAGTTTGAACCACTGATGCATCAGGCTGGGGTCGTCCTTCCTGCCCATTCCTGATGGAAGCATAACCACGAGAGAGAGAGACAGAGAGAGAGATAGAAAGAGAGAGAGAGAGACAGAGAGACAGAAAGAGAGACAGACAGAGAGAGAGAGAGACAGAGAGAGAGAGAGACAGAGAGACAGAGAGAGACAGAGACAGAGAGAGAGAAGAAAGAACAAGACGGAATCAGAACTGGATTATTTTTAAAAACACCACAAAAATAAAAACCTTACGTATCTTAATCTTAATTAAAAATGAACCAGTATTGTTTTAATAATTATTTATAAGCTTTACGTTCACACACAGAATATGTTACAGCATTCAGTGTTTTGAGGTTTGGAGTGCAGAAGTAAAAATGCTTCTCTAATCTCGAACAATTTCACCGACAAAGTTCATTAGTTTTATTATGTACCTTTTAAATTAAAGTAATAAATCTATTTTACCTAAAGTGCTCACACACAGGGGACTGTGTTCTCCACATGTATCCCATCTGTGCAGTAACACACACACACACACACACACCTTGGTACGTGGTGGGAGTGGGAATCAAACCAGGGACCTTCAGGTCACAAGACTGGTTCCTTAACCCCAAACCTACGACCAAACCTTCTGTCATCTTGCACATGCACCTGAGCTGCATGGACCTCACAAGCAAACTGTGGACATGTAGAATCTTCAACATGATTCCACAACGATACAAATCGCATCATGTGATGTAACAGATTGTGGGAGGAGCTACGGTCAGGGAAATATGAATAAAGGTCTATTCTCCCATTTTGAAGGAAAACACATTTTATTAACGTCTATAAAATTATCCAATGAAAGTATTTTTACTAGTTTGGCACCCATAAAGAAATGACATGATTTAATCTATAGTAATGTTAATCTATAGTTAAGGGTTAATCTATAGTAATGTTAATCTATAGTTAAGGGTTAATCTATAGTAATGTTAATCTATAGTTAATGGTTAATCTAGAGTAATGTTAATCTATAGTTAAGGGTTAATCTAGAGTAATGTTAATCTATAGTTAAGGGTTAATCTACAGTAATGTTAATCTATAGTTAATGGTTAATCTAGAGTAATGTTAATCTATAGTTAAGGGTTAATCTATAGTAATGTTAATCTATAGTTAAGGGTTAATCTATAGTTAAGGGTTAATCTATAGTTAAGGGTTAATCTATAGTTAAGGGTTAATCTAGAGTAATGTTAATCTATAGTTAAGGGTTAATCTATAGTAATGTTAATCTATAGTTAAGGGTTAATCTATAGTAATGTTAATCTATAGTTAATGGTTAATCTAGAGTAATGTTAATCTATAGTTAAGGGTTAATCTAGAGTAATGTTAATCTATAGTTAAGGGTTAATTTACAGTAATGTTAATCTATAGTTAAGGGTTAATCTATAGTAATGTTAATCTATAGTTAAGGGTTAATCTCTAGTAACGTTTGATTTAATAACGTGATGCTCTGTCCATGTGACACCTACAACACGTCATCACTGAATCCCATAATATAATTCTAAGATATATCTTATAATAATCATAATCAGTTGTAATTATTTGTTCACATGATCTTTGTTTCTCTTTAATATGTATGACAGTCCGTAAAGCTGAGCATCTAAAGCATTTATTTTAATCGAGCGTTTCGAGCGTCCTCGCTGCTCTTGCTCCATCTTTATCAATTTGTGAAACTGCAACAGGTTCCAGCCTGGACATCGATCGTTCTGTTGTTCTGTGGAGCCGGATCCGAAGCACCGGAGAGCTGTCGAGAATCTCCGACAGAAATATTGATCCAGTGCCGTGGAGACCGCCGTTTGTCAATTTTGTGAGATCTTCAATAGTCATGGAAAGAAAAGTTTGTTTAGAATTGATGGATGCCATTGGCCGTGCAGTTGGGTGATGCAACGCATTATTTGAATTTGTACTCAGGTTTTGCCTTCCTGCAGGATATTTCACTATTCTGTAAAAGTGACGAAATTTATTATTATCTACATTTTTTATAATACACCATATTTATATCTGTATAGTAACAGGCCGTTTCAGCTTGGTGGACATCCCATCCTAAAATCATGAACATATGGCAGTTGCGTGTGTGTGTGTGTATATAAATGTCTCGACCCACTACAGATATAGTTCTTATTCCCTTTTGCGTGGGCTTAAGTCCAAACCAGTGCACCTTCTGTAATTGATGTCCTCGTTGGAGGGACGCAGTTTTTAGGACCTAAAGTAGCTGACATTCCCCTAAAGGTCTGATAAATCCCACAGACTGAGCTTATGAGGTCTGTCCTTAAGGTCACTGGAGTTTTAATATGTCTTCTTTTTTGCCTCAAAGGGATGTCCACATAGATTTGAGCCAAATAAGGTCCCTGTATTCATATCTGAAGTGAATGTGAGGTCATCATCCAGCAAACTCATGCACATGCACCGAGGACATTATTGCATAGAAAGAGAAATCGACGGACTTAGCTGATGAAGGGGAGGCTGGTGAAGCAAGTAAAGGAAAAAGACCGTACAGACGTAAAAGGAATGGTCGTGCTCCGTGCCTTTGGCTTTCGCTGAGCACAGCAATCAGAGGAGAGAGACAAGAGGAAGAGAAGGAGCGTTAAGGGAGAGAGGGGTGGGTCCAGAGTAACACCGAAAAGAGAGAAGCATACGAGCCCGTTACCTTCTGAGGAACAACAGGGACAGAGGGAGACGGGTCTTCTACTGGGGGAACCGAGGAAAGGCTCGACTAGCAGCACAGCAAACAGAAAGGACACAGGAGGACGTAAGGATTCAAGGAGAAGTGTTAAGAAAAGGACCCAGGGATAGATTCAGTGCTGATTCAGGGATTTTCATTCATTTATTATATATGATTATGAAACACTTTTGTTGGTATTTTACGATTCATTTTTAGAACTGTAGTCAATATTTAATGCTTAAAATTTGCTGATACACCATTTTTATTAAACACTTGATGAAGAACTCCTACATTAAGTTCTCCTCTTATCTCATCTCATTATCGTGACAGCTTAATTCTCTACTGGGTTTGTGTGTTTGTGTGTGTGTGTGTGTGTGTGTGTGTGTGTGTGTGTGTGTGTGTGTGTGTGGGGATGGGTCAGGAGAATACACTCAGGACCGGACGCCAAGCCATGAATCCGACCCTGCAGTTCAGCTGGAACTGAGTTTGCTTAATGTTCACAGAGACATCCAGCACATTGCTCCACCTTGTGGATGTAAAAATACAGATTGTAGCTCCTCTGTCAGTGCTCATAATGTGTTCATAAGGTTCTAACAGGTTCTTCAATGACGTTGTTGAGTACAGAAACAGAAACAGGAGGTTGCCTTTAGTTTGTAATTACACCTAAACTAAATATATAATATATAGTTTTATATATAAAGTTTGAATTCTAAGTTTAAAAAGATTTTATACCAAAACACACTGTGGTGAACATCCTGGATCAGTACCCACATACCCCCAAAATGACTGCGACATCCACTACTGAAAATATATATTATATAATCATAAATGATCGATTCAGAAGGTTATCGATCTCAGAATGCTAAATATATCCATCCATCCATCCATCTATCCATTATCTTCCTCTTTATTCTCTATTAGGGTCACGAGGGGTGTTCCCCATGCCCATCCAGGGGAGAGCGTTTCGGGCACTGGGCAGATACACCCAGGAAAGGGGGGCAATCTATCACTGGACACACACTCACTCACGCACACACTCTATATGGGGCAATTTGGAGAATTCAATAGACTTGATCCATATTTTTGGACTGTGGGAGGAAACCGGAGAACCTGGAGGAAACCCATGTGGACACGGGGAGAACATGCAAACTCCACTCAGATTGGGATTCGAACCGGGAATCCCCGGTGCTGAGAGGAGAACATGCTAAACCACTAAGCCGCTGTGCCGCTCTTAAAAATATACGTCGCCTCGTAAAATCAAACATATCTCACAGGTGGAGTAAAGACGTTTCATTTCAGCGTTAAAATCAGTTCAGATGTTTCATGCAGGTTGAGTATTCACACATTCCCCATGTGATTTCTGTTTATTTTATTCACCTTCCACAGAACCGTATTGTTTTTTATGAGCCTGAGTTCAGCAGGATTGAAACTGACATGCTATCAAATAAAAATAATAAATAACAACGAAGATATTACTTCATTTTTAATAAGAGAACAATTAATTTTTAAAAAATCAATACTAATCGTAGGGCGGTACGGTGGCGTAGTGGGTAGCATGTTCTCCTCTCAGCCCTGGGGATCCAGGTTTGAGTCCCGATCTGGGTGGAGTTTGCATGTTCTCCCCATGTCTGGTGGCTTTCCTGTCATACTAAGCGTTTAGGTAAATGGTTTTTAAAAATTTTGGGACATTAACTTATATTTGGTGTAAGAGTTTGTGGAGGTGACTCTTAGAGCCATAATGACTTGGAAGTCATTTATTTATGCATATGTATAACTATACCCATCTACCAAACATCTGTATATAAATACTGTGTGTGTATATATATATATATATTCATTCATTATCTTCCGCTTTATCCTCTATGGTCGCGCGGTGGGGGGGGGGGGTTCCCCATGCCCATCCAGGGGACAACGTCTCGGGCGCTGGGCAGATACACCCAGGACAGGGCGCCAATCCATCGCTGGGCTATATATATATATAGCAGCATGGTGGCTTAGTGTTTAGCACGTTCGCCTCTCAGCGCTGCGGATTCCCGGTTCGAATCCCCATCTGGGTGGAGTTTCCATGTTCTCCCCGTGTCCTCGTGGGTTTCCTCCAGGTTCTCCGGTTTCCTCCCACAGTCCAAAAACATGGATCAAGTCAATTGAATTCTCTAAATTGCCCCATATAGAGCGTGTACCCGGTGATAGATTGCCCCCCGTCCTGGGTGTATCTGCCCAGCATCCGAAACAATCCCCCCTGGATGGGCATGGGGAACCTCCGCGCAACCCTAATAGAGGATAAAGCGGAAGATAATGGATGGATGGATGAATATATATATATATATATATATATATATATATATATAGAGAGAGAGAGAGAGAGAGAGAGAGAGAGAGAGAGAGAGAGCTTTATAGAGAGTTAATGGTGACCCGCTGGAGAACACGACCATGTTCCATATTTATTTATTTATTTTAATAAAGCTGATTTTCTTAGCATGTTAGTGTGTTAGCCGTATTAGCAAATTTAGTAAATGATCTTTGTACAGTGCTTAAAGTTACACACAGACACACAGACAGTCAGTGTGAGAATAAAATAGAAGTAAAAAGAGAATTCCAGCTTTAGGAATAATGAAATTCTCTCTCTGTATCACAGGACTCGGTTAACTGGTTAACTGGTTAGCAGAATTAGCTCAACTAAGCTACATACCACACAGGTGTAAATCCAGAAGGTCTGAGGTACTAGAGTCCTCCCAGTAGTCTACAACAAGGACATTACTGTAAAGACACATTTCCAGTCCACAGAAAAGAAATCGGTTGATTAATTTACTATTTAATGAGGACGTCATGAGAGTTTAGATTAGCACCAAGCTACGTTTATCAACAATCACTCACACTACAACATCCAACATCAATCATATCCAAGAAAAGATGATTATTCACAGTATTCAGTCTAACTATTTATCATTCTTAATTATTTTTTATTCTGTCTTCATTATTTCAATCTAAGTGTAATTAAGGAACTGTGAATGTAATTAAGTGTAATTAATTATTTGAGGTCATGAAATCTACGTCACGAGGAATCAGTCTCATTAATTCATAAATCATGTTTTTATTTATTTTCTTTAATAGTATTTTTGTGCCAACTTTTAAAATAAAGGTCTTTTGTTTTAAAGGTCATAATTCTCTGAAAACGACGTGCTGTGAGGTAATTCAGCATGTCTAAAACGACGCCCTCATGTCTTTATTTATATTTATTGCTGCTGGTTTGTGTAAAGATTTAACACCAGAGACAAACCAACTCCAGTGAGGCAGTTAATGAGTTCAGAGCATACAGAATCATGTGTCTAATGGATGTTGAATAATTGCGTATGTGTCACTGAGCATTAGCAATTGGTCGGTACCTGCTTCCCCTCGCAGAGCTTTCTCCACCGCGATGCCCTTCTCCTCCAATTGTTTTTGCTTCATCTCCACCTGCTCCAGCTGACGCTGTATTATCTGCAGAGACCATGGAGAATGAGATGATGAATTATTTCCCTTTGACCTTGCAGTTAGTATGTCTCAGCATGTGGACATCGTTTATTATTTCAGGGCATTTTTAAGTGCTTAAAGTCCTGAGTGCACAGTGTGATTAAAGTTAAAAGCAGGGCTGTTGTCCATCTCATCTTATTATCCTTCCACTTGATCCTCGACTTCGGGTCGCAGGGGACAACGTTTCGGGCGCTGGGCGGACACATGAGGACAGGGCACCGATCCATCATTGGGCACACTCACTCACACAGACACAAAATATAGGCGCAATTTAGAATAGTTAATTAATCCATGTTTTTGGACTGCGGGAGGAAACCGGAGAACCCATAGAAAACCAATGTGGACATGAGGAGAACATGCAAACTCCAGCCAGATGAGGATTCGAATCTGGATCTGTAGCACTGAGCTGCGTACGTGATGTCACCATACTCAAAAAGTATGGTTGCCCCAACTACTATCCTCCATTAAAAAACAGTATCTGAGACAACTAACGTAACATCTTATTCTCAATCAATGGTTGCCATAACTACTATAATTCCTTGTTAACAACAGTTGACACAACTACTATACTCCCACATAAACGTTGGTTGCCATGACTACTACCATCATCATTTCATTAATACTTTTATTTTTGAACAATTGTTGCATGCACCAGCTATTAATTAAACTTAATGGTAAAAAAGAATGTAAACTGGTAAATGTACTAGGTCATGCTGCACTACTGCCCCAATAAAGGGGGAGGAGCTCCACGTTAATGCCCGTTATAACATTTAAGAACAACAATAATAATTTGGGGGCGGCACGGTGGCTTAGTGGTTGGCATGTTCTCCTCTCATCGCTAGGGATTCCCGGTTCGAATCCCAATCTGGGTGGAGTTTGCATGTTCTCCCCGTGTTCGCGTGGTTTCCTCCGGGTTCTCCGGTTTCCTCCCACAGTTCAAAAACAAGAATCAAATCAATTGAGTTCTTCAAATTGCCCCATATAGAGTGTGTCTGTGTGAGTGAGTGTGTGTCCAGTGAGAGATTGGCGTCCTGTCCTGGGTGTATCTGCCCAGCGCCCGAAACGTTCTCCCCTGGATGGGCATGGGGAACCCCCCCCCCCGCAACCCTAATTTAGGATGAAGCGGAAGATAATGGATGGATGGATAAGAATTTGGAACAACGTTATCAAACTGTACAGTGCACAGTTGTGTGTTCTCCTGTGTTTTCCTGTGTTCTCCTGTGTTCTCTGGTGTTCTCTGGTGTTCTCGGGTGTTCTCGGGTGTTCTCCTGTGTTCTCCTGTGTTCTGGTGTGTTCTCGGGTGTGAGGGTGTGTGAGGGTGTGAGGGTGTGAGGCTGTGAGGGTGGTGGTGTTGCATTAACCCACCTGTGCACGGTGCAGCCTCTTCAGTTCCTCCTGCTTAGCCTGCCTGCGGGCCGCTCTCTGGACTCTGCGGGTCAGCTTGGCGTCCAGCTCCTCCTCGGTACCTGCTTTCTGAAACACCGCGGAAGACAAGCTTATACTGGAGGGGTCGGGGAAAACCGTCCACACCCCCACCTCTTCGGTAGCAAACGATGAGCCCTGGCTCGTCACCGTGGCTGATCTCCGAGCCTTCCTGCTATGTCTCTGGTGACAGAATAATAGAGCCGAGGGTTCACCTGACAGTCATGTGATTAATCACCGGTCATTGTGGGTAAAATGTTGGACTACCTTCATGGCGTAGGCTCGTTTGAAGGCCAGTGCGTGGGGTACGTAAACAGACTTGGGAGGAAAAAGTAGTTCATTAATTCCATCGTTCACAAACAGAACACGTAGGGTCTAACGACAGCACCACCACCACCACCACCACCACCACCACCACTACCACGAGCTACGGCCGACTATCAGATCAGACCATTTTAAAATGGACATCTAACTTCTAAACCAATGACTACTGCCGGGACTGAGTATGAGATACCTCCTGAAACTCCTCCACGCCCTCCTCCTCCTCCTCCTCCTCCTCTCTGATTGTTAGTCTCTGAATGTCAGACATTAGGTCAACCAGCTCCTGACCCAAACGGAAACACGGTCACATGGTTCACACGTCCATTAATACAGCAACATTACATGTCTCTACTCCAACGGAAAACCACTGTATCAAACACATCTGTCCAGGTGCAACACGTCCAGATGTTTGTGGTATCGGTCACTTTTTATAAATATATAATGACCATCAGTCTGTGATTCAGAGATTTTTAGGTTTTCAAAGAACCTGTCCTCTGATCAGCTGCCCAGCTGAAATCCACCCTTAAGGATTAAGGTTGAAAAAGAGATAAAGCTAAACGGTACCAACGTAACATATAATTAAAAAGAAAAGAAACTAACTAAGGCTACAAAAAATGAAAGACAGACCTGTGATCGGAGTGGAGATCTGTCCAGCATAGCGCCACAACACTGCAGGTCTACATCTTCTGAGAAGCTCAAGTTCTTCATTGAGGAGAGATCTATATATATATATATATAAAAAAAAAAAAAAATATATATATATATATATATATATATATATATATATATATATATATATATATATATATATATATATATACACACATATACACAAATATATAAAATATATTTTAAAAAGCTAAAACTTTGTTAACATTGACTCGTACTCATCATGAATACAGATACATTTCTCCATTCTTATTTTATATTACCTAACCTTAACTTATTACCTAACCTTAACTTATTACCTACCCTAACTTAACCCTAATGTACACAGACGTTCATACTCACAGTCTTAAAGTATTATAACAATATGACATAGAGCTTTAAACAAAATGTATTAATGCATTTGTGGGCGGAGTCAGCAAACAGGAGGCAGGGTCAAGACGCAGATGTGTGATAGTCCAGAAGAGGGAGATGGAGGAGAGGGAGTGGGCTGTAACAGGTGGGCGGGGGTTGGTTGGTTGGTGGATCTGTTTCCTGCAGCATGTGCTGTTACTGGTTCTAAAGGGCACTCATGTTCATCAGGTGGAACCGCATCATCCATAATAAAAGCGCCTCCTTCCCCCCCAGAGCCACTGCCCCCCTGATACAGCATTATAATAGAAATCCAGAGGGGAACGTTTTGGATACTCACTATATAAAGGGACAATTAAGATAGAGGCAATTTAGAGCAGCCAATTCACCTTGATTCCATGTTTTTGGACTGTGGGAAGAAACCGGAGAACCTGGAGGAAAGCCAAGTGTACAAAAGGAGAACATGCAAACTCCACCCAGAATGGAATTTGAACCTGGAGCCCCAGGCGGACGTGCTAGCCACTACGCCACATTGCCCCATATGATATAAAAGGTGTGTAGTGTACCTGTTTGGCTGAGGCAGGACGCCCCCTTCCTGTGTTCCAAAGTTTCACTGTTTGACAGAGTGCTGGACGCCCCCCCTGCCTCCTTCCTCTTCCTTTCTTTCTTATATCCAGAGAAGACACTTTTCCACAGGGACCGGTGCCGGGTCTCCTCGTCCAGGCTGCTGCTCTTCCGGCTCTTGCGTGGTAAGAAAAGTGAGCTCCGTTTTTTTTCCTTCTCTTCGGTCAGCGTCTCAATTTCCGACGGCCATTGCCGAGTCTCAACCCCACTCAGCTGCAGGGGCGCCTCCGATAAGGCCCTCCTGCCCTCCAGGGCACTCTTATCCTTACTGGCAGCCGGGAACCTGGACTCGCTTTGATCCACGAGACTGGTGCTTGGTGGGAAGCGAGAGGGGGTAGACGGGCATGGATGAGCTTCAACGGCACTGCCCGGGCACAAGACCTCCACGTCCGCTTCAGGAAGACTCTGAGCTCTGTTCAGGCTCGGCTTTATCATCTTATGGAGGATTGGATCTGGTTCTGTTTGCATGATGTGGGATCCTGAACTTAACAGTATTTCTTTCTCTAGAGCAGGAGCAGAACAATTCAGGGCAGGTTCTTGCCTGTACACGATGGGACTGCAGGACGGAACCACCTGAACTGGATCTGGGCCTGAAGGATCCTGCAACTCTGGGTTAGAGCTGAAGGAAAGGCCAGAGACCAAACCCGTCTCCTCATCATTTAAATGACGTTCCAAATTGGCATGAAGACCACAGACCACAGAACCTGGACCCACCTCCTCCACCTTCTGACACACCTCCTCAGATGTCATGTTGGGTGTGGCTGAGCTGCCGCTCGGCAGGTCATCCTGGGACGGTGAGTTGGATCTGTGAGTGCACACCCTCTGAGAGTGTGTATCCAAATCCCCTTTATGAGGGGTGTGTGATGCTGAGTTGGAGGAACATGAGGTAATCGAGGTTTCATCGGTGCTCCAGGTCTGGATGGAGATGCTGTCCATCTTTAGATCTCCGGCCAGCCCTAAACTCCTCCTTATCTCGGCACTCTTCTGCCAGAATTCCTCAATAATCTCCGACCTTTTGGTTTCGGGGTCATGCGATGAATCGGAGGTGGGGGTCGAGGTAGAAACATCTCCACTATTGGTTGCTTCGGAGATTTCCGAAGATGAAAAATATTTTTTGGAGAACCGTGGTTTCAGAAGCTCCGAGTCAGAGTGTTCTTCACTGGATCCTGTTAAAGAAATGATGCTTTATTTGAACAGAATTAAAGAAACGGAAATGCGATAAAGAATACGCCGTTTATACCAAACATCACAGCCATGATGCAGAAAACAACCAAGCATGTGACCAGCAACAACGAGCATGTTTCTACTGAGATCCTCCAGCTTTATAAGAACAGCAGGAACCATCACCTTCAGGTCACTCTTTTTTTTCTTGATCAGCCCTCAACTAAAAACATGGCACACGATATAAATCACAGCACTGCTGCGGGCGCCCCGCCCCATACGAGGCGAGCCTCTGGTGGTCAGGGCCCAGAGGAGCTGTGGGGGGCGTCCCTGGTTTTCATTTCTAAAAGGTTTCCTCCCACAGCCCAAAAGCATGCAAAAAAAATTAACCATAGTTAACCATAGTTATAGTCCTCAACCATAACTCTATAGTTGCCACAAATTATTTTTCTCAAAAATAGCCTCATAACACACGTCTCAGTAGAAACACACACACAAAATAAAATAATAATAAAAAAGCATTCAGATCTGTGAGTCACATGACTGACCATGCTGCGGGTCAAACTCTGAGAAATGAACCTTATGGTGAAATAACAAGCAGCAGACACAAAGCACGAGCGAGCCGACCGGCGCGATCCAAGAACGGCGCTACCTTTCGTGGTACCTGCCTCCTCTTCCTGTAGCCACACCCCTAAAAGCAGCTCCCGGTCCCAGGGGCAATACTCACCCTCTGCTCAGAGAGCAAATGGGTAAACAATCAGTGTTTCAGAGCAAAGCACCCTCAGCATCAACCACCCACAGCAACCACCCACAGCAACCCCCCTACATTAACTACCCACATCAACATCAACCACCCACAGCAACCACCCACATTAACATCAACCCCCTACATCAACTACCCACATCAACCACCCGCATCAACCACCCACAGCAACATCAACCCCCTACATCAACTACCCACTTCAACCACCCACATCGACATCAACCACCCACAGCAACCACCCACATCAACTACCCACATCAACCACCCACATCGACATCAACCACCCACAGCAACCACCCACATCAACCACCCAACCACACACAGCAACTACCCACATCAACCACCCACATCAACATCATCATTAACCCCCCCCTCTATATTACATTTATGTAGTGTGTAGGTGTACCTGCCCAGAATCTGAAGCCTTCTGCCCTAGATGTGTATGGGGAACACCCCCCCTCTCCGCAATGCTAGTCCTTAGTTTAGGATTTAGAAGAAGATTATGTTTTTCAGAAACATCTCCACAGCATGATGCTGCCACGAACATGCTCTGTATGAAAATGATGTTCTCTGCTGTTTGCTTTTTACAAAACGGAGAACTTTTGTGTCATTGTCATTGACGTGAACAATTTTTACACACTTTGCAAAATCAATGGAATTTTATATTTTATATGATGTTTTTATAATATTACTTGATGCCCATGACTTTTTTAATAAACTCTAACGGAAAACTTTTCACATCTGAAATGTTCCTTGCGCCGTGTCCCACTTAGTGACTGTGGATACGTTTACAACTCTGAGGCTTTATTAAAATTTATCACCATAAAATCTTCAGTGGGTGAAGTTTCCCTGGAACTGTTTTAGAGCATTTCGACTGTTTTGTGAAGTTTCATGATAAAATCTTGGTGAAAATCTAAGTAACTCCTGAAGACGTTACAGAACCCATGTGACGGCAGAAGAACAAAACCTGTTTCCCGTAGAACACTTTAAAGTGGAATTGTCTTCAAAGCATCAGATTGTCCTACCGTCACTAGAGTCTCCTTGGTTCTCCTCTTCTTCAGAAATTTCCGTCTCTAAAGCCTCCTCATCCTCCTGTCTCTTCAGCTCTTTCTCATTTTGATTGTGTTGCACACTCATTAACTCCGTTGTCCTGTTTGCGTCGGCCTGTGGCTCCTCCCCAGGATTCCAGGGCACCTCCCCTTCATCATCATCTTCTTCTTCTTCCAGCTCTGACTCTGAGCTGCTGTAATGATCACATATATATGGCATATATATAAGCACTGTACCAACTGCTGAAACATACGCGGAACAATGGCCAAGGCGATACCTGGACTGCTCCTGGCTTGCTTTGTCCTGCAGACTCTGGCTGAGGTTGTGATGTGCCAGCGTCTCCTCTGGGACCTCCAGCATCGGGCTGCTCTGCTCCTCTAAGCAGAGTTTGTAGTTTTCCAGAGCGATGCGCTCCGGAGTGCCACGCAGTCGCTTCGCAAGTCCGCATAACACGTCCGAAGACGTCCCGGAAGAGCGGTCGTCGGCGGAAGGCACCACCACATCCACGTGTGCAGGGGAGGACATGACCAGAGGCATGGGAGGACTCTCAGGAGATGTTGGCTGCGAAGACAAAATATTTCGGCAGCTTTAATCAGCTTCATAGTATCATTAAATGTAACTGGATGGTTAGGATGTTGGGCTGTTAATCTGAAGGTTGTGGGTAAAAAGTTAGCAAGAGCCTGAACTCTCAATGCTTCAGATGGGACGCATCACGGCTGATTCCGTTCCATTGAGTTTTGAATATTGATCTGATGGCACCCATGTGGGGTAATAGTCCTAGTACTCTAATCTTTTTCAGACCAGATGCAGAAAATAATAAAGAGCAGTTTGGAATTCTTACCTTGTCAGAACTACAGTGATCAACGACCGACTTTGTTAATGATGCTGCAGATCGTTTACCAAATTATAAAGCAGTATAAAGCTACTTTAAAAACAGTAACTTATTCAGTGGAACCTTCAGGTATCACTGATTCAGTGTTCATCTAGTTTCTCTGCAAAAATGACCTCTCTGATTTTTCTGGTTGCTTCAGTTTTAATTGGCGTCCTCACGTGACGTGGACAAATCTCATAGCGTTTCCCTTGCTTAGTCAAAATAAATTTAATTCTTAACCATATGTCCCCATCATGGAACCAAAACAACTTCCAAATTTCCAGTAGCACAACAAAGAAAAAGATCAGAAACTCGATCGAGTTAAAGATAGAGATCATTAAAAATACGGCGTTAAGGTCGCTGAAATCAAACGCGTGTACGGAAAGATCAGCGTCCACCATCAGGTCCACTGTGGAAAGAACATAAGTGATAAAGACGCAACTGTAGAGAAAGGAAGATGTGCAAATATTATTATTATTATTATTATTATTATTATTATTATTATTTACATCAGAAACAGTTAAAGAGAGAAATTAGAGGAATTTATTTACATTAGACTTTAATATTATTTTCTTTATAAAAGACAATAAAATAATGAATAGAGAAATTCTTTGTTCTGTTTTCAGTATTATACACGACATTTATTCTTTATAAAATGTGTTTTATGTATTATGATATGAACTCATTCATGTATTCATGTATATGAACTAATTCATTGGGTTTACATTGATTTAAATAAAAAAATTCGCCTCAGTTTTCATCAATTTTGGATTCCAGCTAATTTTAAGGACAGAATGTTAAAGAAATCAGAGGTTCCACTCTACAGAATGTTTAATATAATGACCCACAGAATAAATGAGCAGGGTTCAGTCTCCATCAATCAGTTCTGACTGAAAACCCGTCTCATCCAGGTCTCAGCATCAGAGGTCATTACGTTAACGATGAGACCCAAAGATACAGAGTTTAATATATATATATATATATATATATATATATATATATATATATATATATATATATATATATATATATAAAAATCATAACAGTTGAAGCAGCTGTACCTGTGTGGACTGTGGAGCTGCGGCTGGCGCCGGGCGTTTCCTCTGCGTCATGCCGGACGACCTGTAGCCGTAGTGCTGCTTGCAGTAGAACTTTCCTGTTCAGAACCCAAGAAGATGAGAACCGAACACTCAGATTGAGAGAAGGAGGAGGTATTTATACAGATGAGGAGGTTTTTGAACGACACCACCTCATTTTCAAACCTTTCTCTGAACACGTGTTCAGGCCGAAGCCACTGGAGGAAGGTTTGGAACGTTTACACCGCCGATGGCTCTGGTTCGGATCAGGGTTCGGCAATGTGTATGAAAGTGTCACTTGTGATCAACAATGAAATCCCTGTCTTCAACCACAAATCAGATGACTGCGCAAACAAAACCAGCGAACGTTTGTCCTGCAGCGACGAGAGTCTGCTTCCGGCTACGGCTGAACTCCAGACAGGCCGTTTAATAAAGAACCAATAACAATGTTGAGTTAGGAAATCACTCGCAATGAGTGCCAAAGTGCACTCGGTTCAATTGACTTTAATATGATTTAATTAAATACGGTCGCATGGTAATTGTTTTGAATAGAATAGAGTGGATTTATATACAGGGGCAGTCAGAGGTTTGTGGTTCAGGAGCCAGCCTTGTGGTTTGATTCCCAGTCCCACCAGGTATTACACTGAAGTGCCCATGCCCAATTCCTTATGCCTATCCACTACGCTCACACACATTCACACACTATATAGGGGCAATTTGGGACAGCCTTGAATCCATGCTTTTGGATTGTGGGAGAAAACAGGAAAACTAGGAGGAAACCCATGTGGACACAGGGGGAACATGGGAACCACACCCAAAGAATGTGTGTTTGAAGTTGAAGTTAAACTTCAGGTCAGACACCGATGCTGAGCGCAATATGTTTCAGGTGATGTTCCATGGGTTCTCAAAGGATGGGAATTAAATAGTCAAAAAATGTTTACTGTTACAGAGCATGACACACATGACAGAACACCACAAGAATGTAATACTACTTATATAGAATATATATATAGGGCGGCACATTCTCCTCTCAGCGCTGGGGATTCCCGGTTCTCCCGGTTAACCTGGGTGGAGATTGCATGTTCTCCCCATGTCCTCATGGATTTCCTCCGGGTTCGCCGGTTTCCTCCCACAGTTCAAAAACATGAATCAAGTCAATTGAATTCTCTAAATTGCCCCATATAGAGTGTGTCTGTGTGAGTGAGTGTGTGTCCAGTGATAGATTGCCCCACTGTCCTGGGTGTATCTTCCCAGCTGCTGAGACATTCTCCCCTAGATGGGGATATGGATATATGATGGGGATATATATATATATATATATATATATATATATATATATATATATATATATATATATATATATATATCAGGGTACCTTCTCACATGCACTCTCCAAAATACGGTGCGTGGTGTCCTCATCATTATGCTCATGTAGTGTATTCTCATAAATAAAATAATTTATAGTGTACACATCATCACCACCGTCATGAGTTACTGCTTTAACCTCTAATATTGTTTTATTCCACTATAGACACACACACACACACACACACACACACACACCTTGCTGCTCATCGTAAGCATAGTTGGAGAGGTGTAAGGTGGAGCTGCAGTGGTAACACTGGAAACAGCTCCTGTGGAAGAACTTGCCCTCCGCGCTCAGTCTCTCCATCACGTACACACGGCGCGTACAGAAATAACAGACGTCGCTGCCGCCGATGCATGCTGGGAACTCCCTCCTCTGAGAGGCCTGCGAATCAGGGGTCAGACAACAGGGATAGGAATGAATGACTGTGGCTTTAAAATTGACATATACAGTGCATGTGCGTGTGTTCGGTGTTAATGGGGGTGGAGGGCAGGAACAGAACCCCAGCGGGTTCTCATCGCAGGATGTGGAACCGTCAGTCAGAGTTCTGGATTAAAGACGGGGATTAAAAGACGAAGCACGGATTAACGGAGAGACACAAAGATGTAAGCATGAAGCTGGAGTAATTCAGAACACTGCAGGGCTTTGTTAACACTAACACACACACACACCAGAGGTGGGGACGTCATTTCAGGTAACCCATTAAGTTTAGGTTTAATGTGAAATTTTAATAATCAGGTCACATGGTGCCACAGTGGTCATCACGTCAACCTGTACTGCTGATGCGGGGTGGGGGGTTTGCCCATGTCCATGCCCATCCAGGGGAGAAAGTTTCGGCGCTGGGCAGATACACCCAGGACAGGGCACCAATCCATTCTATCACTGGACACACACACACAGACACTATAAAAGGGCAATTTAGAGCTGCCTATTCACCTTGAATCCATGTTTTTGGACTGTGGGAGAAAACCAAAGAATGGAAACCTTACTCAGATTGGGATTTGAACCCAGAGCTGAGAGGTTAACATGCTGACCACTACAACACTGTACATACATATATATATATATATATATATATATATATATATATATATATATATATATATATATATATATATATATATATATATATATAGTATATAATTATTTATAGGGATCCACATTAATTCATCCTAATTCCCATTAATTCACAACATAATTGCATTTTGGGGGTCGTCATATAAAAACTGTAGAAAAAACCCTTAGGTGATTAAGCTCCTCCCACCTCTGACGTACACACATGAGGACGAGGATGGGACTGGGACAGGCTTCATTCTAAACAGCGGGACATAACAGAGTTTAAACACAGAAGACGTCCTGTAACGGCTTACCAGCTCCCGGTGCTCAGGGTGAGCTTTGAACTCCTGCTGGTTGCTCAGCAGCTGCCTGGTTACCTGCGCAGCCAACGAGCTGACGCCCCCTGTGTACATCCTAATGAACTTCTACCAGCGACAGACAAATGCCAACTGATCAGTTACTGAAACGCTGCATGCTTTCATTCTCTGCTAAATATTTACATAAATCCTGCATTCATAATGATTCATTAACTTGTACATAAAGCTTTATCCGGCATTAATAAAGAATCATTAATAAAAAATGTGTCATAAGCTTTTATAACACAAAGTGTCATAATAAAGTCATTCAATGACAAAGGTAATGGAAAAATTGTTAATAATCTAATGTTCCGTGACGTAATCTAGTCCGGTTTTTAACACTGATTGCTGAGTAACAGGATTCCGGTTTCTCAAACGATCAAACTCTGCCCTCTAGTGGCCAGAGAACGCAGTTTCTAAACAGTGTAACATGTTTAGTGCTGATCTGTTTATATTAATCTGTATTTTATTATTTAATATAATGTATTATATCACGCATTGATACGATTGTCGTGGCTGGATAAATGACTCAGCCAATCAGATTTAATGACTGAACTAACTGTTTTATAAAGCATTATAACATATATTTTAACTTATTGTTAAATAAAGTTTTATGAAGTTTATGTTAAACTAAAAAAAAAGGAAGTGCTTATAAATGTTTATGAAAGCTTATAAGCTCTCTTTACAGACATTAGATAAAGTTTTGCTATTTATTTTCTTTATGAAGGAGATTAAATAAATTTCAGTAAATTTAAAATAAATGTTTAAAATTATTCATTCATTCATTCATTATCACCCGCTTTTCCTCTATTAGGGTCGCGGTGGGGTTCCCCATGCCCATCCAGGGGAGAACGTCTCGGGCGCTGGGCAGATAGACCCAGGACAGGGCGCCAATCCATCGCTGGGTACACACTCAAACGGGGCAATTTTTAGAGAACTCAATTAACTTGATCCATGTTTTTGGACTGTGGGAGGAAACCGGAGAACCCGGAGGAAACCCACGCGGACACGGGGAGAACATGGAAACTCCACCCAGATGGGGATTCGAACCGGGAATCCCTAGCGCTGAGAGGCGAACATGCTAACCACTAAGCCACCGTGCCGCCCATGTTTAAAATTAGAATGTCTAAAAAAACAACAAATCCAAAGTTTTTATTATAATGCATTATGTCACTTTGTGTTATTAAGCTTTATGTACTTTTGCCATAACAGTTCATAAGTGTGATTATGAACATCTATGTACATTAATAAAGCTCATGATAAATGTTTAAATAGCATTATGAATGTGGTATGTATGTAAAGTGATACTAAGCTGACTCTACAGAACCACCAGGATCTTTCATCGATGGTTCTGTTCTCCACTGATGACATCGACTGATTCCAAGATGAGGATTCAGCGAGCTCAAATTGTGTAAGAGTGGTTCAGGGAGACACGGTCCTCACACATGGTTCAGATTGAATTGTGATACTGCACTTTTTCAAATGTATTTTACATTTTAAATTTCTATTTTATATTTTATTTCTTATATAATCTTTTTTATGATTATTTTGCTTTTTTTGCATTGCTTAGAGTGAAACTGGATCTGTGAACCTTAATTTCATTTCACAATGACTCACTTTATTTTATTACATTAGGATGGAGAACCAACAGGCCGCTCTTTAACTGAATATTTAGTTACTTTACAGAAAAAATCATTTAATAATTCAAACAATAATATTATTTGTGAAAAACCTCATAAAATCACATGTTAACAGCCACAAGGTTTGTTTTGAGAACATTAAAATAGCCTTCCACTAAGAGTGAGAAAGACTGCAGGCTGACACACACACACACACACTAACACACACACACACACACACACACACACACACACACACACACACACACACACACACACACACACACACACACACACACACACACACACACACACACACAAAGCTTAAGTGTTGTAACTGTAAGCAGGTCACATTAATCCAGATTATTTAGGCCTCATCTCCCTCACACTGTTTGTATTTGTATTTTTACTTTAACGCTACAACTTATCTTCTCGCGGTTTTAATGCTGTACTGTTATGGTCATACGGTTAGTCTGCTTTTTAAAGTAAACAGCGGTTGCTAAGTAACGGGATCCCGGATCAGTGCTGATGGGTAAACGGTTGTGTGTTCATCTGAATGTGTTTCTTTGGTGGTGAGCTGGAACAGTTGGGTTTGGTGTTCGGTCCTCATAAGGATGTAGCTGCAGCATGTTGGTTCAGTGGAGTTAGGATGCAGGATGCTGCAGAGCTGATTCACTTCAGTAACACTTACAGACATCAGCTCCCTCACTTCTAATGTTTGTAGAAAGAACCTGCAGCACCCATACCACGGGGAAACAGTCAGGGGGGATGATGTCACGGCTGGATAAACTACTCAGCCAATCAAGGAGCAGAATTTTTTTTTTTTTTTTTTTTTTACTGTTGTTTTTAATTAATATGCAGATACTTAGTTGAAAAAGAAAGGACGTAGATGTTAATCTCTACACTCTACACAATAACACAACACAACAACAGACAACTAATACAACGTTAGAAACTAAATGACCATTAAAGGCACGGGTCACTGTTCTAGTTCCTATATTCTAGTCCCCTGTATGCTGTATCTAGGTCTCTGCTGGGTCACCTGCTCGGTTCTGCTTGGCAGGGAGTGCACTTTGATCATTTCTTTGTAGCGGAAGCTCATGAGTTCCTGCTGCTGCGTTCGCTTTTTCTAAACGCAGTACCAATGGTAAAAAAGGAAAGAAAAAAACACCATCTCATTAGAATGATCTGCCTTCAGGGCTTTTGGGGTTTTGGTCTGAAACGGAAAACGGTGTGGCTCTCATCGTGTACCTGTCTCCATGCAGAGGACGAGGACGAGGACGAGGACGAGGCCTGAGACTGAGGTTCAGCGGGAGCCGAAGCTATTTGCTCCAAATTTGGCATTGAACCACTCTGAGTGTAGATCAGACATAACCAACAAATTCAGTCACATTTAACCCTCTCATCTCATTTAACCCTCATCTCATTTAACCCTCTCATCTCATTTAACCCTCATCTCATTTAACCCTCATCTCATTTAACTCTCTCATCTCATTTAACCCTCTCATCTCATTTAACTCTCTCATCTCATTTAACCCTCATCTCATTTAACCCTCATCTCATTTAACCCTCTCATCTCATTTAACCCTCTCATCTCATTTAACCCTCATCTCATTTAACCCTCTCATCTCATTTAACCCTCTCATCTCATTTAACCCTCATCTCATTTAACCCTCATCTCATTTAACCCTCTCATCTCATTTAACTCTCTCATCTCATTTAACCCTCTCATCTCATTTAAGCCTCTCATCTCATTTAACTCTCTCATCTCATTTAACCCTCTCATCTCATTTAACTCTCTCATCTCATTTAACCCTCTCATCTCATTTAACCCTCTCATCTTATTTAACCCTCATCTCATTTAACCCTCTCATCTCATTTAACCCTCATCTCATTTAACCCTCTCATCTCATTTAACTCTCTCATCTCATTTAACCCTCTCATCTCATTTAACCCTCATCTCATTTAACCCTCTCATCTCATTTAACTCTCTCATCTCATTTAACCCTCATCTCATTTAACCCTCATCTCATTTAACTCTCTCATATCATTTAACTCTCTCATCTCATTTAACCCTCATCTCATTTAACTCTCTCATCTCATTTAACCCTCTCATCTCATTTAACCCTCTCATCTCATTTAACCCTCATCTCATTTAACCCTCATCTCATTTAACCCTCTCATCTCATTTAACCCTCATCTCATTTAACCCTCATCTCATTTAACCCTCATCTCATTTAACCCTCTCATCTCATTTAACTCTCTCATCTCATTTAACTCTCTCATCTCATTTAACCCTCATCTCATTTAACTCTCTCATCTCATTTAACCCTCTCATCTCATTTAACCCTCATCTCATTTAACCCTCTCATCTCATTTAACTCTCTCATCTCATTTAACCCTCTCATCTCATTTAAGCCTCTCATCTCATTTAACTCTCTCATCTCATTTAACCCTCTCATCTCATTTAACTCTCTCATCTCATTTAACTCTCTCATCTCATTTAACCCTCTCATCTCATTTAACCCTCTCATCTTATTTAACCCTCATCTCATTTAACCCTCATCTCATTTAACCCTCTCATCTCATTTAACTCTCTCATCTCATTTAACCCTCTCATCTCATTTAACCCTCTCATCTCATTTAACCCTCATCTCATTTAACCCTCTCATCTCATTTAACTCTCTCATCTCATTTAACCCTCTCATCTCATTTAAGCCTCTCATCTCATTTAACTCTCTCATCTCATTTAACCCTCTCATCTCATTCAACTCTCTCATCTCATTTAACCCTCTCATCTCATTTAACCCTCTCATCTTATTTAACCCTCATCTCATTTAACCCTCATCTCATTTAACTCTCTCATCTCATTTAACCCTCTCATCTCATTTAACCCTCATCTCATTTAACTCTCTCATCTCATTTAACCCTCTCATCTCATTTAACTCTCTCATCTCATTTAACCCTCTCATCTCATTTAACCCTCTCATCTTATTTAACCCTCTCATCTCATTTAACCCTCATCTCATTTAACCCTCATCTCATTTAACCCTCATCTCATTTAACCCTCATCTCATTTAACCCTCATCTCATTTAACCTTCTCATCTCATTTAACCCTCATCTCATTTAACCCTCATCTCATTTAACCCTCATCTCATTTAACTCTCTCATCTCATTTAACCCTCTCATCTCATTTAACCCTCTCATCTGATTTAACCCTCTCATCTCATTTAACTCTCTCATCTCATTTAAGCCTCTCATCTCATTTAACTCTCTCATCTCATTTAACGCTCTCATCTCATTTAAGCCTCTCATCTCATTTAACCCTCTCATCTCATTTAACCCTCTCATCTCATTTAACCCTCTCATCTCATTTAACCCTCATCTCATTTAACCCTCTCATCTCATTTAACCCTCTCATCTTGGTTCATCATCTGCAGCTTTATCCTCTGTTAGGGTCATGGGGGGGTGTGGTTCCCCATGCCCACCCATGGGAGAACGTTTTGATGCGCTGGGTAGATACACCCAGAACAGGGGGGCAATCCACTCACTTCCATTGACACACACACTATATAGCGGCAATTTAAAGCAGCCAATTCACCTTGAATCCATGTTTTTTTACTCTGAGAAGAAATCAGAGAACCCAGAGGGAACCCATGCGTACATGGAGAACATGGAAACTCCACCCAGATTGGGATTCAGGGTAGCGGGGTGGTTGCCCATCCCCATCCAAGGTAGAATTTTTTGTCACACATACACACATAAGATATAGGGGCAATTTCTAGCAGCCATTCACCTTAAATCAATTTTTTTGGACTGTAGGTGGAAACTGCATAACCTGTTGAAAACCCACACAGACATGGGGAGAACATGCAAACTCCACCCAGATCGCGATTTGAACCTGGATGCCCATGCTGAGAGGAGAACATGCTAAACACTATGGATCTTAAATGTTTCTGTGTTTTTTATGTTCTGAACGTTCTCTAAACTCAGAACGTCAGTTCACCTCAGTGTCTGAGATTAGAAACGTTCATTAAAGTGATTAAGTGATTGTTAATCCGGGGTCCAGGCTTCACTCTGCTGTAAGGTGGTAGAGTTGGAGGCGTACCTGTCTCCGTATGGCGCTGGCTGAAGGTGGAGGCGTGTTCTCCTCGAATTTGGCCAGTATCTGAGACGCCATGGATTTCACTCGACTTTGGTTCCCTGGTGCTGTAATGGCCTCCAGTCCAGGAGACACGGCCGGGACGTGCTCCGTATGATCAGCTTGCAGAAGGTTCTGCTGGTCAGATTAAAACCTTCTCTAGATTTGATCTGAAAACAGAAGAGTGTCGTTCTAAGATCAGGAGAACTCACCTCGTCTGCTCCGGCCTGGCTGGTTCTCCTTCGTTTCCCAACTCCATCATCTTCATTCTCCTTCTTCTCCTGGCAGATGTTTGAGATTATTATTATAATTTGAGGTTCCGTCTGTAATCCGAAGGTGGCGTGTTTGAGCAGGTTACCTTGGGATTGCGTTTACGGGACAGGCTCTGTCCCAATCGGTTTAACAGACAAACTGGAGCCTTTGAGACCAGCGCGGCTTTTTCCTCTGGACTCAGACCTTCTGAGGAAGACAGGAATGAGAACCTTATGTTCCACCATATGGTTCCAGCAGTTACAGCACCCCAGGCATAAGGTCTCATCTCATTTGCCCCATCCAGAGGAGAACGTTTCAGGTGTTGGGCAGATACACCCAGGACAGGGCGCCAATCCATTGCTGGGCACACACTTATTCACACATATAGGGGCAATTTAAATTCACCTTAAATCCATGTTTTTCAACTGTGGGGGGAAATCGGAGAACTCAGAGGAAACCCACACGCTCACGGGGAGAACAAGCAAACTCCACCCAGATCGGGATTCCAACCTAGATCCCCAGTACTGAGAACACACACACTATATAGGGGCAATTTAGAGCAGTCAATTCACCTTAAATCCATGTTTATGGACTGTGGGAGGAAACCGGAGAACCTGGAGAAAACCCACACGCACACAAGGAGAACATGCAAACTCCACCCAGATTGGGATTCCAACCTAGATCCCCAGTTCTGAGAACACACACGCTATTTAGGGGCAATTTAGAGCAGTCAATTCACCTTAATTACATATTTTTCAACTGTGGGGAGAAATCTGTGAACTCAGAGAAAACCCAAACGGTCATGGGGAAAACATGCAAACTCCACCCAGATCGGGATTCCAACTTAGACCCCACTACTGAGAACACACACACTACAGTATATAGGGGCAATTTAGAGCAGGAAACCGGAGAACCTGGAGAAAACCCAAACACAGGGAGAACATGCAAACGCCACCTAGACTGGGATTCGAACCCGGATCCGCTGAAAGGCGGACATGCTGATCACTAAGCAAAAAATCAGGAGCGCTCCTCACCACTGAGTGGCACTGTGTCTTTGAGGAGGTCGTACAGCTGACTGAGGTACATGACCATGCAAAGGGAGTCGCTATCCTCGAGCTCGCTCATTTCCTGTCCAGTCATGATGGGGAACACGCCAAACTCCCGCTCGGCCACGTCCAGAGCCAGCTGGTTGTTGGACTCGGCCTCGGCTTCGTCCAGCGCCTGGAAATCACTGCAGAACAGAATTAAATCAAAACAACGGCCTGATCATTCAGAACAGACGAGGTCTGAGCGTACATGAGGTCCGGTCTGTATCTGTGAACGAGGGCACACAGGGCCAGGCCACTCCTCCAGGACGTGGTGAGGTCCGTCACACCCACGCCCCTGTAGCCCTCCGTCTGCTCCTGACACCAGGACAGCAGCTTCCCCGAACGGGCCGCAGAGTCTGTCACGCACATACACAACCCAAATCAACCTCATTAGCAAACCACCACAACTATTACACTATTACACTAATTAGAGTTAGGGGCACTTGGTGGGACTGAGAATCCTTCAGGTGTTTTGTTCCTCCTGACTCTGTTCCTTCATTTGTAAATCCATATGGATAAAAGTGTCCACTTTATCCTCTACTAGGGTCGTAGGGTCCATGCCCATCCAGGGGAGAACGTCTCGGGCGCTGGGCAGATAGACTCAGGACAGGGCGCCAATCCATCCCTGGGCACACACTCACTCACACAGGAACACTCTATATGGGGCAATTTTGAGAATTCAATTGACTTGATCCATGTTTTTGGACTGTGGGAGGAAACCGGAGAACCCGGAGGAAACCCACGCAGACACGGGGAGAACATGGAAACGAACCGGGAATCGTTGAGAGGCGAACGTGCTAACCACTAAGCCACCGTGCCGCCAATATAAATATAATATAATGTAAATATAATGTAATGTAAATAAAATATAATATAATGTAATGTAAATATTATATAAATATAATCTAATGTAAATATAATGTAAATATAATGTAATGTAAATATAATATAAATATAATATAATGTAATGTATATATAATATAAATATAAGATAATGTAAATATAATGTAATTTAAATGAAATGTATATATGATATAAATATAATATAAATATAATATAACGTAATGTAAATGTAAATGTGAATATAATATAATGTAAACGTTAGTACAATGTAATGTAAATGTTAGTATAATGTAATGTAAATATAATGTAAATATAATATAATGTAAATATTAGTATAATGTAATTTAAATATAATATAATGTAAATGTAAATATAATGTAAAGGTTAGTATAATGTAATGTAAATATAATGTAATATAAATATAATATAATATAATATAAAGGTTAGTATAATGTAATGTAAATGTTGTTTGCGTGGTTTTTACCTTGATGTGTGAGTTTGGAAGCTGGAGACTGTCCCATCAGCGTTCCTAAAACTGGACCCTCATCTGTGTCTATGAGGTGACATACCTGCAGGACATGGCATTCATCAGCATGTGCTGATCTCAGCGTGTGGTGGCGTAGCGTGTGGTGTGGTGGCGTAGCGTGTGTGGACCCCACCTGAGCCACACTGATGACCTGGGATAACCTGTTGAGGTTGGGGTAGCGTGTTACCGGGTCTAAGCTGTACTGGTTGAAGTTCTTGCTGACGTTCTCCGGCGTGGTTTGAGGAAGCAATCGATACATACTTTCCCTAAAGGACAGTCCATTAAATATTAAAACATTAATTAATGTCCAAGCTTTAAAATGCAAGTGATAAATTATAAAAACAGATACACCGCGGGTTCTAACCTCTCAGCCAGGACTTCCAAAGGGTCGGTGCCTAATCCCCAACTGCGCACCATCCACGCTGTGTCCATGGCCGCCAGGAAACCTCGAGCAATGCCAGTTCCCATCGGCCAGAAGGGCTGACCAAACAATATTAACATCAAATAATATAATATTGAATATAATATAATAACTTCAAAGTGAACTGGAAAACTTGGGGTGTTCCAAAACTTAAAAAAAAAATAATAATAATGCATTTTAAAAAGGCTCTCCAACCTTGCAGCCCCACTGTACATTTACATTAGATCATTCAGTAGACACTGTGATCCAGGGACTTACAGGTACCCCAACATGGTAGGGGTCAGAACACAGGGTCGGCTATACAGCGCCCCCCCAGAGCAATCAGGGTTAAGGGTGATGCTCAAGGACCCACACTGGGCACATAGGATCTGAACCCCCCCCAACCTTCAACACCCAACCACTTAGTGACCACCAACTGTACAGTCTATGTGGGAGGGTCTATTGAATTTGAAGAACAAAATTAGAAATTCTCATAATTCCTTCCAAACCCTGAATCCATCATGACCTGACCTTCCAAAGTGATGGCTTGGTGCCCAATCCCCAACTGGGAACCATCTACGCCATGTCTGTCCCAAATCTCTGTCGGTGAAACCCCAAAGGAGGCTCAGAAGAAGCACATGCTTTTGGTTATCCAACAAGCTGATGGGATAAGCAGAACGCATACAACAGGGCAACAAACCAACCCATTTCCCAGGGTCCCAAGTGAGAATCGGGCCCCCAGACAACAGCTGGTTATAAATGCAATGACATATTTTGTGAGCAGCCCTTTAAATTCCATGATGGTCAATGAAGTACACAGTTGGTTGTCGGTTGTTAGTCAAGATTGTGTGATTTTTTTGGCAGTCTTTCGTTTCAAATGTTTACATTTTAATATTACTTTTGTAAAATTATATAACCAACATACAGTCAGTGGGGCATTTTCTCAGGGCCCCAATTACCATGGAATGGCCCCTGGGGATAAGCAGGTGTCCACAGACTTTTGGTCTTACAGTGCACACCATATCCATCACACCAGAATGCTTAGCAACAGATTTGAGATCAGAGCTCCAACATCCCTCTCACCTCCAGCAGACTGTCGCCCACTAGTGCCACGAGCAGGCGATGCCCCCGCCGCTGGCGCACCAGAGCGGCGTTCTCAGAGGCGTACATGCAGGTGAAATCAAACATCGCCACATCCGGCTGTCCGTAGTGGTTCATGGCAAAATCCAGCGACGGAAGCTGGTGATTGGTGGAGAAGTCTGCGGCCCCTCGCGCATACGCCAGCAAAGCATGCTGGTCTACGTTCTCGCGGGAGAGCAGCACCTCTGTGTCGGCATAATCCTGCAGACAAACAGAATCATAAATATATATTTAATCTTATTGTTTACATACAGGTGGCGTAACGGCGTATTGGTTAGCACATTTACATGTTCTCCCCGTGTCCATGTGGGTTTTCTACAGCTCCTCTGCTTAAATCTGATTGGCTCAGCCATGTGACATCATTAACAATACCACACCCCTCTAAGCGCTTCACATTGGTATCAATGTCTGACATACAATACATTATTTTCCCCATGTTTTTATAAACTGTGTTCTATAATTTGGCCACTAGATGTCAGTATGGTTGTTAGAAGAACCAGAATCCTGTTACTCAGCGATCAGCGATCAGCGCTCAGGACTCGAATATTAGCGTTCAGATATGCGTTTTCAATAAAGACATTTCTGAATCAAAGCTTGTTTTTTATTATAGTGTGTTTGTAAGTGTTTTATTAAAGCAATCAGATACTCAAGGTTGTGTATTATTGTGAATAAATCACATAAAGAGGTGGAGCTGTACTCCACTACACGCTGGGACTCATAACAACTCTTTATGGGGTTTATTCAGAATAATGCCATGCCCCCTCATACCTTACTGCTTTAATATACTACATAAATGGTTCAGATGAATACATGTAAAATATCCAATAAATACATCCATAAGATAATTAAATACATATAACAAATACATATATAATTTAATTAGTGGGACTTTAATCAGGACATACTTGTATTATGACGCCTTTCTCCAGCAGACTCTGCTTTTTCGCCGTCATCACAAAGTAATGAGTGTCATCTTTATAATAAACGATGTTCTCCAGATCAATACCTAAAGAAGATGAGTTCAGACACACAATCTTACATTAGACACCTGGTTGAGTTTACGGAGTCATGCTGGAACACAAGGGCCTTCCCCAAACTCTTTACACAAATTTAAAAGCATCAACTTGCTTTGATTAAGAGGTGTGTCCTAGTACTTTTGTTCATATTGTGTATATTCTTGTTCAAGGCGGCACAGTGGCTCAGAGGTTAGCATGTTCTCCTCTTAGTGCTCAAGACTCAGGTCCGAATCCCAATCTGGGTGGAGTTTCTATCTTCTCCGGTTCTCCGGTTTCCTCCCACAGTCCAAAAACCTGGATTCAAGGTGAAGTGAATGCTCTAAATTGCCCCATATATTGTGTGTGTGTGCCTGGTGACAGATTGGCGCCCTGTACAGGGTGTATCAGCCCAACGTTTTCTCCTGGCTGGACATGGGGAACCCCCCCCCCCGGTGATCCTAATAGAGGGGTAAGTGGAGGACAATGGATGAATGAATGAATGACCCTCTGTCACAGGTGCCTGTGGCACCTGTCCCTCGTTTGGTCCTTAATTGTTTCAGTTGGGTGATTGTTTTGTTTTGTGCACGTGTTTAGTTGATTTGTTATTTAGTCTTCATTGTCCTGTAAGTCGGCGCATGTCTTTGTTTTGTGGTATTATGCCCTGTGTTACTCTGTTCGTTTGTGTTCCCCCCTTTCTGTTGGTGTCCCGTCACCATTTTTTTATTAAATTCTAGTTTTCTAGCTCTCAGACTCTCCTTCCGCGTTTAACCACGTTGCGGCGCTGTGCATTATCTCCGCGTGGGTCGCATTCGTGGGAGTGCTTCCGTGGACCGGCGCATGCTTTATTCCACGCGTGGTCGGTGCCCGGGAAGCGCTCACTAGGCGCTAGCGGTCTCACGCAAATTCCTCCGCGTAGCCGCCCTCCTCCGGGGAAGAACGGACGATGGTAACACCCTCTGTGTCATTAAAGGTTTAATATAATTTATTTAAGACCTCACACACTGCCCCCTTGCCCCTCGCTCCTCTTTCTCCATTTGGCACTCTTACACACTTCTCCTCTGACCCACAAACACAAACGTTATGAAGCTTTATGACACTGATTTCTACAGTAAGTTAATAAACAAGGCTGAGAAAGCTTTATTAATAAAGTATAAAGCTTTATGAATGCGATTATAATGCATTATGAATACAGGATTCATAGAAAGCGTTATATTAAATAAGATTACAACATAATTTCATGTATAAAGTCCAACATATCTGGAAGTTATTTAAATACCTGTGGCACTGCGGAGTTCCTGGAAGAACCTCTGGTTGAAGATGAAGGCCACGCCGCTGATCTCCTCCACCTTGGCCTCAGCCGTGGTGTTCCGGTTGATGAAATTTGCCGTGATGGCGATGGCTAGCTTTCCGCGGAACTCCTTTCTGCGAAATCCTTTCAGAAACACAGAGAAATAATATGGAATAAAGATAACAACACAGAGTGCGCGGCCTTGACTGAAGAGGACGCATCAGAAGGCCGATGTGGAAATACTAACCCGTCATCCGAAATGAGGAAGTCTATTCTGAGGACGGGATTTTGTAATCCAGTCAGATCATCATGCGTCATTCCTTATGATCAGGTTTTCCACAGACTCACCCAGTCTTCCTAAAAGTTACCAGCTTATCAGCTCAGATCTTCATCCATTGGTTCTACGACGGTTACTGATGGAACCTGGAGTTCTATTGGACCGGCGGTCCTGCAGGACACCCGCAATGGACTTATAGAGTTGTAATTGTTAAATACGGGTCACATGACCACCACACAATCTGTACATGTCTGTCCTACACTGTTGATGTGGCCCCCTCCCCCCACTCAAGGAGGATGAGCCCCCCCACTGATCCTCGGTCCTCACAAGGTTTCTTCCTTAAAATATTAACAATAAAACAGGGAGTTTTGTCTTGCCGCTGTTCAAGTAATTTCTTTATATAGCGCTTTTTACAACAGTACATTGTCACAAAGCAGCTTTACAGAATGAAAAGCCTTTAGACCCCCAAAGAGCAAGCCGAAGCGACAGTGGCAAGAAAAAACTCCCTTTTATGTTGTTATTTAAGGAAGAAACCTTGGGAGGACCAAGACTCAGTGGGGGACTCGTCCTCCTTGAGCGGCCGGGCAGCAACAACAATGTAGGACAGCCATGTACAGATATTAAACAAATGGAAAAACTCTAACAACTGGAAAACTATATGTGAGTCCATTAGGGGGCGTCCTGCAGGACCGCAATATATGTCTCTTGGTGTCACACACACACCCATTTCCACTGTTCCGCCTACCTCACCACCACACACACCCACTGCTACACCTAATGCGCCTTCCACCAATCAGCGCTCTCCCTCTCCTGATTACTAGATCCAGGTGTAGCTCATTAGCGGGAGCTCTATTTAAGCCAACGCCCCGGATCCACCAGGGCAGAGTTTTCTGGTTACGTGCGTATGCTATGGTGTGTCTGTTCGTTTGGCTCTCGCCTCGTACTCACCTTTTGCTGCTACGACCCGGTTCTGCCCGTTGGTGTTTTCTAGGACGGTTTACCTGTGAGCAGGTGAAGGATCACGGACTTGAGTTCGCCTCGCTGCATTCCTTACCGTCTCATCATCTGGTCTCCCGGGGATTCCGACGACTGGTGACGTCATTACCAACGCCTTACCTCTGTTTGCTCATTTCGGATTATTGACTGTGTTTATTATTGCTTATGCAATAAAGTCCTTTTTATTTGCTGAAAACTTCACGCTTCCTGCGTTTTCTCCGGTAGCGTGACACTTGGTCTTGCTCTTTGGGGGTTTAAATCTCACATGAATGAATCATTTATTAAGGGTGAGGTGCTTTAGGGCACTTCAGTCATGGTTCTTGGTGGAACCGGGAATTGAACCAGGCCTTAACCCCAAACCTATGACTGCCTCGGGGCTGTTAAATAAATGTGAGCGATTCAACAAATCTATAGTCATAATACATTATAAACGTTTTCATAACTCTTCATAACATTTGACATAAGCCTCACTGTACATAGATGTTTATAAACACACTTATGAGGCTGTATAACGATATGACATAAGGCATTATAACATACATTAACATAACTCATTATAATATAAACACTCCATTTCTGGATGATTTATTTCACTTTACTCAAGTTTCTAAAGAGCATTTACAGTGAGTCCAAGAAGTATTTGATCCCTTGCTGATTTTCTTTGTTTGCCCACTAATAAAGACACTATCCTTCTGCACTTTTAATGGTAGATATATTCTAACATGGAGAGACAGAATATCAAGACAAAAATCCAGAATATAATTTTAAAGAATATATTTTAATTAATTTGTATTTCAATGAGGAAAATAAGTATTTGATCCCTCTTGCCAAACACACTCAATACTTAGTGGCAAAGCCTTTGTTTGCAAGCACAGCGGTGAGACGTTTGTTGTAGTTAACCACAAGTTTAGCACACACACCAGGGGGAATTTTGGCCCACTCTTCTTTGCAGATCCTCTCTAAATCATGAAGGTTGGTGGGCTGACGCTTGGCAACTCTGACCTTCAGCTCCCTCCATAGATTTTCGATCGGATTGAGGTCTGGCGACTGGCTGGGCCACTCCATGACCTTAATGTGTTTTTTCTTGAGCCAATTGAGCCAATCGTCATCATGTTGGAAGACCCAACCACGGCCCATTTTCAGATCCCTGGCAGAGGGGAGGAGGTTGTCCCTCAGGATTGTGCTGTACATGGTTCCATCCATCTTCCCAGTGATGCGGTGTAGTAGCCCTGTACCCTTGGCAGAGAAACACCCCCAAAACATTATGCTTCCACCTCCATGCTTGACGGTGTGCACAGTGTTCTTGGGGTCATAGGCAGCATTTTTCTTCCTCCACACATGGCGGGTGGAGTTGAGGCCAAAAAGTTCAATTTTGGTCTAGTCTGACCACAAAACCTTCTCCCAATAACTTGGTTCATCTTTCAAATGATCATTGGCATACTTGAGGCACGCCTTCACATGTGCTTTCTTCAGCAGGGGTACCTTTCGGGCACTGCAGGATGTGAATCCATTGTTGCGCAAAGTGTTGCCAATTGTTTCCTTGCAAACTGTGGTCCCAGCTGCCTTCAGGTCATTTGCTAACTCCTGCCAAGTGGTTGCAGGACGATTTCTGACCGTTCTCAGCATCATTGCCACCCCACGAAATCTTCTTTGGAGCACCGGGCCGAGGTCTGTTGATTGTCATGTTATACTCTTTAAACTTTCTGATAATTGCACCAATAGTTGTTACTTTCACATCCAACACCTTACTAATCTTTTTGTAGCCCATTCCAGCTTTGTGAAGGTTAACAATTCTGACTCTGAGGTCCTGTGACAGCTCTTTGGTTTTACCCATGTTGGAGACTTGAAATCTGTGTGATCTGTCTGATTCTGTGGACAGGTGTTTTTCACACAAGTGATTAGTGAGAACAGGTGGCTTCAGGTCAGGTAACAAGTTGATTGGGAGTGTCTAACTGGTCTGTAAAAGCCAGAACTGCTAATGAATACTAAGGGATCAAATACTTATTTCACTCCATGAAATACAAATCAATTAATATATATTCCTTAGATTTATTTTCTGGATTTTCTTTTTAATATTCTGTCTCTCCATGTAAGAATACATCTACCATTAAAAGTATAGAATGATCATGTCTTTATTAGTGGGCCAACGAAGAAAATCAGCAAGGGATGAAATACTTCTTGGACTCACTCTATAACCCTTTATAAGTCATTATGTACTATTATTCATGCACTTTACCTTATACCTTCAAAGAAGCTTGTTAGTTTTTTATTAAATATATATATATATATATATATATATATATATATATATATATATATATATATATATACAGGGTGGCACGGTGGCTTAGTGGTTAGCACGTTCGCCTCTCAGTGCTAGGGGTTCCCGGTTCGAATCCCTAACTGGGTGGAGTTTCCATGTTCTCCCCGTGTCTGCGTGGGTTTCCTCCGGGTTCTCCGGTTTCCTCCCACAGTCCAAAAACATGGATCAAGTCAATTGAATTCTCAAAATTGCCCCATATAGAGTGTGACTGTGTGAGTAAGTGTGTGCCCAGCGATGGATTGGCGCCCTGTCCTGGGTCTATCTGCCCAGCGCCTGAGACGTTCTCCCCTGGATGGTCATGGGGAACCCCACCGCGACCCTAATAGAGGATAAAGCGGGAGATAATGAATGAATATATATATATATATATATATATATATATATATATATATATATATATATATATATATATATATATAGTGCATCCGGAAAGTATTCACAGCGCTTCACCTTTTCCACATTTTCTTACGTTACAGCCTTATTCCAAATTGTATTACATTAGTATCTTTTCTCAAAATTCTGCACAAAATACCCCATTATGACCATGTGAAAAAAGTTTTCTTGAGAGTTTTGAAAATGAAAATATTAAAAATAAAAAACTAATAAATCACATTTACATAAGTATTCACAGCCTTCGCCATGAAGCTCAAAATTGAGCTCAGGTGCATCCTGTTTCCACTGATCATCTTTAAGATGTTTCTACAGCTTAAATGGAGTCCACATGTGGTAAATCCAGTTGATTGGACATGATTTGGAAAGGCACACACCTGTCTATGTAAGGTCCCACAGTTGACTGCATGTCAGAGGGCAAACACAAAGCATGAAGTCAAAGGAATTGTCTGTAGACCTCAGAGACAAAATTGTCTCGAGACACAAATCTGGGGAAGGATACAGAAAAATTTCTGCTGCTTTGAAGGTCCCAATGAGCACAGTGGCCTCCATCATTCGTAAATGGAAGAAGTTTGGAACCACCAGGACTCTTCCCAGAGCTGGCCGGCCGTCTAAATTGAGCGATCGGGGGAGAAGGGCTTTGGTCAGGGAGGTGACCAAGAACCCGATGATTACTCTGTCAGAGCTCCAGCATTCCTCTGTGGAGGCGTCATGTTTGGAGGAAACCAGGCACTGCTCATCACGAGGCCAATACCATCCCTACAGTCAAGCATGGTTGTGGCAGCATCATGCTATGGGGATGTTTTTCAGCAGCAGGAACTGGCAGACTAGTCAGGATAGAGGGAAAGATGAATGCAGCAATGTACAGAGACATCCTGGATGAAAACTTGCTCGAGAGTGCTCTTGACCTCAGGCTGGGGCGACGGTTCATTTTTCAGCAGGACAACGACCCGAAGCACACAGCCAATATCTCAAAGGGCTTCAGGACCACTCTGTGAATGTTCTGGAGTGGCCCAGCCAGAGCCCAGACTTGAATCCGATTGAACATCTCTGGAGAGATCTGAAAATGGCTGTGCACAGTCATCTCCCATCCAACCTGATGGAGCTTCAAAGGTACTGCAAAGAAGAATGGGAAACCTGCCTAAAGATAGGTGTGCTAAGCTTGTGGCATCATATTCAAAAAGACTTAAGGCTGTAGTTGCTGCCAAAGGTGGTTCTACAAAGTATTAAGCAAAGGCTGTGAATACTTATGTAAATCTGATTTAAAAAAATTTTAAAAACTCTCAAGAAAACTTTTTTCACATGGTCATAATGGGGTATTTTGTGTAGAATTTTGAGGAAAGAGATTAATACAATTTGAAATAAGGCTGTAACGTAACAAAATGTGGAAAAAGTGAAGCGCTGTGAATACTTTCCGGATGCACTGTATGTATATATATATATATATATATATATATATATATATATATATATATATATATATATATATATATATATATATATATATATATATATATATACATATATATACAGTGGTGTGAAAAAGTGTTTGCCCCCTTCCTCATTTCCTGTTTTTTTTGCATGTTTGTCACACTTAAGTGTTTCAGAACATCAAACCAATTTAAACAATAGTCAAGGACAACACAAGTAAACACAAAATGCAATTTGTAAATGAAGGTGTTTATTATTAAAGGAGAAAAAAAATCCAAACCATCATGGCCCTGTGTGAAAAAGTGATTGCCCCCTTGTTAAAACATACTATAACTGTGGTTTTTAACACCCGAGTTCAATTTCTCTAGCCACACCCAGGCCTGATTATTGCCACACCTGTTCTCAATCAAGACATCACTTAAATAGGAGCTGCCTGACACAGTAAAGTCCACCGAAAGATCCTTAAAAGCTACACATCATGCCGAGATCCAAAGAAATTCAGGAACAATTGAGAAATAAAGTAATTGAGATCTATCAGTCTGGAAAGGGTTATAAAGCCATTTCCAAAGCTTTGGGAATCCAGCGAACCACAGTGAGGGCCATTATCCACAAATGGCGAAGACATGGAACAGTGGTGAACCTTCCCAGGAGTGGCCGGCCGCCCAAAATTACCCCAAGAGCGCAGCGACGACTCATCCAAGAGGTCACAAAAGACCCCACAACAAAGTCCAAAGAACTGCAGGCCTCACTTGCCTCAGTTAAGGTCAGCGTTCATGCCTCCACCATCAGAAAAAGACTGGGCAAAAATGGCCTGCATGGCAGAGTTCCAAGAAGAAAACCACTGCTGAGCAAAAAGAACATTAAAGCTCGTCTCAATTTTTCCAAAACACATATTGATGATCCCCAACACTTTTGGGAAAACATTCTGTGGACCGATGAGACAAAAGTGGAACTCTTTGGAAGGTGTGTGTCCCATTACATCTGGCGTAAAAGGAACACTGCATTTCAGAAAAAGAACATTATACCAACAGTAAAATATGGTGGTGGTAGTGTGATGGTCTGGGGCTGTTTTGCTGCGGCAGGACCTGGAAGACTTGTTGTGATAAATGGAACTATGAATTCTGCTGTCTACCAAAAGATGCTGAAGGAGAATGTCCGACCATCTGTTCGTGAACTCAAGCTGAAACGAACTTGGGTTCTGCAGCAGGACAATGATCCAAAACACACCAGCAAGTCCACCTCTGAATGTCTGAAGAAAAACAAAATGAAGACTTTGGAGTGGCCTAGCCAAAGTCCTGACCTGAATCCTATTGAGATGTTGTGGTATGACCTTAAAAAGGCCGTTCATGCTCGAAAACCCTCTAATGTAACTGAATTAGAACAATTCTGCAAAGATGAGTGGGCCAAAATTCCTCCAGAACGCTGTAAAAGACTCATTGCAAGTTATCGCAAACGCTTATTTGCAGTTGTTGCTGCTAAGGGTGGCCCAACCAGTTATTAGGTTTAGGGGGGCAATCACTTTTTCACACAGGGCCATGATGGTTTGGATTTTTTTCTCCTTTAATAATAAACACCTTCATTTACAAATTGCATTTTGTGTTTACTTGTGTTGTCCTTGACTATTGTTTAAATTGGTTTGATGTTCCGAAACACTTAAGGGTGACAAACATGCAAAAAAACAGGAAATGAGGAAGGGGGCAAACACTTTTTCACACCACTGTATATATATATAAAATGGGGCGCCTCTCAGCACTAGGGATTCCCGGTTCGAATCCTCATCTGGGTGGAGTTTTCATGTTCTCCCCGTGACCACATGGGTTCCCTCTGGGTTCTCCGGTTTCCTCCCACAGTCCAGAAACATGGATCAAATCGAGTGTGTTTGTGTGCGTGTCTGTGTGTGTGTGTGTGTGTGCCCAGCGATAGATTGGCGTCCTGTCCTGGGTGTATCTGCTCAGCGCCCGAAACGTTCTCTCCTGGATGAGCATGGGGAACCCCCCCGCGACCCTAATATAGGATAAAAGCGGAAGATAATGAATGATGTTTTTAAAAAGCATTTATATCTAAAGTCTAAAGTATCTATGTTCTGTAATTTGGCCACTAGATGGCAGTAATTCCAGATTATAAAGCAACAACAGGTCTGTATTTCTCTTTTTGTAGGGCATGCATCGCATCGCATGGCGTTTCTCACCCCGTATGGGGTTTCATGTTCATTATGGGGGATGGGGGGGGTATGCATATCATTACCCGGTAGTGTGTTCCTCCGGCCGTCTGCTCCAACGATGACATCCAACTGCAGCTCGTTTACTGAGTGAGACGTGGGAAAGACCTCAGCCCTCCACCCGACATCTGCACCGGACACAAACACACACAGACAGACAGACAGACAGACACCTGTCAATCACCACTGAAGCTCAGCGTTAATACTGTCTCCTGACTAGCTCTGTAGTTCTACAGTACCATTCTGAAGTCCATCTGCTCCTCACACACTCTGTTAATCTGTTTGGTATGTTCTCCAATGATCAGGACCCCACAGTGCAGGTGTTATTAGGTGGTGGATGATGGTTCTGATGGGTGTTCTGTTCTCTGTTCAGCAGCACAACACACACACACACACACACATCTGCACCACCATGACACTATCACTGCAGTACTGAGAATCATCCACCACCCTCACACCTCCACTGTGGGGGTCCTGATCATCGGAGAACATACCAAAGCAGATGTAGAGGAACAGATGGACTGCTGAGGAGGTGTATCTAATGAAATGGCTGGTGTGTGTGTGTGTTTGTGTGTGTGTTTATGTGTGTTTGTATGTGTGTGTGTGTTTGCGTGTGTGTTTGCGTGTGTTTTTGTGTGTGTGTGTGTGTTTGTGTAGGTGTGTGTGTGTGTGTGTGGGTGCGTGTGTTTGTTTGTGTGTTTTTGTGTTTGTGTGTGTTTGTATATTGTGTGTGTGTGTTTGTGTGTATGTGTGGTGGTGTGTGTGTTTGTGTGTTTGGTGTGTATGTGTGTGTTGTGTTTGTGTGGGTGTGTGTGTTTATGTGTGTGTGTGTGTATTGTGTATTTGTGTGGGTGTGTGTTTGTTTGTGTGTGTGTTTGGTGGGTATGTGTGTGTTGTGTGTGTGTTTGTGTGTGTGTGTGTGTTTGTGTGTTTATGTGTGTGTTGGTGTGTGTGTGTTTGTGTGTGTGTGTGTGTGTGGTGTGTATTGTGTGTTTGTGTGGGTGTGTTTGGTGGGTATGTGTGTGTGTGTGTTGGTGTGTATTTGTATGTTTTGTGTGTGTGTGTTGTGTTTGTGTGTGTGTGTGTGTTGTGTGTGTGTTTGTGTGTGTGTGTGTTGTTTGTGTATATGTGTGTTTGTGTGTGTTGTGTGTGTGTGTGTGTGTGTGTTCCACAGTTCTGACTCTGTTTCTCCTGATCCTCAGCTGGTTCCCTGAGGCTCCTGAACTCTACGTTCACATGGACTTCGACGCCCAGGAGCAGCGCCACTTTCAGCAGCATGAGCTGCAGCTGGCGGATGCCTGCACACAGACAACGCGCCATTGTTACCGCATCACATGACACGCACCGCCACGCCTTCAGAACAACAAGCACGCTCACTGATGTGGTCGATGGCCCCCGCGCAGAACTTCCCATAGAACTTCTTGGCCCCGAGTCCGCGCAGGTCCTGGATGGTAAAGGGCCAGAGATGGAGGACATTGTTTCGAGAGAAAGCGTCCCTCTTCTCCACCACCACCACCCGCGCACCCAGGAAACTCAGCTCGATGGCTGTGCGCAGCCCACATGGCCCAGCACCTATTATTAAACACTGAACATCACAGAAGACATGTCTCAAAGCTCTGCAACCGGTCTCCATGCACATCCATCCATCCATCCATCTCACACACATGTCTACAAGCATCCACACGTTCTATTAATTATCATGAATCAGCGGCGGGTCGTCAGGACCTTCAAAACCTTCTCTGAACACCTGATCATAATTATATATTTTGTTCATTAATACTTATTAATTAATTCCAAACACTCTGTCCACTTCCTCTCACAGCGTTTCCACGGTTACGGTTCTACGGTCCAGACCTTTATTTTATTATTAAAGCATTTAACCAATCACATTTCAGCATCATCTGTTACCGGGTCTTAAATATTTATGCCTTCACCTTCAGAATGAATTTTGCAGCATCCAATAAGTGGAGAGCGACCTGCTGCTTCAGCCAATCAGCTTGTGAGTTCTGGATACCACGGCCTATTAGAAGGCGTACGTTATGTCAGTGTGTTCATGCCCTCTGATTGGAGAACATGTTTGAGGAGCGGACATCTTCAGCCAATTAAAACATATTACAGTAATACCAGCGTCAGCTTCGATGGAAATAGAAAACGTTCTTAATGGAACTAATACAGGGGAGAACGTTTCGGGCGCTGGGCAGATACCACCAGGACAGGGGGCAATCTATCGCTGGACACATACTCACACACACACACACACACACACACACACACACTCTATATGGGCCAATTTGGAGAATTCAACTGACCTTGATCCATGTTTTTTGGACTGTGGGAGGAAACCGGAGAACCCGGAGGAAACCCAAACGGACACGGGGAGGACATGCAAATTCCACCCAGATTGGGATTCGAACCGGGAATCCCTAACGCTGAGAGGAGAACATGCTAAACCACTAAGCCACCGTGCCGTCCTTGTGCTGAGAGTTATTTTAAATAATATTGCATCGTTATGAGGTTATTGGTGGTGATTTTAATGAGTGGTGGGGGGGGTTTACGAATGAGGACCAGGAGACAGACCACCTCAGGAACGAGCATCATTTATAACTTGAATAATCTTGACCTTGACCATTTACACATTATTTAAAATTTATCAAAAATACATTTTAAATTGGCTGATGGAATTTGCCTTGCCCTCGCGCTTCTGCAGTCCGTGGTGGATCTGTGCAGCTTATAAAGGGGACGGCCGTTCATCAGGCGGAGCCGCAAATCTAATCCAGCGCCGCTCCACTGCGGTCACAATGACGTTACAGCGGTCTGTTATACGGCATTTCTTGAGACGGACCATCACTGACGGGATAGGTGTGAACCCCACGGCCCGCCGCTGATGTTAGGATGTAGTGTTAATGACGGTGAACAGTGTTTACTGTGGTGTTGGCGCAGGCGCTGCCCCGCCGGTACTCCTTCTGAGATGCTCGCTTGTCAAGCTTGGCCCACAGAGCCTTGGCCTTCCAGTAGTGCAGTCTGGACCTCAGCGTCCTGTAGAAGAGAGGCTTAGCTCCCGGCTGCAGGTTCAACTCTGCGCAGAGCTGCTGAAACGCCCGCAGGGTCTCTCTGCACGTCGGGGCCTGCACAAAACCATCGAACAGGCCGAACGGGCGGCACCCCTCCACCACCCGCCCATTATCCATTTCATCCCAGCATGCTCAACGTGCACCTTTCATAGAGACAGAGAGAGGAGAGAGAGAGAGAGAGAGAGAGAGAGAGAGAGAGAGAGACAGAGGGTGACATTAATACAGCTGAAGGAGCCCGAGGATTAAACTACAGGGTGAATTAAAAAAGAAAAGAATTAAAACTCAATAAATAATGAAATTAAATGATATAATTTAGTGTGATGTAACTGAATCTCAGAGCTTTATTAGCGGTGGGAGCGACTTTAGCCTCGTTACACTGTCCCATCCAAAATTACTGACATAAAAGTAATGAGCGCACCACCATAAAAAATAATTAAAGGCTTTAAAGTTCAGACTTTCACCAAAAAAAGGGTCTCTATTCAAATTCTTGAAAACTTAAACTTTTTAATCCTCTGTTAGGGTCGGGGGGGGGGGGGGGGCATTTCGGGCGCTGTGCAGATACACCCACGGACAGAGCGCCAAGCCATCACTGGATGCACACTCACTCACACAGACACACACACACACACACACACACACACAATTACACATTATATAGGGGCAATTTAGAGCAGCCAATTCACTGTGGAAGGAAACCAGAGAACCCAGAAACAACCCATGTGGACATAGGGAAAACATGCAAACTTCACACAGATGTCAAGGGATAAACATTTCGACACTCAGGACAAGGTGCAAAGCCATCACTGGGTATACACACACTATATAGGGGCAAGTTAGCGCAGCCAATTGACCTTGAATCCTTGTTTTTGGACTGTGGGAGGAAACCGGGTAACCCGGAGGAAACCCATGCAGACATGGGGAGAACATGCAAACTCAAGAGACAAACAAAACCTTGAAAGTAAAGATTTTTATTATTGGCTTGGTGGTTTAGCATGTTCTCCTCTCTGTGCGTGTGGGGTTCCTACGGGTTCTCTGGTTTCCTCCCACAGTCCAAAAACATGGATTCAAGGTGAATTGGCTGCTCTAAATTGCCCCTATATAGTGTAATGAGAGATAGTCCAACTATGAGCGGCACTGTGGTGTAGTGATTAGTACATTCGACTGTCAGTCCTGGAGTTACAGGTTCGAATCCTGATCTGGGTGGAGTTTGCATGTTCTTCCTGTGATAGTGTGGGTTTCCTCCGGGTTCTCCGGTTTCCTCCCACAGTCCAAAAACATGGATCAAGGTCAATTGAGTTCTCCAAATTGCCCCATATAGAGTGTGTTTGTGTGTGTGTGTGTGTAAGAGTGACCAGTGATAGATTGCCCCCCCTGTCCTGGGTGTATATGCCCAGAGCCTGAAACATTCTCCGCTGGATGGGCATGAGGGTAATCCTGTACCCTTGTAGAGGATTAATTAGAAGATAATGGATGGATGGAGTTTTCTTATTTCATTCATTCATTATCTTCCGCTTTCTCCTCTCTAGGGTCATGGTGGTGGGGGTTCCCCATGCCCATCCAGGGGAGAACGTTTCGGGCGCTGGGCAGATCCACCCAGGACAGGGGGGTAATCTATCACTGAACACACACTCACACAGACACGCACACACACTCTATATGGGGCACTTTGGGGAACTCAATTGACTTGATCCATGTTTTTGGACTGTGGGAGGAAACCGGAGAACCCGGAGGAAATCCACGCAGACACGGGGAGAACATGGAAACTCCACCCAGATGGGGATTCGAACTGGGAATTTCTTATTTTAAAAAAACATAGAAAAGCAATAAAACATTTTGGGTCACGTTGGGGTTTGGGTCATGCTTCCCACCACACAGAGCCCTTAGCGATACCTCATCGGCACACGAGACCCAAAACAAACAATGAACATTAGGTGGCGCTACTCTTACTACTGCACAGTCACAGTGATGTTTACCCCGGAGCGCATGCTCACTCTTTACTGAGGGCAAAAGAGTGCCCAGTCGGTCATGCCCAGTGCTCCGTTTACTCCAGAAACCTAAAACCCACGAAGACCTCCATCAGGAGAACATCTGAGTTCAGAAACAAACCCACAATCCCAAAGAACCCCTGAAAGACTGGTGTAATTAAAAACAAAACCCGTGTGTTCTGCAGATGTGTCCGCCGGGGAACGCAGGTGGAGGAACCGGGTGGAGAGTGCTGGACTCCTGGATGGATTGGTCTGGCCTAACTGGAGTTAAACCCACAGCGGCGCTAAAAATAGCCCAGCTCAGGGACACGCTCACAGAACCGCCGGCATCAGGACGTAGAAGTCATTTTTAATAAATGAGTGATGGCACCTGAGCCGGTCTCTGTAACCGCGTCCTGGGTTCTGCGTGTTCCGTTGTGAGAGGGGATTAACGCCGACGAGGCAGGTCTGCAGCCCGGATCAGTCCCTGATCTCTCCTCTGATCCACTCGGACGCCACGCAAACTGATGAGGGGGCAGAACGGCTCAGTCACGGCTCCCGCAGTCTCACAGCGTTCCTCTGTTCGGGATCCGGACACAGTGCACACACCGGGCAGGAGAACGTCCCCCACCCGCCCACCCCATTCACCAGAACACACACGATCACACGGATATTCACCCCAAAGGGCTGATGTATACAGAGAGATGGAGAGATATGATGGAGTACTCACCGCGGCGGGTCATGGCAGGACGCATCCTCGGATCCTATCCCGTGATTCTCTCCTCGTTCTGCTTTAGAACCACAGGCACCGAGCCAGGGTCATTTCACTGCTGGATGGATTTAGTCCTGTATCGTGCAAAAGAGCTGCAGTGCAGAAACTAGGACTGCTCTGTCACTCCTTCGCTCACACACACACACACACACACACACACACACACACACACACACACACACACACACACAAACACAAACACAGGCACTCTGTTCTCCTTTTCACAAGGTCAGGAGAAGGATCCACCAGGCACTCACTGACTCCAGCATGGGGCAAGCACCTGCTGACTCCAGGGTAAACACACACACACACACACACACACACACTCCTGTTTCCTATACAACATGTACATACACACACACACACTTACACATTCCTGTTTCCTATACAGTATGTACACACACACACACACACTTACACATTCCTGTTTCCTATACAGTATGTACACACACACACACACTTACACATTCCTGTTTCCTATACAGTATGTACACACACACACACACTTACACATTCCTGTTTCCTATACAGTATGTACACACACAACACAACAACCTATTTCTAACATTTCATTGGCGATAACCGAGCACTCTGATTGGATGGGAGTTAACGAGAAGGCAGCGCGCATCCTAATCCTATCCCTGCACCTACATCAGAACTCTGTAATGGGATTAAGGGAGGAACTGGGGAACACAAATCAGGTCATGAAGCACCGAGCAAAGCAAAGCAGAGGAGTCGCCATCTAGTGAGCGCAGCATGATATAACCGCCGTTACTGACAAATAAATAAATAAATAAATAAATAAAGGACAAACAGTTTGAGTTTTTTTTTTTTTGTGATTTATATTTAATTTAAAAAGTCAAATACTAAATGTGTCCAGTGTCTCTTCGTGGGTTGCTCTGCGGTTGTTCTTCGTCGGGGGAGACGATCATTCGTTCTGCTGTAAAATCAAAACGTTTGAAATACACGTAAGCAAAGCTAGTAACAAAAGATTAAAGGGTTTATACTAAAGTAACATGGTACTCCATAAAGAGGTGTTATTAGTCCCGGTGTGTAGCGGAGATCAGTTCCACCTCTTTACTTGATTTATTCACAATAATACACAACTGATTGCTTTAATAAAACACTTACAAACTCACTATAATAAAAAACAAGCTCTGATTCAGAAATGTCTTTATTAAAAACTAAATCATTAATAATCTGATCTTCAGTGATGTAATCTAGTCCGGTTATAAAGTTTCTGTAACCGTCAAACACCACCATCTAGTGGCCAAATCACAGAACACAGTTTATAAGCTGTGTAACAGGTTCAGTGCTGATCTCTGTTTATATTAATCTGTATTTTATGATTTAACATAATGTCTTGTATATCACACACTGATACCAATGTGAAGGGGTGTGGTATTTTTAATGATGTCACATGGCTCTGTTCCTTTAATCAGATTAAAGGAGCAGAACTCCATGTGGTATAAATAGTGAATAATAAGAGAACTTTCCATCAGCAGATAGAGAACAGTGTTTCAGATGTTAAGTGTGAAGCTGGTTTACCATTAACGCCCGTCCTCTGGTTTCGATCGGTAACAGGAGCGACCCGACGGCACAGAGGCAGCACGCCAGAGCGAATGGAGACAGGGCTAGAACCACAGACTTGGAGATGAGTACCTGAGATACAATGACGGGAACACCAGGAATTACAGGGAGCACCACCGTCAGAACATCGTTACCGCAGTGAGAACATCGTTAGTCATGAGTTTGGATGATACTGCAGCAGCAGCTTACCTGAGCTATGAACGGTGCGATCATCCCCCCGATTCGACTGAACGACGTGCAGAAACCCATCCCTAAAGAGCGCACCGATGTGGGGTAGACCTGCAGGACAACAAAACACAGTATTTCAGTTATGAACCCTGTGAGAGGACCTAAAAACATGCACTCAAAGAAACAGAATATGCAAATGTGTATGAAATCACTACTAATGAACTATGAAACATCACCTCTCTCTGTATGAAATCACTGTGTATGAAATCACTACTAATGAACTATGAAACATCACCTCTCTCTGTTTAAGACTGGTCTAAAAACTCATCTTCTTAAATTAGCTTTTAACTGTTAATTATTATTGATATCATTTTATCTTTGTAATTTATTTCATTCTACTTTATTTTGCACATGATTATTTTTAAATGTAAAACTTAAATGTTTTTAATATGTACAGTATGCTTTGTACAGCGTCCTTGGGTGTTCTGAAAGGCACTTTCAAATAAAATGTATTATTATTATTATTATTATTATTATTATTATTAACTCTAAAACATGATGATCACATGTTCTATTAATCCAGTATTCATAATGCATGATAAACACATTCAGAAAGCTTTACTGTATGTACATCTGTTAATGTTACAGATGTACATACATTTTCATTGTCAAACTTATACAATGTTATGATAATATGCCATAAGGTTTAACACAATCTAACATAATGCATTATAAAATGTATATTTTAACTCTTTATTAACTCATAACACTTTCTTAAAACCTGCTATTCATAATGTATAATAAACACATTCATAAAGCTCCATAAAGTGTTCATAATGTATAATAAACACACTAGATTTAAAGAAAATGTTATTGATTAATGTTCTCTATTGTACTGTAGAGCCCAGTGTCATAAAACTTTATAATGTTTGTTTTAAATAAAAGTCCTCTATAAAAGCTTATAAGCTCTCTACACAGGGAGTAGATCATTTGTTGTTTCTTAACTTTATGAAGGAGACTGTGTTAGTGTTAGTACATAATGACTTATAAAGGTTTATAAGGTAAAATAAAATCACATTGTGTGATGTATCTGTTTGAGTATATTTTATAGTTTTGGCCCACAGTGTTTTATGGGATTTGATTGGTTATGTTTTTAGCAAACAGCAAAGTGAAATAATGGTGCGTTGTGGGGACTCACCTCAGCTGTATAAATATAAACCACATTAAAATTCATGGAGACCAGAGAGCGGAGGAGGAAGAACAACACCGTGAACCCGAACCTGAGAGACGAAATGAGAAGTTATTCACACAGAAATCCACCATGATGGAAATGTTCAATAATGCACAATCAATCAGAACACGGCAAAGAGGTCGAACACATCACACATTTAGAAGAACAGGCTCGGCTAACTATACTTACTATAAACTAAAGTCTTCATAGTAAATTATAATTATAACGGTGAATTATAATACTATAAATAGTAAAGCTATATACTGCCTGAGGTAATACAGCAATAAAGTACAAGAGGGCGTGAATAACATTGTAATAAGCTCTGTTAATGTGAATAGATGTTTATAACCACATTCATAAAGTTATTGTAGACACAGTGTCATAAAACGGGTAATTTTGCTCCTGAAATCTGATTGGCTGAGCAGTTTGTCCAGCCGTGACATCAATACCACGCTCCTTTGAGCTTCACATTGGTGTCAGTGTGTGATATACAATACATTATTTTAAATCCTAAAATACAGATTAATATAAACAGAGATCAGCACTAAACCTGTTACTCTGTTTATAAACTGCGTTCTGCCATTTGGCCACTAGATGGTGGTGTTTGACGGTTACAGAAACTTTATAAACCAGATTAGATTACGCGGTGGAAGATCAGATTATTAATGATTTAGTTTTTAATAAAGACATTTCTGAATCAGAGCTTGTTTTTTATTATAGTGTGTTTGTAAGTGTTTTATTAAAGCAATCAGACACTCGAGGTTGTGTATTATTGTGAATAAATCACGTAAAGAGGTGGAGCTGTACTCCACTACACGCCGGAATAATAACACCTCTTTATGGGCTTTATTCAGATAAGGCCACGCCCCCTTATACCTTACTGCTTTATTCTGAATATCAGATTAATAGAAAGTGTTACTGAATAAGTAAGTAAGACTAAAATGAATTGTTTGGTACTATATTGAATTGTTTGGTACTTATTCAATGCTGTGGCAGCGCCGTACTGACACGCTTCACTTAATAAACCAAATATTAGTTTATTAGGTAAAAACATAAGAGACATTCGTGTGAACTTCCAGGGAAAACATTAGATGTGCAGGAGTTAGTTCTGTAAACCCTAAACAAACAGACAGTTCTGAGATTACATCATTAATCAGACACCTTTATCCAAAGTGACATGAATCCCAAGTTAATGTTTGGGTCAGAACACTGGGTTCAGCACACAGCGCCCCCTGGAGCAATGAGAGTAAAGGCCCAGGTTGACAGCTTTGGTGAAGTTGGGATTTGAACCCTTAACCCTCAGATTGCTAGCCCATTATTCTAAACCCTGAGCTACCACGCCCCTCTTAAAATGAAGGTGCAAACTAAAATAATGGAAGTCCATCAGTTCAGTGTAGTGTGTACTGACATGGTGCTGCAGACGTTCACCAGCATGAAGAAGACAGCTGACAGAATCTCCATGATGAACATGCTGATCTTCCGACCAACGATGTACAACAGGATGATGTTCAGAGGGATGACTGTAACCAAAACACAACGACAGCATAGACGTGAAGGCTGCTGTGTTGTTCAGAGTGAGTATTTATATGACATTTAAAAGATTCATAATAAATTTCAGTATTAAATTCTGAATAGTTTTAAACAAATACCACAAGAGGAAGAGAAAGTCAAACAAACAGGACAAAATATTGGACTTATTAAGGTTAGATATATTTATTAAGTAAAAATGATACAGTATATATTTAGTGAGTAGCAAAAACATGTGATCCTTTATATTCAGTAATAACTTCAGCAAAATCCTCTATTCATTCTCTGTTAGGGTTGCTGAGTAGAGTATATAAGAGTACAACACATTAGAGTAGAGTACATTAAAGTAAAGTAGAGTAGAGTACAATACATTAGAGTAGAGTACATTAAAGTATAGTAGAGTACATTAGAATAGAGTACATTAAAGTAGAGTATATTACAGTAGAGTAGAGTACATTAGAGTGAAGTATAGTATAGTAGAGTACATTAGAATGGAGTACAGTAGAGTATATTACAGTAGAGTACAGTAGAGTAGAGTACATTAGAGTAAAGTATAGTATAGTAGAGTAGAGTAGAGTAGAGTAGAGTAGAGTACATTAGAATAGAGTACATTAAAGTAGAGTATATTACAGTAGAGTATAGTACAGTACATTAGAGTATAGTACAGTAGAGTAGAGTGGAGTACATTAGAGCAGAGTACATTAAAGTAGAGTACATTAGAATAGAATATAGTAGAGTATATTACAGTAGAGTATAGTACAGTACATTAGAGTAAAGTAAAGTATAGTAAAGTAGAGAAGAGTATATTAGAATAGAGTATAGTACAGTACATTAGAGTAAAGTAGAGTATAGTGGAGTATATCACAGTAGAGTATAGTACAGTACATTAGAGTAAAGTAAAGTATAGTAAAGTAGAGTAGAGTATATTAGAATAGAGTATAGTACAGTACATTAGAGTAAAGTAGAGTATAGTGGAGTATATTCGAGTATAGTATAGTGGAGTACGTACGTGCCACCTCCCCCAGACAGCTGATGAGCAGTGTTTGGTAATCTCCAGTGTTGAAGGGGATGCAGTAACACACAGAGTCGTCCTGCTTGTGTTTAATCTGATGATCAGCATCAGCATCCAGAACACACAGCAGGTTCTTCTCCAGAAGCTCCGAGCTGCTCAGTACAGACCCGTAATAAGAGAACGAGGCCACGAACCTGCACACACACACACACACACACACACACACAGACACACAGACACACAGACACACACAGACACACACAGACACACACAGACACACACAGACAGCAGTGTGTTGGGTCAGACCGTGCCGTGATCGTGATGATGATGATGATGATGATGATGATGAGAGTAGTAGAGACGTGAGCGTTACCATGAATACCACAGCAGCAGCGTGGTCCTCCTGTAGGCGGGGCTGAACAACGCCGCTGCGTTCCCTCTTTCTGTCTGAAGACCAAAAACTTCATAAAGAACCTGAAAAAGTGGGCGTGTCCTCAACAACAGATCACAAATCTAACGCACCACTATGGGCTCCTGCAGCTCCCCCTCTGGCAGGCTGGCTCTGTTCATTCTTGCAATCCGTTTTAAGGTGGCCACGGCCCCGCTAACGTTCCCCGCTGAGACCTGGAACCGCGCAGACTCCGGGATGAACTGGAAACAAGAATAGACGAGCTTTAGAATTAATAATCAACCAATAACCTACAAGAGGGCGGGGCATTATTGGGAATAAATAACGGGAAAAAACGTGTGATGACTAATAACACCTGTTTCCTGTGATTTATTCCCAATAATGCCCCACCCCCTCATTCTATAGATTAATTAACTATAACTTAACTATATATAATATAAATATAACTATAATCAAAAACAAGCTTTCATTCATATGTGATCATTTAAACCTAAATTATTAACAAACTGCACTCCCACAATGTAATCCAGTTCATGGATTCAAGGTGAATCATCTGCTCTAAATTGCCCTTGGGTGGGACGGTGGTGTAGTGGTTTAGCATGTTCTCCTCTGAGCGTTCAGGATCCAGGTTGGAATCCGAATCTGGGTGGAGTTCTCATGTTCTACCCCAAGCCACATAGGTTTCCTCCCACAGTCCAAAAACATGGATTTAAGGTGAATATTTGCTCTAAATTACCCTTGGGTTGCACAGTGGTGTAGTGGTTGAGCACGTCCACCTCCACTGCCTTCCAATCCTGAGCTGGGTGGAGGTTCCATGTTCTTTCCTCCCACAGTCCAAAAACATGGATTCAAGGTAAACTGGCTGTTCTATATTGCCCCTATAGTGTGTGTGTGTGTGTGTGTGTGTGTGTGTGTGTGTGTAAGTGAGTGTGTCCAGTGAGAGACTGACGCTCTGCATTGGGTGCATCTGCCCAGCGCTGAAACATTCCCACCTCGGATGGGCATTATGAACCCCCCCCCCCGCAACCTGAATAGAGTATTAAGCAGAAGATAACAGATGATGGATGGATGACCCCAGCTGGGGTTGAACCCAGGTTATGAGGGTTAGTGAGCGTTCTGCAGTAAATAACACAAAGAGGTCTGAGGTTCTCCTGAACCAGCGGTATTTAAATGCTAAATGAAGAGCAGTTCTAATAACAGAACGATGACACAGCGGTGTTTTGGTGAATATGCCGGAGTTCTAATCTTAGTGTGGAGTTCTAATCCTAGCGGGAGTCAAAATAGCGGAAGGTCGTATGTTTTATGTTTCTGATACAAAGAACAGAACCTTCTAACCTCGTTCTGTCTGAAGGACGGTACTGACAGTCCCTCACTGCGCATGAGAACGTCGAGCGAGTCTCACCTGAAACAGGACAATGAGAATGACGCTGGGAATGATGGAGAGCCGGATCATCCACCTCCAGCCCAGCGTGGGGACCACGGTCATTCCCAGAATGATGATGAGCATGGAGCCCACCATCCAGAAGATCTGAGAAGATACAGACAGAACACAGAGTCAACGATCCACACTCTCTACACTCTCTCCGTATCTGTGCCCTTCCTTTAGAACCCTGACTCCCCCCACTCACCGAGGCTAGGGGCAGCAGAGAACCTCTGTATTTGGCAGGAATGAATTCAGTCTTCAGAACAAACCTTGCGGAATAAAAAAAAAAAGACGAAACACGTTCTTTAATCCTCCCTGACTCATTACGGCTTGCACGTCTAGACCGTCTGAGATTAAAGGTGAATTCTGAATCTTGTGCGAGCAGATTAAAGGTGAATTCTGAGTCTTGTGCAAGCAGATTAAAGGTGAATTCTGCATGTATTCGGCAGGCTTCGTACAAACCCTTGCGACGTGGCTGCCACTCCGCAGCCCACCATGCTGCGCAGGAATATGAACCAGCCGTAGGACGGGGCGAACGAGGTCAGCAGAGAGAAATACGCAGCCCACACGAAGCCGCCGAACACCACCTGTTCCACAACCAGAGATCAACTGCATCAGGTTCTGTATAGCTGTAGGACCTGTATATACCTTTAAATAGCAAAGGTCACAGACGCTCTCAAACCCGTAACGTCTGCGTTTACAGACAGCACACAGCTGATCGATTTCATTTAAGATACACAGAGAAAGTCGTTTTCTGACCTTCCATCGGCCGTATTTATCCGCCACATATCCGCTCAGCAAACCACAGACCATGAACCCAAGAAACACCATCTATAAAACAAATCGGGGTTATATAATCATAACATAAAGCGTTCTAAAGCAGCACGGTGCTACATAACAATTAGAATAAGCCTCATTACAGAGCAGTACAGATTTGAGTCCCAATCTTGGTGGAGTTTGCATGTTCTCCCCATCCATGTCGGCATCTCCCACAGTCTAAAAACATGGATTCAAGGTGAATTGGCTGCTCTATATTGCTCCTATCTGAATGACCCCTATATAATCTAAGTGTGCGTGTGCCCAGAGATAGATTGCCGTCCTGTCCTGGTTGTATCCGCCCTGCGGATACATAACATCCTCCCCTGGATGGACATGGGGAACCCCCCCCCCTCCTCCCCGGGCATGACCCACTGTAGAGGATTTAGCAGAAGATACTGAAATGAGTTGAGAGTTACTGAACATCTCGCCAAATTCCAAATGTTTTACTGGTTTTTGGGGGTGGGGGGGACACATCTTGTATATGACATGTTAACTCACAGTCTCTGTGTTTGGATTCCATGGGGTGTTGGATTCTGCCCCATAGTAACACCTTTAAACACATTCCCACACATAAGCACCTGCATGGCTTCCATGGCTTCTGACTTGTGGTGTTCTCATTTGTAAGTCGCTTTGGATAAAAGCGTCTGCTAAATGACTAAATGTAAATGTAAATGTAATGCAAGTTTTTACTTATTGCCCCACTATCAACCCACAGGGATGAGGGAGAACATGCAAACCGAAAAAAGAATGGATCGAACCCAGCTGGGAATCGAACCAGGGACTTTTAGGTTGCAAGGGTGGTTTCTTATCCACAAGCCTACGACTTCCCCATTTACACCATCCATCCATCCATCCATTAGCTTCTGCTTAAAACTCTAATCCTCTACTAGGGTCGGGGGGGGGGGGTTCTCCATGCCCCATCCATGGGAGAACGTTTCGTGTGCTGGGCAGATACACCCAGGACAGGACACCAATCTATCACAGGGCACACACTCACTCACACAGACACACACACTATATAGGGGCAATTTGGAGCAGCCAATTCACCTTAAATCCATGTTTTTGGTCTGTGGGAGGAAAACAGAGAACTCAGAGTTAACCCACAAAGAAACAGGGAGAACATGCAAATCTGGAAAATCTGGAAAAAAACATGCAAAATTTCTGGGGTGTGTGATTGGTTCTAAAAATAGAGACCTACCGTAGAGACCAGCGCCACCTGCCAGTCCTCCAGATGCCACTCACATCGGATCTCCGGGGACACCACAGCTAACAGCATGATCTCCATCGCCTCCACGATCTGCCCCACACGAGGGTGGTTACAGTGCAGTACACACACATCACATGATCACATACGGAACACACGGCACTCTCTTACATTCGCACTCCCCATGATAATGAACAGAAGGGTGTGGAAGCGTCCGCAGCCGATGCGCTCCACCGCATCCTCCACGCTGTAGAACCTCTGTTCTATACAAACACAAACGCAACGGAACCTCCTCTCATTATTTACCTTCTTTATTACAAACTGATTCACCCAATAATCAAAGTTCATCCAGAGTGTAATCCAGTGATGGACAGCCAATCAGAATTCAGCCAACAACTGCACGAAAACAAACCATCATAAACATATTCACCGTACACATGGATACATGACATCACAACCCCGCCACGCTGCAAGAGAACCATGAAATAAGACTTCATAGCGTAGAAATAGGGTTTATAATGGGGAGGAAAACACACTTGCAATCAGTGTTCCAATTCGTCTCACAAGTGTTGACCTAACGATGATGTTTGAAGTGACTGCAAAATTGCCCCTATACAATGTGTGTGTGTGTGTGTGTGTGTGTGTGTGTGTGAGAGAGAGTGAGTGTGTGCCCGGTGATGGGTTGGCACCCTGCCCAGCCCCCAAAATGTTCTCCTCTGAATGGGCATGAAGAACCCCTTTCCCCCGTGACCCTGGCAGATGGGTCTGGCACAGGGCAGATATACCCAGGACAGGGTATATCTATCACTGGGTACACTCACACACACTACAGACGGGCAATTTATATAGGGGCAATTTAGAGCAGCCAATTCACCTTGAATCCATGTCTTTGGACTGTAGGAGGAAAACAGAGAACACGGAGGAAACCTAAACAAACGCAGGGAGAACATGCAAACTCCACATGGGTTAATAACTTATTCACTCATTCATTATCTTCCGCTTTATGCACTATTAGGGTCGCGAGGGGGGGGGGTGTTCTCATACCCATCTAGAGTAGAACATTTCGGGTGGTGGGCGGATGCAGGACACCATTTAATCACAGGACACTCACTCACATACACAAACACACTTTATGGGGCAATTTTAGAGCAGCCATTTCACCTTGAATCCATGTTTTTGGACTGTGGAAGGAAACCCACATGGACACGGGAGAACATGCAAACTCCACCAAGATCGTGATTCGAACCTGGATGCCCAGTGCTGAGAGGCGTGCTGACTACAACACCACTGCACCACCCTGGGTAATTAACTCTAATTACTTCATTTTTAATTACTATAATACCTTTAATGAAGGCATGTGTGTACGCTGGCGGCTTTTTGGAAATAGTTTTGGAGATTTTTCACACGAGCGTCTTCGAAAATAAAGATTCCAACATTAAAAGCTTTTATATTTGTGTTTATGCAAATCCACGGCTTCATGAGAATCGTTTAGAATCGTTCAGAATCGTTTAGAATCGTTCAGAATCGTTCAGAATCGTTCAGAATCGTTTAGAATCGTTCAGAATCGTTCAGAATCGTTAATAAACCTGAAATCCATTTGTTCATTCATTCATTATCTTCCGCTTTATCCTATATTAGGGTCGCGCGGGGGGGGGGGGGGGGATCCCCATGCCCATCCAGGGGAGAACGTTTCGGGCGCTGGGCAGACACACCCAGGACATCGCTGAGCACACACTCACAGACACGTGTTATAACCACTGACGTCATTTAAACCATGTAAACAGATTCCCAAGAAAATCTAATTACAAGGTTTAGGTATCAGTTATCAGGGGATCATGTGTGGGTTCTCCAGTTTCCTCCCACAGTTTAGAATCATGGATTCAAGGTGAATTGACTGCTCTAAATTGCCCCTATATAGTGTGTGTGTGTGTGTGTGTGTGTGTGTGTGTGTGTAAATGAATGAATGTGTGCCCAATGATGGATTGATACCCTGTTCTGGGTGTATCAACCCAGCATCCAAAATGTTCTCACCTGGACGAACATGCAGACCCATACCCCCCCACCTCCATGGACATGCACACAGAAAGAACATGGACACTCCACCCAATGGACATGGGGAACCCCCCCGCAACCCTAGTAGAGGATGAAGCAGAAGATGATGTATGGATGTTGTAATGGTGGATTAAGGGTTCACTTCAGTAGATCCCTGCAGTGCATTACAGAGTGTTAACCCTGCCCTTCACATATATCAATCCATTCATTATCTTCCACTTTATCCTCTATTAGGGTCGCGGGGGGTTCCCCATGCCCATCCAGGGGAAAACGTCTCGGGCGCTGGGCAGATACACCCAGGACAGGGCGCCAATCTATCGCTGGGCACACACTCACTCACACAAACACACTCTATATGGGGCAATTTGGAGAACTCAATTGACTTGATCCATGTTTTTGGACTGTGGGAGCAAACCAGAGAACCCGGAGGAAACCCACGCAGACACGGGGAGAACATGGAAACTCCACCCAGATGGGGATTCAAACCGGGAATCCCTAGTGCTGGGAGGAGAACATGCTAACCACTAAGCCACCGTGCCGCCCCGAAATCCATTTGAATATTTAAATCTCGCGTACCTTTGGGCGGCGTCGCCGGTGCGGCGGGAGCATCAGGCTCCTCCTCCTCAAACTCCTGCAGCTGAATGGCACTCACCAGCTGGGTCTTCATGGAACTTCCCTCCGCCATCCTCTCGTCCAATCAGATTCAGAGAAAAATCAGAGCCGAACCTCAATAAAACAAAAGAAGAACTGCAGCGTGAGTTCTGAAGCATTCTAACCGTCAGAGTCAGTTCCTCATGCACGTTTAACTCCAGAGGAAGTGACTCTGCACATCAGTGCAGCCTGACACACAAAAACAGCTCGTTATGATTTACTTTAATTAAAGACAATATAGTAATTTATTATAATAAAATAAAATAATCATATAATAAACTTTGCAGGTGGCACGGTGGCTTAGTGGTTTACCATGTTCTCCTCTCAGCACTAGGGATTTCCGGTTCGAATCCCAATCTGGGTGGAGTTTGCATGTTCTCCCCGTGTACATGGGTTTCCTCCGGGTTCTCCGGTTTCCTCCCACAGTCCAAAAAACATGGATCAAGGTCAACTGAATTCTCCAAATTGTCCCATATAGAGTGTGTATGTGAGTGAGTGTGTTCCCAGCAATAGATTGGTGTCCTGGCCTGGATGTATCTGCCCAGCGCCCGAGACGTTCTTCCCTGGATGGACATGGGGAACCCCCCCTCTTAATAGTGGATGAAGCAGAAGATAATGGATGGATGGCTAAATTTGCTTAGTAGTTTTAATAGCTTAATCCTCTACTGGGGTCATGCCGGGGAACGGGTGGAGGTTCCAAACGACCATCCAGGGGAGAACAGCTCTCCTATGGATCTAACACGTTTGGATCTACGTAACATGCTTGTTTGGTTACACCACCGCAGCTTCAGGACGACAAGCTTCAGTCAACACTGTGGAAACATCATGAGGTTTAAAATGACCACAAGATCAACAGACGGAACATCTCTGTGTTCTCGTATTACTCTGCAAGATAAACAGCTTCAGTCTGACTGAGTTATAATCATTTTAATGTTCTATATGTGAAGGGAGCGGCACGGTGGCTTAGTGGTTTAGCATGTTCTCCTCTCACCACTAGAGATTCCCGGTTTGAGTCCCCATCTGGGTGGAGTTTCCATATTCTCCCCGTGTTCGCCGTTCTCCGGTTTCCTCCCACAGTCCAAAAACGTGGATCAATGGTGTGTCTGTGTGAGTGAGTGTGTGCCCAGCGATAGATTGGCGCCCTGTCCTGGGTGTATCTGCCCAGTGTCCGAGACGTTCTCCCCTGGAAGGGCATGGGGAACCCCCCGCAACCCTAATAGAGGATAAAGTGGAAGATAATGAATGGATTGATATATGTGAAGGGCAGGGTTATTACTCTGTAATGCACTGCAGGGATCTACTGAAGTCAACCCTTAATCCACCATTACAACATCCATCCATCATCTTCTGCTTCATCCTCTACTAGGGTTGCAGGGGAGTTCCCCATGCCCATTGGGTGGAGTGTCCATGTTCTTTTTGTGTGCATGTCCATGGAGGTGGGGGGAGGGGGTATGGGTCTGCATGTTCGTCCAGGTGAGAACATTTTGGATGCTGGGTCGATACACCCAGAAGAGCGTCTCAATCCATCAATCCATCATTGGGCACACATTCATTCATTTACACACACATACACACTATATAGGGGCAATTTAGAGCAGTCAATTAACCTTGAATCCATTATTCTAAACTGTGGGAGGAAACTGGAGAACCAAAACATGATCCCCTGATAACTGATACCCAAACCTTATAATTAGATTTTCTTGGAAATCTGTTTACAGGGTTTAAATGACGTCAGTGGTTATAACGCTTCATACGAAGTGAACGTGTAAATGACATGACGTCACGTGTTTAGTCAGGTGTAGGTTCTCTGTGCTATTTTATTCACACAGATGCCAGAACTGATATAAACACAGAGTTCACCTGAGGACGATCTGATTAAATTAAATTAAATTAAATGAAATTAAATTGTGTGAAGTGTCGGCTTTGATCCGATGCCGCTGCGACTTCAGAGATCAAAGCATTTCAAACAAGGAAACACGTTCCGTCCTCGTGACGTCATCCTCCTTACCTGCTGCAGCAGCAAGCAGTCCACTCAGCATTTACAATCCCATCAGATTGTCCAACTCTTTAAATAATGATGATGATGACGACGTTATGGATCGTGTTCACTGATTTCTGCCGGAAGGTCACGCGACATTTAGTCTAGAGTAAATGCATTAAAATCATTAATGACGTCACGGTACCTGCTGTGAGGACCTCAGTGTCATGGTGTTATTTATTCAGAACGTGTTCATCTCGCTGCTCCATGTCGTTCAAACTCAGGTCACTGAATACCTGCCGACAGGTAAACAGCGTGCCGGGAGCGGGGGGCGGGGCTTCGGATTTAAAGGGCCAGGCCGAAAAGTGTTGAGCAACCATCACACTTTATACTGTTTAATCTCATCAGAATCAGAATCAGAATCATTCATTCATTATCTTCCGCTTTATCCTCTATTAGGGTCGTGGTGGGGTTCCCCATGCTCATCCAGGGGAGAACATCTCGGGCGCTGGGCAGATAGACCCAGGACAGGGCGCCAATCCATCGCTGGGCACACACTCACTCACACAGACACACTCTATATGGGGCAATTTTGAGAATTCAATTGACTTGATCCATGTTTTTGGACTGTGGAAACCGGAGAACCCGGAGGAAACCCACGCAGACACGGGGAGAACATGGAAACTCCACCCAGATGGGGATTCGAACCGGGAATCCCTAGCGCTGAGAGGCGAACGTGCTAACCACTAAGCCACCATGCTGCCCAGAATCAGAATCAGAATCAAAAAAGTAAAAAAAAAAAAAAAGTTAAAAGTCATCCCGTGAACTTCCCTTTAATCCTCTACTCGGGTCTCGGGGGGGGGGGGGGGGGGGGGGGGGGGGGGAGGGGGGGGGGGGGGGTTGGGGGGGGGAGGGGGTGGGGGGGGGGGGGGGGGGGGGGGGGGGGGGGGGGGGGGGGGGTGTTCCATACTGTGTGTGTGTGAGCATTCTCCCCTGGATTCCCCCCCACCCCAGGACCCTAATAGAGGACAAAGTGGAAGGTGATGAGATTAAAATGCAGTTTAAACTGGACTCCTGAGTAATGATAGCACTCTCACAGTAAACAACAGCATCAGCACAATAATAATCATTTAAAATATGAGGTCATATTAACCCAGCGGACAGCAGGGTGAGTACATTATACATATACATTATTATATTTATATTATATACACCAAAATAACGCTGGCTTTAATAATACTTTTTACACTTTCTGTATTTTTATAACGTTAGGACATGAAAACAAAATTGTGAATCTGATTCAACGTTGTGTTCATGATTGTGTAACGAAAAATAAATGTAACGATGTAAACGAAATGTTTAAATAAGTGTAACGATGTGAATGAAATGTTTAAATAAGTGTAACAATGTGAATGAAATGTTTAAATAAGTGTAACGATGTGAATGAAATGTTTAAATAAGTGTAACGATGTGAATGAAATGTTTAAATAAGTGTAACGATGTGAACGAAATGTTTCGTAGTTGCAGCAACAGTGTATCGTTCTCAGCTCCATTACAGTGAAATACACAGGCCCTCCTGATGTGTTCTCTCTGAGTGCAGGAGGAACTTGGTTGTGGAACTGACACTGTAGCCAAAGGACATATTTTTGGGAGGTAGTTCAGCTGATGCCATCACATCGTCATCATCATCGTCATCATACTGTAAACTAGTGTTCAAGTACATTAAACTCACAATATCTCATTATCTTCCACTTGTTCCAGGGTCACAGGGGGGTTCCTTATGCCCATCCAGGGGAGAACGTTTTGGGCACTGAGCAGATACACCCAGGACAGGGTGCCAATCCATTGTTGGGAACAATAGGGCCGCTGGGGCAAATTAGAGCAGCCAATTCACCTTGAATCCATATTTTTGCACTGCAGGAAGAGACCAGAGAACCTGAAGAAAACCCACCTGGACACGGGGAGAACAAACTGACCGCTGAGAGGAGAACATGCTCATCACTACGCCACCATGTCACCCAGGAACAAACTAATTCGATGTTCTGTAAATGTCTCGGTCACATGTCAACAAAAATGAGACGATGCAGTGCCGCTGAAAAAAGCATGTGAATGTACAGGGGGGGACTTTTATTCTGCAAAAAAAAAACGTGATGAAAGGTATTGCCCTGGGGCAACTTTAGAGAGAAATCTTTGGTGTTCACACATTCAGAATATCCTGAGGTGACATCACACTCCACGTTCAGACCTTCACCAAACACACAGCTCTGAAAGACATCAGTCCTCAGGGTGTCAGACGGCTCGTCCTGGCATTGTGGAATATGGATTTTTGAGATTATGAAGGGTTGGGTTGGGATCTCGTGACGGTGTTGTCTCGTCAAACAGGTTCTCTATAAGCGCTGTGTCCGCCACCTCCCGCAGTAACCTGAGGATCCGGAACAACCGCATTTCTGAGTTCACCTTTAATTTATCAGATGGACAGAAACAGTGAGTGTGTATCACACAGTGCCACAAAATAAAATAAAATAAACTGAACACGTGCTTACGGGTTTAATGGCGTTCAATCAAATGGGTGTCTTCAGCTTTGTTGTAGTTTCATCAAACAATCATCCACAACTATTTAAAATACTTAATGATCAATCACAACAACTTTATTTAACTTTCTTACAAGCTGAAGACAGATGCATCTCGTTATCGAAACCCATCTGTCATTTAAAATCATTATTAAAAGCACATCTCTCATCTTATCAAATTAATTATTCATTCATTCGTTATCCTCCACGTTTTGGATGCCAATCCATTGTTGGGCACATACTCACACACAGAAACACACACTATATGGGGCAATTTAGAGCATGTACTTCACCTTGAATCTATGTTTTTGTACTGTGAGAGGAATCTGTATCTGAATCTGATATGAGAGGAATCTGAATCTGAAACCCATGCTGACATGGGGAGAACATGCAAACCACCTAGATTGGGATTTGAACCTGAATCCCCAGCACTGAGGAGAATATGCTAATCACTAAGCCACCGCACTGCCCTATATTGAATTTTTAGTTTTCAATTATTCATTTTCTATTCCTCCATTTGGCTTGCAGAGTGCTGGGCACACACACAAATACTGGGCACACACACAATATAAAGGGGCAATTAAGAGCAGCCAATTCACCTTAAATCCATGTTTTTGAACTGTGGGAGGAAACTGGAGAACCCGGAGGAAACCCATGAAGACATGAGGAGAACGTGCAAGCTCCACCCAGATCAGGATACAAACCTGGATCGTCAGCACTGACAGGAGAACATGCTAAACCATGACAACATGGGATATGAGTCAAGGAAAGAAAATGAATAAAACCCTTTTCATCATCATCATCATCATCACGAACAACGCGGTGTATGTGCACATCATTTTATTAATCCTTGTTATATTTGCACAACATTCTAAGGTACACGGGTTACAGAGGGGCATCCAATGACGCGGCGACATACGAGAACTGACAGAAATAAACCTTTAATCATGAGCGCAATGACGGGGAAACATAATCCAACCAGGGACAATGAACCCAAATCTTTTAATGTATTTGTTCCCTAATTTTTAGAAAGCCCAGGAATAATTGTATTTTTATTTTTGATAGTATTAAGGTGGAGTTGTGGCAGGGTTCCCATGATGTTTATAATGCAAACACACACACACACACAGCGTTAACTAGCACCATCAAAGTCAAGAGACTGAAAACAGACCAAGGCCAAATTCTTTTCAGAATTCAAATTGATCTTTTTGGAGGACAGGGTGTCTCGGGGTGGGTGATGTTAATGGGGTCTCCACCTGTTCACTAATTTGGAAAACCAGTGTTGAATTCTTAGGTGGTGTTAAGAGTCTGGCTTGGCCCTCTACATACACAACTGACTATTTAGTACAGTATGTCTGCTGGGTGGGAGGCCTGACCAGGGATTAGTGTTATCACACAGGAGGGAACATGGTCTGGCTATAAAACAATCCACCTTTACGGTACAGAGGCTCACTTCTTCTAGACCCCTTCCACTGGGTTGGCCAAGAGAAGCGATGGGTGGGAGGCCTGACCAGACATTTCTAATTGTTCTTGCACAAAGGGGAACATGGACTGACTGTAAAACACTCCACCTTTATGGTACGGAAGCTCACTGTACGTAGAGCCCTGCCACTGGGTTGGTAAGAGAAGCGATGGGTGGGAGGCCTGATTAGGGATTTTTAATTATTATAGCACAGAAAACATAGACAGGCTGTAAAAATTCTCCAGCTTTAGAATACAGAGGCTCAGCTCCTGAAGACCCCCACCACTGGGTTGGTAAGAGAAGCGATGGGTGGGAGGCCTGATTTTAATTGCTATTGCACAGGAGGGAACATGGCCTGGCTGTAAAACATTCCGGTGCAGAGGCGTGGTTACTGTAGACTCCTGCCACCAGGTTGGTAAAAAAAAAGAAGTGATGGGTGGGAGGCCTGATTAGGGATTTTTAATTATTATAGCACAGCATATATGGGCTGGCTGTAAAACGCTCCACCTTTATGGTACAGAGGCTCACTTCTAGTAAACCCCTGCCACTGGGTTGGTAAGAGAAGTGATGGGTGGGAGGCCTGATTAGGGATTTTTAACTGTTCTAACTACACAGGAGGGAACAGAGGCTCACTTCCAGTGGACCCCTGCCACTGGGTTGGTAAGAGAAGTGATGGGTGGGAGGCCTGATTAGGGATTTTTAACTGTTCTAACTACACAGGAGGGAACAGAGGCTCACTTCCAGTGGACCCCTGCCACTGGGTTGGTAAGAGAAGTGATGGGTGGGAGGCCTGATTAGGGATTTTTAACTGTTCTAACTACACAGGACGGAACAGAGGCTCACTTTCAGTGGACCCCTGCCACTGGGTCGGGAAAAGAGAAGTGATGGGTGAGAGGCCTGATTAGGGATTTCTGATTGTTATGGCACAGGAGGGAACATGGACTGACTGTAAAACAATCCAGCTTTAGAATACAGTCACTTCCTCTAGAGCCCTGACACTGGGTTGGTAAAAGAGAAGTGATGGGTGGGAGGCCTGATTAGGGATGTTTAACTGTTCTAACTTCACAGGAGGGAACAGAGGCTACCTACTTCTAGACCCCCGTCACTAGGTTGGTAAGAGAAGCGATGGGTGGGAGGCCTGATTAGGGATTCCTAACTATCATAGCACAGGAGGGAACATGGACTGCTTCAGAATATAGTCACTTCCTCTAGATCCCTGCCACTGGGTCGGTAAAAGAGAAGCGTCCGGCGTGTTCTGAAGACAGGTGGGAGATGTAAAGCATGAGGACTGATGATACAAACAGGAGCAGAAATGAACGGATGATTTACCCCATACACATTTTAGATTTCAAGTGCGGACTTTCCATACACATAACTCTGTTTTTATACGCAACACATTTTTTTTTCATCGTCGTTTCAAAAATATTCAGATATATAAATGGGAAAATATTGATTTATCTGGAGGATGGAGATGATTCGTCTGTGCTTTGATCGTTCAAATTGGAGTCTCCTTTACAATACACAGTATTCACTCACGTTTAACGAAGTCTATCAAGCTTGCTTTTGGTCGAATGCGGGTTGCCGTTCGAAGCGTTCGGTTCGTATATAATTACAACATGCCCATCAAGACAATAGCACACCAAAGAAAGGAAAGCATCGTAGAACATGCAGATCGCATTAAGGCCTGCTAAGGTGAGGATGAGGAGCGAGCGCAAAAAGAAAACCAAACCAGTTTGGCCTCATGTACAACACAATACGCAATAGGTCCTTATTATTTGGTCACATGACTGCACACGAAACAAAATAAGAGCCTAATCTCACGCGACTAAATACATAGAAATACAGATTGCCCACTACGTTACTGAGCTGAATCACCAACAGTGATCTGGTCTTTTTTTTTATGATTTTTTTTTTTGTTTTTTTTTAATACGCTATACCAATACTGTTTTTAGGAATATTTAAATGATATATTATTTATATTAAAATGAAAATAAATACAATCTGATATAGAGTTGAGTTGTGCTCATTAGGAATATATGAATAAGTAATTACTCTCCTATCTTTTATCATGTCTTCTGTATATTATCTTAGTACATAAAGTATACTTTTTACTTTCCAGTCGACCCTCGTGTGATTTCGCTCGACCGTCGCCATGACAACACTGTGCAAAGACTGAAATCAAAAATACATGTGCAAATCAAACGGAGGGCTACCGAGGCAAAAGGTGAAGGACGCTAACGCGAACCACAGCCAAACTCTGATGGCGAGCACGGGCTGGGATAGGAGGGAGGACATCTTTGCCTGTCCGTGTGCTGGGAGTCGGTCCTGTTCTGCATGGGGTTGAAGTTCTGGCATCTGTATCCAGAGGGGTTAATGGCACTGGCTGTCTCTGAAGACGATGGAGCAGGACCAACACTCCTTCATCAGCGACCCAGAGACGTTGGCCTATTTTCACACGGCTGGAACTCACACCTTTAAGGCAGTGATAATACACCCTGCTTCCCATGATGCACCTTCCTGCTGAGAGCCTTCCCTATTCCACAGAAGATGCTTTGCATAGGTAAAGCACAGCACGTGGTTGCTGTGTCGCTTTATAAAGCCCTCTGCGGTTCTACCTGTTTAATCCAGAGAACGCCGTTTTTTGATGTGGGACTGCGGTCCGTCTGTATCTCTACATCACTTTTTATTCACCTGTAGTCTGCTCTCCTATAGGGATGCGAACATTCATCATTTTCGCATCTAAACGGGATTAAAATTTATATAATTAATTTATCATAAGTGCATGTCAAAGTCGTCATGACGACATTCATAAGAAAAATAGGGTTTAGACCGAGGGGCTCGATTCGCACACTGGTCTATTTACTTTGTCCTGACCGAAAAAAACCTAGTTTACTTTTAAATAGATGAAAATATGTACTTAAAAGCAGCAATTCTCAACCGGTGGACCCCTTTTGGGCAGGTCGCAGACAGTTTATATTTAATAAAAATAAATAAAAGTTTTAAATAATTGAAGCTGATTTTGTACTTTTTATCTTGAAAAAAAGAGGCAGAGAGAGGCACGTGTCAGACACATGCAGCATTTTTGTTTGCCAGTTAGTCTTCTTTATAAATTTGTGAACTTTCGAAGGCAAGATGTCGAAACGTATTTGGATTGGAGAAGTATTTGGTATGTAGATTTTCGTTCATTGATGACGATTTCGTCAGTTTCTTGAAATATTTCTCGCAATTTCCCTTCGCATGCATATATATGTTTGAATTTACATGTTTACGTCTTTTTGCATTCTATAAAACTGGGTTGAGACTTAGTGACCACATGAAAAAATGAGCGTTCCAGGAGACCAGCTGAGAACTGCTGCTTTAAAGGACACAATTTAATATTCATTTTCACAAATAATTAAATATTTTGCGTTAATGATCAGCAAAATCTGAATATCAACTGAAAGCTTTCAGGAGGGGGGAGGGGGGAC
>JAFMOC010000269.1:572500-625000 GCA_019802505.1 Corydoras sp. C115
GACCAGAGCGAAGGCGTCGTCCAGCAGGGAGTGCATCTGCTGCCGCGCCTCCTCGATCGTCGGCTGCGGGGGGATGTAGGAGGGCGGAGCCGGGGCGGGTCCGGAAGGTGGAGATCCTGGGTCAATAAAGACCTCGTCGGTGGGAGAGGGGCTGCTGACGTCAGGGAGCTGATCTGCATCAGACTGAACGCAGACGGAACGTGAGCGGTACGTCCATGAACGAGGGGGGGGGGGGGGGGAGTGTTCAATACAAACGGGGGACTTTACCATGTAGGCCACGTTGTTCACTCCCGGATACTTCCTGTAGGTGGCGTCTCCATCGGCAATGAGGCGGTCCTTATCCGTCAGACTACTGTGACCACTCATGTTCTGCCTATGACGGTGTCTCGGGGAACATCTGCCTCTGGAACCCCACACACACACACACACACTTGAATAAATGTATAAATGTGGAATTGTAAATTACATTGTGGAAGAGTTTAATAATAATTTACTTTCAAATAAATGCATTTATTAATTATTTTTTAATCATGTTTTTTTTATTTAATTTAATTATAGTGTTTTCATAACTGTTAAATAAAACCAATAAGGCACTCTGCTTAACGTCGGGACTAATAACACCTCTTTCCCGTCATTAATTCACAATAATACACACCTTTCTTGTACCTTATTGCTTTTCTTATTAGATAGGTAGTTCCACTCCTTAAATCTGATTGGCTGAGCCATGTGACATCATTAACTATAACACGCCCCTCTGAGCTTCACATTGGTATCAGTGTGTGATATACAATACATTATTTTAAATCATAAAATACAGATTAATATAAACAGATCAGCACTAAACCTGTTACACTGTTTATAAACTGTCTTCTGTGATTTGGCCGCTAGATTGCAGTGACGGTTTAGATTACATGGAGGAAAATCAGATTATTAACGATTATGTTTTTAATAAAGTGTGACTTTGACGTGACGGACTTTAATGTGAATGTTGAATATTTAAATCGGAACCTTCTGTGTGGTTCTCCGTCAGATGAAGGCGTGTGTGTTTCTGAATGCAGGATCTTGTGGATCTGCTCCTGGGCCTGTTGGTAAACCCTCTGCTGCTCCGAGCCATCCCCGAACACCGCCATGATGTCCTCCATGGACGGGAACTCGTAGTGTCCTTTCCTCTTGGCACGCAGACGGATCTTATTGCGATGGTGCTCGATCTCAGACTTATGTCTCAGAGCGACCTGGATCTGATGGCACACAGCGGAAACACACTTTAATCACAATGATTTAACCGTGGCTTGGTGGTGAGCATGTTCTCCTCTTAGCGCTGGGGATCCGGGTTCATTTGCATGTTCTCCACGTGATTTAAATAATAAGTACGATTTAAAACTTAAATAATAACAATAAAAAGTAGGGGTGAGCTGCAATATTCGCTGATTCGACGATTCGATTCGGAGAACCGTAGTCGACTATGAACCTCATAGTCGAATGTACCATTTTGACCACATGGGGGTGCCCATGGCTGCTGCTAAGCATTAGTTTTTACATGAAATGTCTTTGTTTTCGTTATATATATATAGCCTTTTGTCAAATAAAATCATCCTGATTTCTGTTAATATTTTTTTTTTAAATGATGTGTGCGCTTTAACAATAGGCTACACATTAATAAAGCTCCACCTGCAGTTAGTTACACATTCCAAATGAGCAGAAAAACAAGTAAAATATAAAAACCACGCTTATAGCGCCATCTTGTGGTGAAATTTTAACTGATTCGACTATCAGTCGACTATAGGGAAAATCTGACGAATCAGATTCGACTATGAAAATCCTTAGTTGAAGACACCCCTAATAAAAAGTACAGACATATTTAAAGAATTGAGCTTCCCTGGACAAATTCCATGGGCCTCATGTTATCCCCACACACACTCCACCCCCCCACTTAATATTCGCGTGCCTTTAAATAGCAATGCTGCGTGCAAAAATACCCCCCGATGGGCATGGACATCTCTAAATGAGGCGTGTCCTGGTACATTTCTGGCGTATCACTATCCTCTCCAGAAGTGGAGGGTCAGACGTGGGTGGCTCTCTGGTTGGGTGGTGGATCATCAACACAGGCGCCACCGTGTGTCCAACGCCACAGAAACCAACTGAACGCTATTAAATCTGATTGCATTTGTAGCTGCACCGTGAAAATAGCAACCCGCCAAACCGTCAGAGCGCCACCTGGATCTTAAAGGGAACGGTGCATGACACACCAATTGGTTTAGAACACATTACAAAACATGAAAAATTAAGAGGATCAGTACATGCGCATTGCAAATTTAATTTAATTTACTAAAAGCAAACCGCAGGTATAAATCTGAGACCGTGTTGGTTGATGGAACTGAGTGTGTGAAGTGAAGCTGAATGTGCATTTCTCACCTCATTGCTCACCTTGCCGCCATCCTGGACTCTCTCGCTGAGGGCGGGGCTTAAGGCCTGGCTGTGAGAAGGAGGGGGGGGACTCGGGACGGGCTGCATAGCGATCAGCTGAACCTTATTGGAGACGCGGCGCGTTCCGTCAGACGAGCCTCTGGACAGGCGGTCCACGTGATCGAATATGGAGGAGGAGGACAGCTGCTCGTCCGCCCCACTGCCCGACGCCACGCCTGCGAACACGGGGTGGAGGAACCACGGCGACCGAGTGAGACGGAGCTGCAACGCATTCTGCTCTCAAACAGCACTGAGCATCCACAAAGAAAGGTTCTCACCCAGTTTGTTCTTCGCTGAGATCCAGAATGACGTACGGAGCCGGCGGCATGGAAACAAAACGCAAACCTTGTTACACACAATGTTACACGCACACAATGTTACTCACACACACACAATGTTACCCACACACACACACACACACACACAATGTTACCAGCACACACACACAATGTTACACACACACACACACAATGTTACCCCCCCACACACACACACACAATGTTACCCACACACAATGTTACCCACACACACACAATGTTACCCACACACACACAATGTTACCCACACACAATGTTACCCCCCCCACACACACACAATGTTACCCACACACACACAATGTTACCCACACACAATGTTACCCCCCCCACACACAATCTTGAAGCTACGTTTAATTATACATGAGTTGTGAGGGCGTGGCAGCTCAGTGGTGAGGGTGTCAGGCTGTCAATCTGAAGGTTGGTGGTTCAAATCCCAGGTCCTCTGATGTTATCAATGTGGGTCCTTGAGCAAGACCCCTTAACCTGCATTGCTCCAGGGGGCGCTGTACAGACCCCGTGTTCTGACCTCAACCATGTTGGGATACTTGTGAGTCGCTTTAGAAAAAAAGCGTCTGCTTAATGACGATGACCAAAATGTAGGGGGCAGTAGGGTGACATAGAGGGGTCGATTTTGGTAGAGTTTACATGTCCTCCCTGTGTCTGTGTGGGATTCCTCCGGGTTCTCTGGTTTCCTCCCAAATCCAGAAAACATGGATACAAGGTGAAATGGCTGCTCTAAATTGCCCCATATAGAGTGTGTGTGAGTGAGTGAGTGATTGGCACCCTGTCCTGGATGCATGTGCCCAGCCCCCAATTTCCCATGTAGTGACACCATGTGGTGGTGGTGTGTTATTGTGTCAGTCGTTCCTTAAATCCTGATCCATGCTGGTGGGATGCTGCCTGCCGGACCGCCCCTCCAACCGAACCACGCCCGCGCTGTGATGGAGCTGACCATCAAAGCAACAGAAAGTCCATGTTTTATAACGAGATGTAAATATTAAAATAAATAATAAGTGTAGAAACATGGAGGTGACCCTGATGCATGGAGCAGCATTGTTTTGTGTGTGTGTGTGTGTGTGTGTGTGTGTGCGTGTATTACAGTGCTTGTTCTTGCGGTGATGTGGTTTGCTGTCGCTGGGCGTGACCGCGGGCCTGGTGCTCTCCTCTGCCGACTCTCGTCCACTCGAGGCCTCGCTGCCCAACGAGTCTCCATCAGAGGGTGACAATCTGAGACACGACAAATCACCTTTAAAATTATAAACGTCCAAACGCAAACCTTCTGAACACTGGAACGCTACATTAACATTAACATTAAATGTGTTGTTATCTGCACTTCTGTTGTTTTGGACTCTACCTGCTCCTCCGCCTTGCTGCCCGAGATACTTTCGTGGATGAGCTCTTGGATTTGGGGGTGTTCAGGTCTCCGCCCTCAGAGGGCGTGGCTTCTTTGACGGATGGCGGTAAAGGACCGGGTTCCTGAATCACCATGATGTCATCTTTACTGTGCTGCCCGAGGTGGAGCTTAGCAAAGTCGAAACCCTTTACACTCGGTGCCTGAAGCTGAACACACACACACACACACACAAACACACAATATGTTACACACACATAATATGTTACACACACACACACACACACAATGTTACACACACACACAAACACACAATATGTTACACACACATAATATGTTACACACACACACACACACACACAATGTTACACACACACAAACACAATGTTACACACACACACAAAATATGTCACACACACACACAAACACACAATATGTTACAAACACATAATATGTTACACACACACAATGTTACACACACACACAATGTTACACACACACACAATGTTACACACACACACAATGTTACACACACACACAAAATGTTACACACACACACACACAAAATGTTACACACACACACACACACACAAAATGTTACACACACACACACAATGTGTTACACACACACACAATGTGTTACACACACACACAATGTGTTACACACACACACACAATGTTACACACACACACACACACACACACTGTTCACAATGCTCAGTGCATCAAATTCAGAACTGAGAAACACATTTGCACCTGAGGCATCAATACTTTTACACACACACACACACACACACACACACATACACCATGTCTATGTAAAGGTTCTGACCTTCTGTCTCTGTTGGATGGTGCTCATGGCATCAGGCTGAAACTCCAGTTTCTCGGAGCGGCACAGCTTCCAGTACAGAATGATGATTATTAAAAGAACCACGAGTCCAGGAACCACCACCCCAACTATCAGCCACACATTACTGGGCGGAGTCTCAGAGGGCGAGATGGATAGCTTTTCCACCGCTGGAAGACAAAACATTCAATCAATCAAAAGAGGGGGCGTGCCATTATAGTGAATAAAGCCCATAAAGAGGTGTTATTAGTCCCGGTGTGTAGTGGAGTACAGCTCCACCTCTTTACGTGATTTATTCACAATAATATACAATCTCGAGTGTCTGATTGCTTTGATAAAACTCTTACAAACACACTATCATAAAAATGCGTTTATTAAATGCAAAATCGTTAATAATCGGATGTTCCACGACATAATCTAGTCACTGTGTAACAGGATTCTGGTTTCTCTAACCATCAAATACAGAACATAGTTGAAAATAATGTATTGTATATCATCACACACTGATATGAACGTGAAGCACTCAGAGGGGTGTGGTATTGTTAATGATGTCACGGCTGAACAAACAGCTCAGCCAATCAGATTTGAGGACTAGAATTACTTATTTACTTATTTTAAAAACTAGAATGATTTCAGTCATCTGATACTAGAACCCGGATGGTTTGGGTTGTGCACTATGTAGGGAGATATAAAAATTAGATTTTAACTTTTTTTTTTAATTTCCAATGCACTTGTTGATATACCCTGTGTGTGTGTGTGTGTGTGTGTGTGTGTGTGTGTGTGTGTGTGTGTGTGTGTGTGTAAATCTTACGTGTAGCCAGTAGGCCATGAACCCGGTAGCCCAACACAATGGCGGCTCTCTGGACATTCAGTCGGTTGAGCATAGCAGCAGTGGTCTGAGCCAACAGTCGTTCCCCTGACTCCGCCTCCACAAAATAGATCAGCTCCAGAGGGTTCTCCGCCCCATTTAGACGTGACGTCCGTACGATCTGATGACACACAACCGATCACTTACAAATTCTGACAGATGCAGACAGGGGATTGGTTGTCATTCTCTATAATAAACCCTAATATAAATCCTTAATCCTCTACTAGAGTCAGGGGGTGGGTTCCCCATGTTCATCCAGGGGAGAACTTTTCAGGTTCTGGGCACACACACACACACACACACACACAGACACAGACACAGACACACACACACTGTATATAGGGGCAATTTTTCCTCCCACAGTCCAAAAAAAATCAAGGTGAATTGGCTGTTGTAAATTAAATTGCACTTATATAGTGTGTGTACTAAAGGGAGAACATTTTGGGTGGTGGGCAATCCATTGCTGGGCACACCCTCACTCGCTCTCTCTCTCACACTCACACACACACACACACACAATATGGCGGCAGCTTAGATAGAAGCAATTTAGATTGGGGCAGTTTAGAGCAACATTGAATCCATGTTTTTGGACTTTCTCAAAGTATGTAATAAACTGCATTCTGTAATTTAGACACTAGATGGCAGTATTTTATTGTTATAGAATCCGGAAACATGTCACTGCGATCAGCGTTCACTTTAAAAACCAATATCACAAAATAACACACAATAACAATAACACCCAATAAAAATAACACACACCACTTTACATTCATATCAATGCGTGATTTACAATACATTATTTTAAATCATTAAATACAGATTAATATACAAATAATATATAATTATTTATAATGTAAAGAAAAATATAAAAAATATATAATATTTATATATTATATAAAAGACCGGTCTAGATTCCGTGGCGGAGGAGCATCTTATTAACGATTTTGCTTTTAATAAACACATTTATGAATCAAACCTTGTTTTTTTAATATATTGTGTCGCCCTCTCGTTCTTTATTGCTTTAACACCAACACCTCATTAATGTTTGCCATACGTCGTTCTGTGATTAAAAACAGAAGTGGTACTTGGAGGTTTTGGTTCCATACAGGGTGGAACGTTTGAGAACCTCTGGCCTTATTTAGTTAAGGTCATCTCAAAGTTTTATCAAAGACACCGTTAGAAAGTTCATTCACCCACAACAAACACAGAAAATGTGAGCAGCTGTGTGTGTGTTTATGTGTGTGTGTCCATACCTGTACACTGTTGTTGCCGACTGTCGTCGCCCGTCTCCATCGACGCCCGGCACCCAACCCGAGACCTTCTCCAACCAACAGGGCCAGCCGTCTCTCCATTTTAGCCTGGAATGTCCTCTCACTTACACGCTGATCTAACACACCCAATAACACTGCAACACACACACACACACACACACACACACAGGAATAAATTTGAATAAATTCAGATTGAATCATTTAATTCTAATTAAACAGATGGTTTAAATCAGGCATACCTGTCTTGACCCACGAGGTCCGTAAATGGTGCGATACATTCAACTCGGGATAATGGTACGCTGAAGATGACCAAAAAATAAGATAAGATAAGATAAAATAAACCTTTATTTGTCCCACAAATGGGGAATTTCACATTCTCAGGAGCCGATACAGAGGAGGGTGAAAAGGTATCCAGTCATTAGAAGAGATTTAAACAAAAAACGAATACAAATTTTAAATAGAGTTAGAAATCTATATAAGGGCGGCATGGTGGCTTAGTGGTTGGCATGTTCTCCTCTCAGCGATAGGGATTCCAGGTTCGAATCCCCATCTGGGTGGAGTTTCCATGTTCTCCCCGTGTCCACATGGGTTTCCTCTGGGTTCTCCAGTTTCCTCCCACAGTCCAAAAACATGGATCAAGTCAATTGAGTTCTCGTAATTCCCCCATGTAGAGTGTGTCTGTGTGAGTGAGTATGTGCCCAGTGATAGATTGGCGGCCTGTCCTGGGTGTATCTGCCCAGTGCCCGAAACGTTCTCCACTGGATGGGCATGGTGAACCCCCCTGACCCTAATAGAGGATAAAGCAGAAGATAATGGATGGATGGATGGATGTATAATTAAAAAAAATCTATATATACAAGATAAAAATCAAATTTTTCTACGGTGAGAAAGAGTGTGTTTTTTGTGTGTGTGTGTGTTGGTGGGCGTGTTCCTCACGTTCTGCGATTTGAATGGTAGGGAAGCCCAGGTAAAAGCTGAACTCCACCACGCTGAGCTGTCTCAGGTGAGCGCTGACATCATGGCCTTTGATGAAGCCGCTGGAATCGCGGATTGCAAAAGTGATGTCCACCGGAGTCTTCTGCTGCTTCTGGCCCTTCGGCATGCTGACCGTGATGTTCAAGATCTGGTTCGGATGAGAACAAAAACACAAACTCCAAGTTAACCAAAGAAATATCTGTTCACAGAATGAAGGTCACTGTTGCTAAAACACAATAAACATTCTGTTATTATACGTGCAATGTAGTTTTTTGCTGGACAACCTGTTGTTTTTCTGCAATTAACCACTTCATTTCATTTCTAATCACATGTGCAGTACTTTTTTGCATTTGCAATTCTGTTTTTTATATCGTCTCCCCTCTGTATAATATGTCATGTACAGAATTGAGTAGCTTTTTTATTGCATTTTATTTTGTAAATACTGAGCTCTGGGGCAGCACAGTGGCTTAGTGATTAGCATGTTCTCCTCTCAGCACTAGGGATTCCTGGTTCGAATCCCCATCTGGGTGGAGTTTCCATGTCCTCCCCGTGTCCATGTGGGTTTTCTCTTCGGTTTCCTCCCACAGTCCAAAAAACATGGATCCCCCCCCCCAATAGTGGATAAAGCAGAAGATAATGGATGAATTTACTGAGCTCTATTTCTATTATTTTTTTATTATTATTATTTCCTTCTTATTATAGATTCATCAGATTTATCTATAACATTGCCAATTTCTGTCACCTGTAGAAGACAAATCTCAGCTCATCTCATTATCTTTCTCTACTATGCCTCTCAGTGCTGGGGATCCAGGTTCGAATCCCGATCTGGGTGGAGATTCATGTTCTCCCCATGTCTGCATGGGTTCTCTACAGGTTTTTTTTCTTCAACAGTCCAAAAACAGGGATTCAATGTAAATTGAATGCTCTAAATTGCCCCTATATGGTGTGTGTGTGTGTGTGTGTGTGTGTGTGAGCGTGTGCCCAGTGATTGTTGTGGCAACATGCAGAGTGTCATATGATGTTAGGAGACGGGGTCATTAGCATCAGGTCAGGCTTCTGGAACAGGATTAATTAATGCTGGAACAAAAACGGACCCCAAATAGTTTCCGCAAAAAGTTGGACGCTGCCAAAATCATTTGTCCAAAATGCATGACAAGGTTATTAATTTTGGAAAAAGAGCTTAATGAAATGAAAACACCTGCATTTTAAGTAATGACTCATTAAGCCATAAAGCTTTAATTAATAACCTGTATTTAAAATAAGCTGCTTACCTATGCTTCTGTAAATATATATATATATATATATATATATATATATATATATATATATATATATATATATTTTTTTTTTTTTTTTTTTTTTTTTTTTTTTTTTTTTGGACACTTTATGTTTCTACATGTACAAAAATGTCACTACTTTTTTAATACTTGCGAGAAATGCAACAAAATTTCGTTCAGCGTACACTAATTATACAATTAATGACAATAAAGGTTATCTAAGTCTTAAAGCAAAACAAACAATTAGACTCATTACAGAGAATGATGTACACACATGTACAGTGAAGTTCCCATTCTCCTGAGATCGTCGGGACACCTCGGCGTAGGCCATGAGGAGCCCCCGCTCCACCCGCTCACTGAAGCTACACACCCTGACGTCAACGTGACTCGGAACAAACTGCAGCACTGTGGACCATAAAATACATTAGCATCGTCCATATGAACGGACCGTATGAGGACGCAGTCGCTCGCGCCGGGGATCCAGGTTCCGATCCGAAAACTTTCAGATTTATTGGAAAAACAACCGCGTCAGAACGTACCTGAGTGCACTTGGTTCATATAATCAGGAACTGCATATATCGGTGAAACAGAAAGGATGGTGGAGGACGGCGTGCTGCGGGATGACTGGCGCAGGCTGTTTATGATGGACACGGCCGTGTAGACCAGGGGCCCGGACACCGCCCGGAAGATGAAGTTGGGAGGGGATTTCAGGACCTGAAGGAACGAACAGGTCAATAATCAGTTAATGAGCCAATAAGGTATGAGGGGGCGTGGCATTGTTATGAATTAATCACGAGAAAGAGACTTTAATAACAAAAAGACTACAATCCAATTATTTAATGTGCATTTTAAACTAAATTATTAATAATCTGGTCTTCTGAGACGTAATCGAGTCCAAAATTGGCTTCTAAGCAATGGGATCCATCCATCAGGTAATGGTTTCCATCAGCAATTCTCAACAGGTGGGTCACAGACAGCTTGTAAAAAAATGTATACATTATTTATTCACATATTTTTAATGCTCATAATTGGTTCTTGTCTTTTTATCTAAAAAAATAAGAGAAATGGCACGCAGCATTCTCGTTGCCATGGTAACCACTATTCATTCGCCGGTTACCTTTCTCTTTAAATTTGGGATGATGTTCGGAGGTGAGATGCTGAAACGCAAATTTAACCCGGAGTATTTCAAATCTGGATTTTTGTTTCTCAGTTTCATAACGTGATTGCTCTTAATCTACCTTTATGTGTGAGTGTGTGCATTTCAAATGGTAACTTTTTATATTCTATAAAAGTGGGATGCAACTTAATGATGTGAGAACGTGGGTCCCGGCGGAGAACCCCTGGTTTATATGAATTTTTTTTTTTGTTTTTTTGTGTTTTTATTGTTTTTTTTGTGTTTTTATTGTTTTTTTATTGTTGGTTGAACAAACTCACCTGCAGCTCCACAGAGCGGTTGAACTCTCGCCTCAGGATCTCCCTCACATGCGTTTTAGCAAATGCCACGGAGGTCCCACTGGGCATGCCTATAAAGGTCAGAGGTCAGGACGAGATCAGGGTCAGTAAGTTTCAGGTCATGGGCGTGGCGTTAAAGTGCAGCTGTATTAATTTAACATTAGAACATTGTTTTAAGTTATAAAAATATAAAATAATACATTTTGCCTACGGTTTAGGGTCAGGTGACTTGCCGTTCAAACGTGTATTATTTACATTAGTCTATTAAATTATACATCCATTCATTATCTTCCACTTTATCCTCTACCAGGGTCATGCCCATCCAGAGGAGAACGTTTTGGGCGCTAGGCAGATACACACAGTACAGGACACACACTCACACAGACACACTCTATATAGGGCAATTTGGAGGACTCAATTGACCTTGAATCCATGTTTTTGGACTGTGGAAGGAAACCGGAGAACCCGGAGGAAACCCACGCGGACACGGGGAGAGCATAGAAACTCCATCCAGATTGGGATTCGAACCGGAAATCCCTAGTGCTGAGAGGAGAACATGCCAACCACAATTTTTTTTATGTTTTATAAAATAATATTAATTGCTGATGTCATTTCTTTGTTCTGTTTCAGTATTAAACTCGAAAAATATGTTTTTTCGTAAGTTGGAGACTCTAGAATAACTGATTGGATTTATATTGATGTAATTGGAACGAGGCGCCGCGGTTTTCATGGCTTGGGTATTTTATCGATTGTTGGTGGACAGATAAACCAATGAAACCAGAGGTTCCACGCATCGCCCCGACAACCGAGGAATAAATCTCTGCAAACTCACCCACTCGGACCAGATACATGTCCGGCCTGGTGATGTTGCAGACGTACTGCCGGGGCGCGATGGAAAGAGGGACTCTGGGAGCAGCAGGAGGTGGAGCTTTGGTGGACGTGGTGGTGGAGGTGGACGTGGTGGTAGATCTGACTGTAACGGCGACTTTTGGGTGAGCAGGAGGTTTAAGCGTAACAGCCTGGATGACGGGCCCCTTATCTGACGGTATCGCAGGTTGAGGACTTCCTGTTTTGGATGGAGCTTCATCAGGTGGCGGATGTTCTGTGGCGGGAGCAGGGGGTGGGGTGGATCTTTGTGAAGGTGTGGGTGTAACTTTAGGTGTGGAATGAGGACTATCCACTTGGTCTGTGATCATCCCAGCGTTTAATCCTAATGATGGGGTGAGTGTTGGAGCGGAGGTGGCGTGGTGTGTGTAGGTGGAGGTGGGACTCAAATGCGGCGGCGGGTGGAGGTGCGTCAGGTTCCGAGCGGCGCTCGCGTTCTCTTTGGCTTGCAGGGTGTTGTAATACTCCAAACTGTTCATGTCTGGCAGCAGCATCTCGGTGGGCTCTATAGGGTACAGCTCCGCCCAGTCGATGTCCAGCTCGTCCAGTTTGGCATCAAGGAGGTGAGGAAGGCGCGGGTCGGCGGGATGGGCGGTCCTCAAGGTGGCATCATATCCCAGCGTTACGCTGGGGATGAGGAGTCCCGAGGACAGGGTCAGAACGGGCCGGGAGGGGAAGGCGGTGTTGTAGGAGACGTCGTCACTCGAGTCGTCGTCCACGCCGTACGGTCCGTGGCCGTGCGTGGGCAGAGTGGTGACCAAAGAAAGTTCCTCGCCTTCAGAACCCATAAACGTCATGGTCTCCAGATAGTCTCCAGAACCCCAGTCCACCTCTGTAGACTGAGCGGAATCCGGGTCCTCAGCAATGACCAGAGTGGGAGGAGCCGGCGTGGGCGGGCTGTGGGCCTGGAGCGGCGGGTACTGACTGGGCGTCAGAAGGTCCGGTGGACGCAGCAGCAGGTGGATGCCATGTGCCCCGTCTCCTAAATGACCCGACCCGCCGTCGGTAGCCAGCGATGGGGTGGGCGCTATTTTGGAGGCGTTGCCGTGGTGACGCCTGGCGTCGGCGTGAGCTCCATGTCTGGGACGTTCCGAGTGTTGCGAGGACCAGACCGGGGCTTGGCGTAAGTGCGCCTTCGCTGGGACGATGTCGTAATCCCGTTTGATCAGACGGGTGAGGAGGTCCACTGCGGAGGTCAGCAAATAAAAATTAATACTGCACTTTACCACATTAAAGGCATTATCAGGACAATTACGCAGTAAGCAGTGTAGGGGCTACTTAAAGGTGTAACATGTGATGAAGGGATCTACTGTGCCTCACATAAACACACACACACACACACACACACACATACTGAGTGAAGTGAGCAGGTTAGGGGACTTGTTCAAGTGCACTTCAGCAGTGGTACTTGGTGGGAGTGGGAATCGAACCGAGGACCTTCAGATCACTGACCACAGACCTACAACAACCCCTTGTAAAATGTATAGAGCTAATTAATTAATTAATTGATCATAGACGGCTAGTACGTCCACCTTTGTAGGTGTCGCCCCCTGCTGGTCAGCATGAGTTTACATTTGACGCATGACAAGAAAAACAAAAACAGGAAAACAGGAGGTACTTAAACCAAAATAACCCGACACATGACCAGACCGTAACAGGAACACATAATTAACTGAATGAGGAACCAAACGAGGGATAATTAGTTAATTAACGGAAAGAAATGTGACATTAAGGTTATTTGTCGTGTCTGTTTTTATTCCTCGTCATGTTCAGAAAATATTTTCTATTAGGGTCGTGGGGGGGAGGGGGGATGGGGTTCCCCATGCCCATCCAGGGGAGAACGTTTCGGGCGCTGGGCAGATACACCCAGGACAGGGCGCCAATCTATCACTGAACACACTCACTCACACAGACACTCTATATGGGGCAATTTGGAGAACTCAATTCACTTGATCCATGTTTTTGGACTGTGGGAGGAAAACGGAGAACCTGGAGGAAACCCACACGGACACGGGGAGAACATGCAAATTCCACCCAGATTGGGATTCGAACTGGGTATCCCTGGCGCTGAGAGGAGAACATGCCAACCACTAAGCCACCGTGCCGCCCCATTTTCTTTGAGTGTTCAATAAATGTTGATCCTGTTGGGCCACCTTAAGTGGGCTTCGGCCCCCGGGCCAGTTGGGTTGGCCCCCCCTGCTGTAACGGAACCCTGGTCTAACCCCGGTGGTACATGGTGTTTTCTGTGCACAGTGAACTCAGATTGGGTCATGTGGCCAACTCACTGTGCGCAGCACCACCAGCCTCCTCCACCCTGATGTTCCACCCACCGCTGATGACTCCATCACCTCTCCACCTCTCAGTGACTCAGCATTAGAAGACGTACTGCGGGTACCGTTCTAAACGCTCATTTCCTCTCATTCATTGCTTTATTATATTATTTGTTCCTATAAGTGATGAAGAGTGGCGTGGTGGTGTGGGGGTTGGCATGTTCTCCTCTCAGCGCTGGGGATCCAGGTTTGAATCCCGATCTGGGTGGAGTTTCCATGTTCTCTTTGTGTCTGTGTGGGTTTTCTCCGGGTTCTCCGGTTTCCTGCCACGGTCCAAAAAACATTGGATTCAAGGTAAATTTAATGCTCTAAATTGCCCCTAGGGCAGCACGGTGGCTTAGTGGTTAGCACGTTCGCCTCTCAGCACTAGGGATTCCCGGTTCGAATCCCCATCTGGGTGGAGTTTCCATGTTCTCCCCGTGTCCGTGTGGGTTTCCTCCGGGTTCTCCGGTTTCCTCCCACAATCCAAAAACATGGATCAAATCAATTGAGTTCTCTAAATTGCCCCATATAGAGTGTGTGTGTGTGTGTGTGTGTGAGTGTATACCCAGCGATAGATTGGTGGCCAGTCCTGGGTGTATCTGCCCAGCGCCCAAAACGTTCTCCCCTGGATGGGCATGGGGAACCCCACCGCGACCCTAATAGAGGATAAAGCGGAAGATAACGAATGAATGAATAAATTGCCCCTATATACTGTGTGTGTGTGTATGTGTGTGTGTGTGTCTGCCCAGCACCTGAAACATTCTCCTCTGGATGAACATAAATTCATCACAGTTTATATAAAACACCCCCACTCTGAATAAGCCTTAATGAATAATTAATAATTCAGTGATGTCACACGTCCGGTACTATTTTATTGGATGCACCTTCCACCCTGAGAAAGACACATCACGATGCTCATCGCTATCTCACACCCCCCCGCCAACAGTCTATTTTAACACACCGTTTAAACAGCAACGCGGTGTGTGAATATACCCCACGATGGGCGATGGATGTGGCCGTCTCTAAAAAAAAAAGGCGTGTCCCGGTACATTTCTGTGGGTGTCTCTCTGGTTGGATGGAGCGGCACATGGAGTCCTGGTAGCTGCACCGCTCAAATAGCAACCCGCCAAACCATCAGAGCGCCACCTGGCTGTTAAAGGGAACGGTGCGTGACGGCCAAAATACACTAGTGAATAGTTATGAGTTAGTACGTGTACATTGATTGTCTTCGTGACCGTAAAGACACCCGGACACGCCCTAAATCAGTCTGTGGTGGAAGTTTATGAGAAAATACCGACTCACTTTAAATTAAACCTTTAAAATATGAACTGTATTTGATTTGGCCTCAGGGGTTCTGAGGATGCAGCTCCTGCTGGCAGAACAGTGGAGAACATCTCCACTAATGACCCTCTGCCTTAGTTAACTCTGAATGTCCCTATGGAGAACACACTCACTCACACACACACACACACACACACACACACTGTAGTGAAAGGTGTTGTGTGGTGTGGTCAGGCGAGGTGTTTCCATGGTAATTCTGTGTGGGACCATGGGAGTGTGTGTGTGTGTGTGTGTGTGTGTGTGTGAGAGAGTGTGTGTGTGTGTGTGTGTGTGTGTGTGTGTGTGTGTGTTGCATCACGTGCGAGCGTCCTCATCAGTATTCCAGAGACACATTACGCTGAGCTGCCGAGCATTTCTCACACCGACAGAATCAGACCGTGCTCTCTCTCTCTCTCTCTCTCTCTCTCTCTCTCTCACACACGGGTTGAGTAAATGTACAGAAAGGCGTGTCCTTCTGTAAAAACTGGCCCATTTAAAAGTGCGGGGTAAACACTGCTTTAATCATGCAAATGATATGCATTAATCCAGATTAATCAGGATTAATTAATTAATGAGAAACACAGAAACAATCGGATGGAGAAGGCGGAGGGTTCTAACAGAGCTGAAGAACCCCCGACTGAAAGTCTGAATGTACAGTCTGAACGAAGGTCACATGGACGGAAACGTCAGAGGGTCGCTCGGTGTGTGATGCCAACTGTAAAACACGGAGAAGGATCCGGATTCGGGGCGGCACGGTGGCTTAGTGGTTTGGCATGTTCTCCTCTCAGCGCTGGGGATTCCCGGTTCGAATCCCCATCTGGGTGGAGTTTGCATGTCCTCCCCGTGTCCGCGTGGGTTTCCTCTGGGTTCTCCGGTTTCCTCCCACAGTCCAAAAAACATGGATCAAGGTCAATTGAGTTCTCCAAATTGCCCCATATAGAGTGTGTGTGTATGTAAGTGATTGTGAGCCCAGTGATGATAGCCCGGTTCCCCATACCCATCCAAAGGAGTTTCGGGTGTTGGGCAGATACACCCAGGACAAAGCGCCGATCCATCACACTCACACACACACCTCATACAGTAGGGGCAATTTAAAACAGCCAATTCACCTTAAATCCATGCTTTTTTTACTGTAGGAGGAAGCCAAAGAACCCTAAGAAAACCCACACAGACATGGGGAGAACATGCAAACCCCACACAGATCGGTATTCATACCTGGAGTTCCAGCACTGAGAGGAGAACATGCAAACTCCACCCAGATTTAGATTCATACCTGGACCCCCAAGTGGATGTTAACCACTACGGCACCGAGCCGCCCATCAACAAAATAATAATGAAACCCAAAGATCCGGCGTGTTCCGGTACCGTTTACATGCTGAAGGTTTGAATACCAATGGTGGAGTTTGCATGTTCTCCCCATGTCAGTGTAGGTTTCCTGCAGGTTCTGCAGTTTCCTTCCACGGTCCAGAAACACAGTAAATTGGCTGTTTTAAATTGCCCCTACTGTATGTAGTGTGTGTGTGTGTGTGAGTGAGTGAGTGAGTGTGTGCCTCACACACACACAGTGATAGATTGGCGCCCTGTCCTGGGTCCATCTGCGTGTATGGGGAACCCCACTCCCATTCCATAGCTCTTGACGGCCAGCAGGGGGTGCAGGCTTGTCACGTTCAAACTTTAAACTCAGTAGCAGAACTAAAGTTGGGTATTTTTAAAAACCGGGCTCAGTGTTAGAACCTCATGTTCTGTTAGGAACCTCGTTTCCATCTGAACCAAAACCAAACGGTAACCACCGCATCGAAATCTGAGGCATCGATCCATTATCTTCCACTTCATCCTATGTATTAGGGTCGCGGGGGGGAGGGGGGGTTTCCCCATGCCCATCCGGGGAGAACGTTTCGGGCGCTGGGCAGATAAACCCAGGGGGTATCACTGGACACACACTCACACACACAGACACACTCTATATGGGGCAATTTGGAGAACTCACAGTTTTTGGACTGTGGGAGGAAACCGGAGAACCCGGAGGAAACCCACGCGGACACTGGCAGAACATGCAAACTCCACCCAGATTGGGATTCGAACTGGGAATCCAGCGCTGAGAGGAGAACATGCCAAACCACTAAGCCCCCCTGCCGCCCAATCTGAAGCATGGGTTTTATAATGACAATCTACATTATAATCACGATGGTGACGTACCTGATTCTGACGGAGCGGTTCTGATACAGACCAACATCAGCCCCGAGAGGAGGAGTGCACAGAGACCAATCACACGGCGCGAGCTCAGCGGCGCCGCCCTCTGATGTGCCCGCCCTTCCTCTAAGGTCTCCATTCTTCCCGGTGTTTACAACATGATGCACGAGTCCGGTGTCCCTCCTCCGGGGTGGAGCAGCCTCCGGCCCGACAGCCTCCCGTTCTCAGGCATCTCTGAGCAGAAAAATAAAATAATATTTAAAAAAAAGAGGGGAACGGTTCTTTAAAAATGAAATGTAGAGAATCAGAATCGTCTTTATTGTCATTGAATTTTCATTACAAAGGTGCTAAAAATGTACAAATAAAACCAATATAATACTGTGTATGAATAAATTTAAGTAAAAATAAGCTAAATAAAATAAAATATAAGGCATAAGACATAATATATACAACAATATGAATACCTGTATTGCACAATTTCACAAGAATATATTGCACTTGTTATGTATTGCACACATTTATTTTGCTTTTAGTGGACTCTTAACTGTTTGGTAGCTAGTTATTATGTCCTGTTGTTCAGCATAATGATGTCCCATGTTCATGACGAGGACAACGTCAGAGTGGAATACACCGTCAGAGTGGAATACACCGTTACTTTTAACCTTAAAAGTAATCCTAATATAACAGAACAGAATCTGTGATGTCATGGTGATGTCACGGGACTCCGGTTTCATCATTAATGTTTACAGACGGAACTTACTCTGCGTTCCTCATTAGTTCCATTAAATCGGTTCTTTAGGGCGCAGTGGTTTGGGTGTTGGGTATCAATCTGAAGGTTGTGGGTTCAAATCCCAGGTCCACTGAAGTTACCAGTGTGGATCCTTGAGCAAGGCCCTTAACCCTCACTGCTGCAGGGGGCGCTGTGATGAACCCTGTGCTCACCTTGTAAGTCGCTGAAATGACCAAATTATTATTCATCCATGCATTATCTTCCGCTTTATCCTCTATTAGGGTCGGGGGGGGGGGGGGGGGGGGGGGGGGTTCACCATGCCCATCCAGGGGAGAACGTTTCAGGTGCTGGGCAAATACACCCAGAACAGGGGGGCAATCTATCGCTGGACACACACTCACTCGCACAGACACACACTCTATATGGGGCAATTTGGAGAATTCAATTGACCTCAATCGATGTTTTTGGACTGTGGGAGGAAACCGGAGAACCTGGAGGAAACCCACGCGGACACGGGGAGGACATGGAAACTCCACCCAGATTGGGATTCGAACCGGGAATCCCCAGCGCTGAGAGGAGAACATGCCAACCACTAAGCCACCGTGCCGCCACCAAATTATTATTATTAATTATTAATTATCAAATTATAACCTCCATTAGATCTCCATCAGTTGGTTGCAGTGCTGGGTGGTGGATCATCCTGCAGTCACACTGGACTGGTGGATGTGAGTTTGGGTGTAAAAAACTCCAGCAGCATGGTGGTCAGCATCCAGGTTCGAATCCCTATAGTTCAAAAACATGGATTCAAGGTGAACTGGCTGCTCTAAACGCCCCCCGGGGCACCACAGTGGCTTAGTGGTCAGTGTTGGAGATCCAGGTTCGAGTCCCGATTTGAGTGGGGTTTGCATGTTCTCCCTGTGCCCATGTGGGTTTTCTCCAGTTTCCACCCATAGTAACAAAAAACATGGATCCAAGGTAAATTGGCTGCTCTAGATTGCCCCTATTTACTGTTTGTGTGTGTGTGTGCGCGCGCGCAAGTGTTGCTGGCGATAGATTGGGGTCCTGTCCTGGGTGTATCTGCCTGGCACCGCAAACATTCTCCCCGGGGTGGGCATGGGGAACTGACCCTAGGACGCGACCAGAGTACAGGATTAAATGAAAGATAAAGATGGTTGAATAAATTGCCCCTATATAATGTGTGTGTAAGTGTGCCCAGTGTTGGATTGGCGTCCAAAACGTTCTCCCCTGGATGGGCATGGGGAACCCCCCCCCCCCCACGACCCTAGTACAGATTAAATGGAAGATAATAAATACACCTATATAGTGTGTGTGTGTGGGACGGCATGGTGGTTTAGTGGTTTAACATGTTCTCCTCTCAGCAGTAGGGATTCCCGGTTCAAATCCCAATCTGGGTGGAGTTGGCATGTTCTCCCCGTGTCCACGTGGGTTTCCTCTGGTTTCATCCCACAGTCCAAAAACATGGATCAAGGTCAATTGAATTCTCCAAATTGCCCCATATGTTTGTGTGTGTAAGTGAGTGTAACCACAGAACCACAACCACACCAACCACAGAAGTGTGTGTGTGAGTGAGTGTGTGTCCAGTGATAGATTGGCGTCCTGTCCTGGGTGTATCTGCCCAGCGCCCAAAACGTTCTCCCCTGGATGGGCATGGGCAACCACCCCCCCCCCCCCCCCCCCCCCGCGACCCTAATAGAGGATAAAGCGGAAGCTAATGGATGGATGGATAGTGTGTGTGTGTGTGTGTGTGTGTGTGTGTGTGTGTGTGTGTGTGTGTGTGTGTGTGTATCTGTCCAGCGGCTAAAACCTGAATGAGAAGGGGATCCCCCTTTACAACCTACAAAAAGCATTAATGAAATGAAACGATATAAATAAACAAATAAATAAATTCTATAGAGAGGTTTCTATTTATTTCTATAATCGGTGACTCGCTGCATTTAATTCAGTCCATCCAATGGAAGTCGGCGTTCCAATTGTGTTCCTCACACTTTGTGGCTGTCAGGCCACGACTATAAGAAACGGGATGTTCTGATGACAGAGACGGTCAGTCGTCGTTCCGATACATCTACAGACAGACAGACAGACAGACAGACAGACAGGGGTCTGCTGGACGGCACCTCCACATCCCGCGCCTCAGAGCGTGTGAGCTGCAGGTCGAGAGGAAAAAAGGGTGGAGGAGAGGCTACTCCGCATACAGATCCAGCCTCCATCAATGAACCCTCATCCTCATCCTCATCCTCATCCTCATCCTCACACAAACCTCACACACGGGCAGAGCGTTCAGGACATGTTCCTTACCTTCCATTCGGAGATGCTACAGAAGGCTCCTCACACCCCCCTCATCACACCCCCCGCGTCGGAGTCGGTTCCTCCCAGAGCGAATCGGGACGTGGAGGAGGCCGAGTGTCTGCAGGAGGGAGGAATCAAAGCCGAAACAAAGATCCGTCCATCAGCAGGAGGAGCAGCGGGAGCAGGAGCAGCAGGAGCAGGAGGAGCAGCCGTGCTCCCTCACAGAGCTCCTCGTCATGACCTCACGGCGACGTCAGAAGCCGCGCTCTCAGCGGCAGCGTGGAGGAGAGACGCCGGATCGAACCCCCGCCGCCCGGCTGCTGCTTCAGGACCGCCGGCAGAATAAAGCGCGGCTCTGATTGGCTCACAGAAACGTCACTCACAAGCCGCGCTCCATGCGTCTGAGCGCGTAATGACGCGTCCCGTCCACACCCCGCGTCCAATACACCCCCCCCCATCCGGTCCATATATACACCCCGCGTCCAATACACCCACCCCCCATCCAAATCACACTCACACCCCCCTCCATCACACCCAGTCCACACCCCGCGTCCAATACACCCCCCCCCATCCGGTCCATATATACACCCCGCGTCCAATACACCCCCCCCCATCCGGTCCATATATACACCCTGCGTCCAGTCCACACCCACCCCCCATCCAAATCACACTCACACCCCCCTCCATCACACCCAGTCCACACCCCGCGTCCAATACACCCCCCCCCAACCGGTCCATATACACACCCTGCGTCCAGTCCACACCCCCCCCATCCAATCCACACCCACACCCCCCCATCCGGTCCACACCCACACCCCCCATCCAATCCACACCCACACCCCCCATCCACACACCCCCCCATCCAATTCACACTCACACCCCCCTCCATTACACCCACACCCAGTCCACACCCCGCGTCCAATACACCCCCCCCCCATCCGGTCCAAATACACACCCTGCGTCCAGTCCACACCCACACCCCTCCATATTCGGTCCACAACCACACCCCCCCCCATCCAATCCACACTCACACCCCCCTCCATTACACCCACACCCAGTCCACACCCTGTGTCCAATACACCCCCCCCCATCCGGTCCATATACACACCCTGCGTCCAGTCCACACCCACACCCCCCATCCAATCCACACCCCCCCATCCGGTCCACACCCACACCCCCCATCCAATCCACACCCACAACCCCACCATCCCGTCCACATACACACCCCCATATTCGGTCCACAACCACACCCCCCCCCATCCAATCCACACCCACCTCCATCATACCCACACCCAGTCCACACTCCGTGTCCAGTCCACACCAACACACCCATCCGATCCACACCCACACCCCACGTCCAGTCCACACCCACCAGGTTCGAATCCCGATTTGAGAGGGTTAGAACGTAGTTCAAAAACAAGGCATCGAAGTAAACTGAATGCTCCAAATTGCCCCATATAGTGTTTATGTTTGTGTGAGTGCAACAGCAATAGATTGGCGTCCTGTTCTGGGTGTGTCTGCCCAGCGCCTAAAATCTTCTCCCCTGGACTGGCACGTGGAACCCATCAGGCGCTGGGCAGACACACCCAGGACCGGATGCCAATCTGTTGCAGGTTCTCTGATGGTCTCTGCTTTATTGAACACCGGCTGCACTCCGATTGGTGGAACGTGGGACATTCTCTTCACAGATTGGCTGTGTGCTCTGATCACCTGATCCCGGCTCATCTCACGATGGTCTCTCCCGGCTCAGTAGAGGGCGCCGGTTTCCTTGCGTATCTTTGGGTCGTGGTGTTATTGATATTTAAAAACCTACGAGGTTCTACGACAAAGCCACCACAGAGGTCGAGGTCGTGATGATGACCAAATACATATAAAACATTTATTATTCAAATGTTCTCATATAAGGCGGCATGGTGGCTTAGTGTTTAGCACGTTCGCCTCTCAGCACTGGGGATTCCCGGTTCGAAACCCCATCTGGGTTTCCATGTTCTCCCCGTGTCTGCATGGGTTTCCTCCGGGTTCTCTGGTTTCATCCCACAGTCCAAAAACATGGATCAAATCAATTGAGTTCTCCAAATTGCCCCATATAGAGTGTGTATGCGTGCGTGTCTGAGTATGTGCCCAGCGATAGATTGGCATCCTGTCCTGGGTGTATCTGCCCAGCGCCCAAAACGTTCTCCCCTGGATGGGCATGGAGAACCCCACCGCGACCCTAATAGAGGATAAAGCGGAAGATAATGAATGAATGAATGTTCTCAGATAGATGATAAACGATGTGCTTGTAATTAACAAGCGTGAGCGAGGGTCACATGACCAATCAGCTGATACACCGCAGAACCTCGGCCTTTATCCCACAATAAAAATAAATAAAGCAAAGAACAGAACGTGAAATTAAACGATATTTTATTAACCGGAACTAAACAGACCGTAAAAAACAAAATAAAGTGCAGAACTCATGAGACATGAGATCAAAGAAAAGTCTTCACTGCTCCGGAGACCACGTGGACATCAGAGGGCATCCATCTGAGGGTCGTGGGTTCAAATCCCAATTCCAATGACGTTACCCAAAGGCCCTCAACCCTGATTGCTCCAGGGGGCGCTGTACGGCCAACTCGAGTTCAGCTGAATGAAAAAAAGCAATCTGAAGGTTTGGGTTTTTCGAATCCCAGGTCCAAAAAGGTTTCCACTGTGGGTCATTCAGAAAGACCCGTATCCCTGATTGCTCCAGGGGGCGCCGTAAGGCCGCCTCTGAGTTCCGACCCAAACAATGTTGGGATTCATGCAAGTCCATCCATCCACCAAGCCAACCACTAAGCCATCAGCAATGGGGATCCAGGTTCCAATCCCGATCTGGCTGGAGTTTGCATGTTCTCCCTTCATCCGTGTGGGTTTTCTTCAGGTTCTCTGGTTTTCTCTCACAGTCCAAAAAGATGGATTCAAGGTGAATTGGCTGCACGAAATTGCCCCTATATACTGTTTTTGTGTGCCCAGCGATGAATTGGCGCCCTCTCCTGGATGTATCTGTCCAGCGTCCTTAGTAGAGGATTAGGAGGAAGTCGTATGTTTAAGTCGTTCCAATCGTTATCGACGATGTATTTTTGACGTTGTGCGTTCTGACGTCTGTGTGTGTGTGTGAGTGTGTACGTAGCATTAGAACTAATAATATAAGAAAAATCCTTTGATTTAAAGTAAAACTGTTCGCAGAAGGAGATGCAGCGACTTTATTTCTGTACGTGGTCTGGACGTGGACTGTCCGATATCTGTATCCGAGTCTGACCGGTGACTTCAGAGGTGTGTTTGGAGATCAGAATTTAAAATCTGGACGTTCTCTTCACTGATTTATCGTTTATTCCAGATGAGGATGCTGTTCGTGGTAACACGTCTGCTGCAGATACAGAACAGAACGTAGATCGTAGACCGTCTCGGCGTCGGGTCGGACGGCCAGTTCAGGACATTTTTTGGATTCTGTTTATAGGTGGAATTTGCATGTTCTTCCCACGTTCGTGTGGGGGGTGGGGTCTCTTATTGGAATCTGGAATCCTTTCATAGTCAAACGACAGGTCACCGCACAATGGACATGCACCTGAATATATGTGTGTGTGTGTGTGTGTGTGTGTGTGTGTGTGTGTGTGTCTGTGAGTGATTCACAGTGCTATTTTGCTTTGCACCTCATTGACAGAAACAAACATGGGCCGCCGGCGTACTTTACGCTTGGTGTTGTGTTTGGGGTTCCGTTGGTACAGATCTACAAGACAGAGAACAGTTAGAACATACCATGTTTTTTTTAATACACTGCAAAACATCTAGGAGATGGAAGGCGGGAGAGCCGACTGTTGGGGGGGTGAGATGGAGCTGAGCATTGCGATGTGCCCCATGTGAACATTAAAATTCAGACGGATGACAGAGTGTAGATACTTAACCTTAATGAGGATGGGCTACAACAGCATGAGCGCACTGACATGTGACTGAGTGAAATGGTGCGGTCACCTCTGAAGCTGATACAATAATGTCTGTTGCCTTTCTTAACTGTGACCTCCGCCGTGCTGTCCGCCAGGAAGGCTTCCTCTAGATCGCAGGAAGTCACGGACGTCACGCGCTGCTTATCATCCTGAGAAACACACACACGCATACATACACAGACAGACACACATACACACACACACACACACACACACACGTGCAGCTTTGAGCTGGTGAGTGCAATAATAATAATAATAATTGTATACAGAGAGTGTAATGGTCTCACCGGCCTGCCGTACTCGATCCAGTTCTCGTGGTCTCCTTTGTAGTACCAGATCCAGTGTGTGGTCAGGACGTAGTGCGGGGGTTTGGTGACGGACGAGGCGGTGGTCAGGCGGCGCACCGGGAAATCGTCCCGGGTCATATTTATAAAATTGACGGGTCTAGAACCCGGACTGAAGCAGGAGATGCAGACAGTGAGAACACAGAAGAACATTCAGAACCACAGCTCTCTCTACACTTTACACCTCTCTCTCACTCTCATTTCTCATTCCCTCTCCCCTCTGTCAACTCCCTCCTCTTATACTCTCCTCTCTCTCACTCTCATTTCTCATTCCCTCTCCTCGCTCTCCCTCTCCTCTCACTCCACTCCCTCCTCTCATACTCTCCTCTCTCTCACACACCTCTCTCTCACTCTCATTTCTCATTCCCTCTCCTCTCACTCCACTCCCTCCTCTTATACTCTCCTCTCTCTCACTCTCATTCCCTCTCCTCTCTCTCCCTCTCCTCTCACTCCACTCCCTCCTCTCATACTCTCCTCTCTCTCACACACCTCTCTCTCACTCTCATTTCTCATTCCCTCTCCTCTCTCTCCCTCTCCTCTTACTCCACTCCCTCCTCTCATACTCTCCTCTCTCTCACACACACCTCTCTCTCACTTCTCATTCCCTCTCCCTCTCCTCTCACTCCACTCCCTCCTCTCATACTCTCCTCTCTCTCACACACCTCTCTCTCACTCTCATTTCTCATTCCCTCTCCTCTCTCTCCACTCCCTCCTCTCATACTCTCCTCTCTCTCACACACCTCTCTCTCACTCTCATTTCTCATTCCCTCTCCTCTCACTCCACTCCCTCCTCTCATACTCTCCTCTCTCTCACACACCTCTCTCTCACTCTCATTTCTCATTCCCTCTCCTCTCACTCCACTCCCTCCTCTTATACTCTCCTCTCTCTCACTCTCATTCCCTCTCCTCTCTCTCCCTCTCCTCTCACTCCACTCCCTCCTCTCACTCCACTCCCTCCTCTCATACGCTCATCTCTCTCCCTCTCCTCTCACTCCACTCCCTCCTCTCATACTCTCATCTCTCTCCCTCTCCTCTCACTCCACTCTCTCCTCTTATACTCTCCTCTCTCTCACACACCTCTCTCTCACTTCTCATTCCCTCTCCTCTCTCTCCTCTCACTCCACCCTCCCCTTATACTCTCCTCTCTCTCACACACCTCTCTCATATTTTATCTCTCCCCCTCTCTCTCACACTGCTCTCTCTCTCTTCTGTTTTAGGCTCTCCTCCTTCCCTCCTCTTACACTCTCTCTTTTACACTCACCTCTCTCTCTCTCACACTGCTCTCTCTCTCTTCTGTTTTAGGCTCTCCTCCTTCCCTCCTCTTACACTCTCTCTTTTACACTCACCTCTCTCTCTCTCACGCTCTATTCTCATGCTCTCCTCTCTCTCCTCTCTCACACTTTCTCCTCTGTGTCCACTCTATCTCTCTCTCTCACTCCTCTTACACTCTTCCTCTCTAACAGCTCAAATTCAGTAAGATGTGCTCTACTCTGTACTACCCCCTCCTGGAGGAGTTATTAATAACATAATATTATAGAAAATAATAATATTAATAAATATTAATAAAAAGGGGGGGCGCAGCATCAAATAACAATCAGGTTTGATTTTACAGTGTAGTTGGTTTTCTGAATAACTTCTGACTTGTAATGTTCTCATTTGTAAGTCGTTTTGGATAAAAGCGTCTGCTAAATGACTAAATGTAAATCTAAATCTAATAACATCCTTCATGTGTGTGTTCTTACAGAGGAAGTGAAAAGTTTAAACTATAGTACTATAGTTAAAGATCAATCAATACGTCATTAGAATCAAAGACTTTGAAGATGTTTTTAAGTGATATTATACAGTATGTTGTAGTATAATGTAAGATGTTCTGACCCGTAGGCGTTCCGGGGGTCGCAGTAGGCGCTCTCGATGGCCTCCATCCCCCTCAGCTCCCTCCAGCTGCTTCCTTCATACACCTCCCATTTATAAGGCAGATTGAAATGCACCCGTTTGCATTGTTCTACACACAGACGTAGAAGAACACATCCTTTAGAACCCACTGTTTACATTCACAAAGAAAATCATCCCATCTCAGCAGAGTCGCGGGGGGGGGGGGGGGGGGTCCCTGCACCCGTTCAGGGGAGAGCGTTCCCTTGGCAGACAAACTCAGAACATCAGAGTGTTCATCAGAGTCATCCACCTCCCAGCACTGGGGCTCCAGGTTCCTCCCACATGGATTCAATGTGAATTGGCTGCTCTAAATTGCCCCTATATGGTGTTAGTGTGCCCAATGATAGATTGGCGCCGTATCCTGGGTGTATCTCCCCCGGAGAACACAAAACTTAGACAAACAAAGCAATCATTTTGGATTTGGGGGGGGGGTTTGGGGTAGAGGGCAAAAGGGTTCAAATCAACGCACTTACCCTGAAACCTGCAGTTTCCCCTTAGATAGTGGAGACAAATCTCTGTGTTCTCTTCTAAATGTACTTCAACACTGCTTACGGGTTCACGGATCAGTTCTAAACACACACACCACACATTACAATTCCAGACTGTAGTCCATCTGTGTTCTGTGTTGTTGGTTCTCAGGAGCATCACAGGACAAGTATCATTTGGGTGGTGGATTGTTGATGGTTGGTTCTGCAGTGACACTGATGCGCTGAGGGCGTGACACTGCTTGGATAGGATATAATGCACCCTTTGAAAATAACCCCTGCTCTGTAATGGTACTCTTGGGGTTCTGAGCATCCGAGAACAGAGTACACAGTATGTACTGCAGAACACACACAGATGGACTACAGAGTGGAGGTGGAGAACTACAAAGTCCATCAGTACAGTATGTGCAAGTGAGAACAAAAAAAGAGAGCAAAAAGGGGGTGTGGCCTAACATCTGACTGATTCTGACATCCCATTAAGAAATCCCATTAAAACATTTTGGAGTGCGTCGGTGGACACCCAACCCTATGACCTTCATATGACCATGTTTTGCATAACAAAGTAGGGCCTTCCCCAAACTGTTGCCACGCTGAGGTTAAGGTGCAAAATTTAAATTTAAGGTGTTAAATGTAAAGCTAAATTTAAAGGTTTATTATAATTGTCCTTTCTGTTCACACTCACCGCTGTCCACGGGCGAGTCACAGCGGTTCAGGCGGTGGACGTTCTGGTAGAGGTAAGGCAGGTCTCGTATGATGTCCATGCTGATCCCGCGCTCCTCCAGCATCCTGCAGCCGTGCTCGTCGATGCAGTGGAACCTCTTGCACTTGGCGCCGAAGATGCAGTCGTCCTGCACAAAGTACTGGCACAAGTGCACTTTGGTGCAGTTCTCCTGGAAGGTGCAGGCGCCGAAGTGGCCCGAACCCTTGTTGTAGTACGAGCACACCTGAACAGAACACAGTACAGAGGAGTCACGACACCCGCAGAGGGGCGAGAGAAGGAAAACAAAAAAAGCATGCAGTTTCCCATTCATTCATTCACTCACAGATCAAATGAAGAACACGTTCAGCACCACGTTCACAAAAAAACAGGTGTTTTTTAAACCCAACCGGAGGGCGGTACTTTACCTCGGGACTTACAGGCCATTCCACTGCGTGACCTTCAACAGCACTTTGATTTTTTTTTTTTTTTTTTTTTTTTCCTCCTTTTTTTTTTTTTTTTTTTTTTTTTTTTTTTCTTGGATCTTCCAACATCCACTCATTGGCAGTTCTTCATCCAAAAGGACGTCCTTCTTTACGTCACGTCTTTTTTTTTTTTTTTTTTTTTTTAGTTTCAAAGTTTTATTGCAAACAAAACCAAAAAACCATTCAATGAAACAAAAGTTCCCAGAGGCCGGACTTCCATTGTTTTTTGTGTGTGTTAAACATGGACCGTTAAAAGTTTCTTTAGCCTAACTCCACGATCGCAACTAACCCCTTCACACAATGAGCTCGTGGAGGTCGTTTGTGTCAAAACGCTGGAGCGGTACCTAGAACGCAGAACGGAGGAATGTCCACAGATGAGCTCATATACATACAGAACATCACAGCAATACAGAATGCACACCGGACGAACGCTGCGCTGCGCTCGCGGTGTCACCAGATACGGTGCTGAGGGAGATAGCAGATACGGTGCTGAGGGACAGACAGAGGGCAAAGAGGTGTCCACAATGTTACAGAACACTGAACATGTGTTCGGGGGGGGGGGCGTTAGTCAGCTATTGTTATGATTATGATAAACCCCCCCCCGCCCTTCACAGTCCTGCATTTACACATTTAGGAAAGACTATAATAATAATAATAATAATAATAATAATAATAATAATAATGGGCACTGATTGGCATACAGCAGGGGAGGAGGAGGGGGGGGTTGAGCACACACATTAACTTTAGGTTTAGTCAAATTAGTGTTTGAAGCTGGACAATTAATTTTCTAATTAAAAGGGGTGACATGAGGAACTGGGACTTTTGTAAGTTGACTTTGGCTTTAAGAGTATTTATATAAGAATACGTCGATGTGATGTCAGTGTAAGGTCGCGCTCTCCCACCATCCCTCCAGCCTGCGTCTGTTGACCCGACCTGCGTCCTAAGCCTGCCTGTCCTCAGCAGTCTCCGTCCATCATACCCTCGCACCACAATAGACAGGTGAAGACATCTCATCTCATTTCGTTAGACCACGCTCAATTTTATTTGGGGGGCGTGGTGGTGGGTTGGGGAGGGGTTCCGTGCCCATCCAGGGAAGAACATTTTGTGCACTGGGCAGATACTCCCAGCGACTCAGGGCAGGGCACCGATCCATCGCTGGGCACACACTCACTTACATACACACATTATATAGGGGCAATTTAAAACAACCAATTCATCTTGAATCCATGTTTTTGAACTGTGGTGGGAAAAAAAATGGAGAACCGGCAAAAACCCAAATGAGGACCGGAGACAGATTTTGTGTGTAACTGTACACACAATACAGAGACATGGCACCGCCCACTTTTCAGCAGCATCAGGTGCATGCGTCATGTGATCTGATCTATACAGGGTCATTTTTGCCCTATTTATTGCCCTGCCCCTCCCATCCAGGACCCTCCACCCTCACTGTAAAGTACCTCAGAGAGGGACATTGGTAATAGTGCTGCTGTATTAATTAGAATTAAAGAATAAATTAATTAAAAAGGCGGAGCGCGGTTTAATGAAGATCACACAGCGGTCAGTCTCTGTCCGGCTCTTTGTCTAAAAGATCAAACACGACGACATGAGCTGAAGGATTTGCATATAAACAGCATGAGCAACTTCAAAGAACATTCAGTTCTCTTTTGTTCACTCATAATGGTCTGAGCGTCGTCCAGCCACGTGGTTCTCCATTTGACGGAACCCTCGTTCTACTGTCTCAACGACGGACTCCACTCCTGTTTTACATTATTTTACATTTAAGGAAAAACACAAACTTCAGGTTTTTTTTTTTCTTGTTTACGAAAGAACAAAATACTGTACTGTGATGTTAGATGATCTGATTCTTAAGATCAGACAGATTCTTATTACATATTCATTAATTCTTGTACAAAGAGGCACGGTGGCTTAGTGGTTTAGCATGTTCTCCTCTCAGCACTAGGGATTCCCGGTTTGAATTCCCATCTGGGTGGAGTTTGCATGTTCTCCCCGTGTCTGCGTGGGTTTCCTCCAGGTTCTCCGGTTTCCTCCCACAGTCCAAAAACATGGAACAATTCAATTGATTCTCCAAATTGCCCCATATAGTGTGTCTGTGTGAGTGAGTAAGTGTGTGCCCAGTGATAGATTGGCACCCTGTCCTGGGTCTATCTGCCCAGAGCCCAAAACGTTCTCCCCTGGATGGGCATGGGGAACCCCACCGCAACCCTAATATAGGATAAAGCGGAAGATAATGAATGAATGAATAAATGAATAATTCTTGTACATAGAACTACGGTTCTGTGCATTTATCCAGAAGGATTTCTGTGAGGTCCGAGGCCCGCCTCGCATCGGATGCCCATCCCATGCCCAACGTCCATCCCATGACAGAGGCACATATCCCATCCCGAAGCCCAATGCCCATCCCAAATTTGACATCAAGCCCTCGCTCAACAACAATCCTCTATATTGTACATATAGTCAGATTGACTGATTCAAATATAAATACTTTCTGATCCATAACAGAACTTTTTTTTGCTTGCTGTGTGATCAGGAGGTCGTGTGCCCGGAGTGGTAGATTGTGACGTTTGATTGCGGGCGGGTCCTCACCTCGGGTAGAAGTGCAGGATCATTCTGTAGCAGGAGGAGGAACAGCTCCTCCTCATTGAGCTGATGAAGCGTGCACTCCCGCAGGAGGTGTCGGTTATGATCCGACTGAAGGTTGTGAGAATATTTGCACTCCTTCCTGCAAGAGACAAAACGCAGAAAAACTGACTGTTAAACGAAAAAAAACAACATCAGGAACCGATGAACTGACCTATTCTGCCTGGACACACAGAGGAGTGTGTCCTCCACATGTAACTCATGGACACACACACACACACACACACACACACACACACACACACACACACACACACACACACACACTGAGTGAAGTGATCACACATGCTCAGAGTGGTGGGCAGCCCTGTACACAGCGCCCCGCCCTGGGAGCAATTGGGAGTTCTCGTGTCAACAAAACATTAACGTTTTTAATTCCTTTTGTTGTTAAAATTTGTTAATTTAAAGCTACCAAACATAAAAAAGTCCACAAACGTGAGAACACAGGTTTTCTTTTTGAATCCTGGCTTAAATTATTATAAGCTTTGGTAAAGTAATTAACATTCAATCATTCATTATCTTCCACTCAATCTCGTATGTCGCTGGACGGTCCCTATTCCCATCCAGGGGAGAACATTTCGGGCGCTGGACAGGGCGCCAATCTATCAATGGGCACTCACTCACTCACACACTCACACACACACTATATGGGGCAATTTAGAGCATTTAATTTACCTTGAATCTATGTTATTGGACTGTGGGAGGAAACCGGAAAAAACCCACACGGACACGGGGAGGACATGCAAACTTCACCCGGTTTGGAATTCGACACACACACAGTACCAGATATTTGGCCACGCCCCCTTTATGCTCTATGTTCTCAGTTCCAGGTACCGTACTGATGGACTTTGTAGTTCTCTACCTCCAATCTGTAGTCCATCTTTTTGTGTTCTGCAGTACATACTGTGTTCTTTAATGCTCAGAACCCCAATAGTTCCACCACAGAGCAGGGATTATTAGGTGGGTGCATTATATCCTATCCCAGCAGTGTGACTGAGGTGTTTAAATGAACCTCCAGCAGCACTGCTGCACTAGAACCCCCTCAGCGCATCAGAGTCACTGCAGAACTGACCATCAACAATCCACCACCCAAATGATACCTGTTTTGTGATGAGAACCAACAACACAGAACACAGATGGACTACAGTCTGGAATTATAGAACTACAAACTCAATCTATATGGTGGGTGGACCACTGAGCCTCGGTCCTCACAAGGTTTCTTCCTTAACATAACAGGGAGTTTTTGTCTTGCCACTGTCTCTTCGTCTTGCTCTTCGTGGGTGTAAAGGCTTATGAGCTGCTTTGTGATGAAGAACTAATGTAAAAAAAGCGCTATAGAAATAAATTACTTGAATTTGAATTAGAGTATTGGGCGGCATGGAGTTCTCTGGTTTCCTCCCACAGTCCAAAAACATGTATCAAGGTCAATTGAGTTCTTTAAATTGCCCCATATAGAGTGTGTCTGTGTGTGTGTGTGTCCAGTGATAGATTGCCCCCTGTCCTGGGTGTATCTGCCCAGCGCATGAGACGTTCTCCCCTGGATGGGCATGGGGAACCCCTCTGCGACCCTAATAGAGGATAAACTGGAAGATGATGGATTGATTGATTGATTGATTGATTGATTGGTCGGCGACACACTGGCTTAGTGGTTTAGCAGGTTCGCCTCTTAGCGCTAGGGATTCCCAGTTCGAATCCCCATCTGGGTGGAGATTCCATGTTCTCCCCGTGTCCGCGTGGATTTCCTCCGGGTTCTCCGGTTTCCTCCCACAGTCCAACAGGGAACCCCCCACCCCACCCCACCCCACCCCACCCCCGCGACCCCAGTAGAGGATAAAGCGGGAGATAATGGATGGATGAACTAGAGTATTGGGCTGTCGGTCAGAAGGTTGTGGGTTCAAACCCCAGATCGACTGAAGTGACGCCATCCTCTGACGATGACGACTTCAAAACAAAGGCCGCTCCGCCCACTTTTATTTAAGTTGCGTACTTCGTGAGAATGAGCTTTAATATGTTAATATATAGGTCTGACAGTTTTAAACGGCTCATAATATTATAGTTTATGTAAATAAACGACCTCACCTTCCTTTGCCATATCTGCAGTTCCCATAGATGAAGTATTTACACAGGTGGAGATCCTGACAGCCGTGGCATTCCTGTTTGTTGTAAGTCTTGCAGAGCCGCAGAGAGGTTTTAGCCACGACGGTATACCCGGCCTCCCCCCCGGGTCCCCCCGCTGTCCCCCCCGGCCCGTCGCGGTTCCTCAGCAGGGCGAAGCGGGGGCATTTCTTCAGGATGTACCATAGCCGCTCGTCGCTGATGTCCCAGCGCTGCCTCAGCTCCCTGTACAGCTGCGAGACGTCCATGGAGCCTTTCCACTCGCACAGCAGGCCGGTGGCGAGCTGGATCACCTCAGAGTTAGTGGGCATCATCCTGAGCCGCTGCGCCTCAGACGCCGCTTCGCTTTCGCTTCAGTTTACACGAAAAGAAAACCTGCCGCCGACTGAGGGCGGTGACGGGGACTCACCATCATGGCGAACAGACAGAGCCGTCGCCCTCGGCCTCTTCAAAATAAAAGCTGATTCGCGCAACGCCAACGTTCTAATGGCGTTCTGACGAGAACGTTCGAGTTCGGGGTTCGAGTGAGGGCCCAAAATCACAGTTACCCGTTTAATGTCAGGGTTCTGTTAACACTTCGGTGTGTGTGTTTTTTAATAAAATTACCATATTACTATGGTGACCAGATGTCTCGCTTTGTGCGGGACAGTCCCGCAATTTTCATGCGTCCCGCAAATTGAGACGTTGTCCCGCTTTGTTATTGAAAGTCAGACTCCAGTTTTTTAAGCGTGTTTTATAATCTGCCATTGGACGGCTGTGTTGTCTGTTATCGGGGAGAGGCGGGCTGTTTGAATGTCAACCAATCGGGAACGCGGACGCATGTTAAGGGCGCGCCCACCAACACAAATAATGCAAATTAGGTCAAATATATATATACTGCCAAATAAAAACATATATATATATATATATATATATATATATATATATATATATATATATATATATATATATATATATATATATATATATATATATATATATATATGGCAGTGCATTGGTGTCCCACATCTGGTGAATTGGAATCTGGTCGCCCTACATATTACAATATTTTAACAATAAAGTATTCAGATTCTGATCTGCTTAATTTTTAAATTAGAACGTCTGGGCTCACAAAATTAAGAAAATAATAAAAGAACAAGGATAGTCAAAATTGGCCGCACGGTTGCTTAGTGATTTGCACGTTTGCCTCTCAGACATATGGATTCCTGGTTCGAATTTCAATGTTCTCAGCATGTCTGCGTGGGTTTCCTCCGGGTTCTCCAATTTCCTCCCACAGTACAAAAACATGGATCAATGTCAATTGAGTTCTCCAAATTGCCCCATATAGAGTGTGTGCGCAGTGATAGATTGGTGCCCTGTTTTGGGTGTATCTGCCCAGTGCCCGAAACGTTCTTCCCTGGATGGGCATGTGCACCCCCCCAACCCTAGTAGAGGATCAAGCGGAAGATAATGAATGGATGTCAAAGGATGTTATGTAGAATGAAAGTGCAGACTTTAAGGCTGCCACTAGGGGCTACAGTGAGCAACATGATATACACTTTAACACTTAGGGCCTCTTCACATTTTTACATTGAAATATTGTATGTACTGTATATAAAGCATAATGTCTGCTATGGGAATGCGTTATAGGAGTTATTTTCAATGTAAGGAACGAAATGCTTCAGCATGCAGAGAGAACACCTTTGGGACAAATCAGAGCAGAGTCTTGATCTTATGTATGCACTTTTGGATGAATGGTGTAACATTCCCACTAACACTCCAGAAGTTTTGTTCTGTACCGGGTCGAAGCAATCGACTTTAAACTGGAAAAGCCAAGCTCAGGAGGTGTAAAGTTCTCACAGGGGTGACATGGTGTCAGGATTTCAGCTCCAGGAGTCTTCTGAGTTGTCACTCTGATTGATTCTGATAATGAATCTGGTTTATCAGAATCTCTGGAAGCACGATCCCCACTAGCTGTGAAAGAACAGAGCATTCATTTGCATTCTGTTAAGATGCTGCTGTTCACATATGCAGGAACCATCTAGAAGGAGAACAAATAAATCTATGCAAATTACATAGCATGCATAATAATTAATTAATTCATTATCATCCGCTTTATCCTTTATTAGGGTCGCGGTGGGGTTCCCCATGCCCATCCAGGGGAGAACGTCTCGGGCACTGGGCAGATAGACCCAGGACAGGGCGCCAATCCATCGCTGGGCACACACTCACTCACTCATACACACTCTATATGGGGCAATTTGGAGAACTCAATTGACTTGATCCATGTTTTTGGACTGTGGGAGGAAACCAGAGAACCCGGAGGAAACCCACGCGGACACGGGGAGAACATGGAAAATCCACCCAGATGGGGATTCGAACCGGGAATCCCTAGCGCTGAGAGGCGAACGTGCTAACCACTAAGCGACCGTGCCACCCGGCATAATAATAATAATAATAATAATAATTATTATTATTATTATTATTATTAGGGGGCGGCACGGTGGCTTAGATTGGCATCCTGTCCTGGGTGTATCTTGGGGAACCCCCCGCGACTTTTGTAGAGGATAAAGCGGAAGATAATGGATGGATGGATTATTTTCATCATTATTATTATTATTATTATTATTATTATTATTATTATCTGTGTGAGCAGTAATACAATATAGAATAAGTATATTTCTTCAAGCTTTTGAATGAACAGCCTTATATCTATAACAGAAGATCTTACTTTGCTATTGAAAAAGTTGTTCTCATCATCTTGGCAAATTAAGATTAAGGACAAAAGCATTCCAATTCAAGGATCCGTGAATAAACAGTAGTGTAGACTTAAGGAAACGCCTCGTCAGTGAGGTCATGTGGTCGGATGAGTCCAGATTTACTCATCAGGGTAGATGGAGATGTGGTTGTAGCAATGTATAATGCTTTGTACATGGATAATAATAATGCAACGCCATACGACCCTGTGGGGGGCAGTGTTATGATCCGTTGTTGCTTCAGTTGCTTAAGCAGCGTTTATGTTGTCCAAAGAATTATTTTTTATCTGATGACCCGAATGTACAGAACCACCAGGTTCTTCCATCAAATGGCTCCATCGAGGCTCAGATTGTGAGAGTGGTTCAGGGAGACCTATTCTCACACAAAGACCCTCCATTACAGAGTCCAGATCCCTGTTGAGAATGGCGGACGTGACGGAGAAGCTGTTGTGCAGTGGTGCACATCTGCATCATCGATATGAGATATAAATCGTAAATGAATTGTGCAACTCTAAACTGAACTACATGTTGTAACCGCAAAAGCTTGTGGAGACGATGCTGCAATCGCCACTAAAGGCATCCCAACCAAATATTAGTGTGAGACACTTTTTTTTATTTTTATATAGATTTATAAAAGGGTGGCACGGTGGCTTACTGGTTTGCACATTCGCCTCTCAGCACTAGGTATTCCTCCCTCCCCCGGAAGATAATGGATGGATGGATGGATGGATTTATAAAAATTATCTTGTTTACTAGATTTTATTCATTCTCATTTCACTACTTAATTGGGTTGCGGGGCGGGGCTTTTACTCATGCCCATCCAGGCGAGAACATTTCAAACGGTGGGAAAGAGTGCCAACCTATCAATGAACACACACAGTATAGGGGTAATTTAGCAACCAATTTACCTGAAATAAAAAAAAACTTTTTTTAATAAGTTTATTAAATAGAATGTGTGTTCTCCTTTATTTGGGCAAATATTCTACTGTGTATATAAAAATATTCAGAAGGTTGTTGCTGTAGTGAGTTATGGCGTACCTGAGGGATGGCCAGGCAGAATGCAATGCACCCCAACAGGAACATGTTGCTGTGGATCCAGTTTACAAGCATGTCAATGCAGCCGGTGGTGTGAATTAAGGCAGAGGCTTTCAGTGGATCCAGCTTCTGCATGCCGTGTCCACACATGGTGTTTACAATGCCCTGTCGATGAGAAGGCGTGTGAGATCGTGATTATCACGAAAAATTACATTAAAACACATATTTATGAGCAAACACCTCCTCCATGGTGATCTACAGAGGTCTCAAAGTTTTCAGAACCGAGTACCACCCGGTATCAAACCCGAACCGTCTGTGTTTTTAGTCACGGAACAACATGGCAAACATTAATTAGGTGTAAGTGTAATTAAGCAGTAAGGTACGAGAGGCGTGGCATTATTGTAAATAATCCCCATAAAGAGGTGTTATGATTCCTGGCGTGTAGTGGAGTACAGCTCCACCTGTTTACGTGATTTATTCACAATAATACACAACCTCGAGTGTCTGATTGCTTTAATAAAACACTTACAAACACACTATAATAAAAAACAAGCTTTGATTCAGAAATGTCTTTATTAAAAACTAAATTATTAATAATATGAACTTCCCATAATGTTTCTGTAACCGTCAAACACTACCATCTAGTGGCCAAATCACAGAAGACAGTTCATAAACAGTGTAACAGGTAAATCTCTGTTATTAATCTGTATTTTATGATTAAAATAATGTATTGTATATCACACACTGATACCAATGTGAAGCTTGGGGCGGGGGGGTATTGTAAATGATGGTCAATAAGGAGCAAAAGGACTCGTTTTATAAATAATCTTATCACATGATGAAAAGGACAGTTGAAAACAAGCTTTGATTCAGAAATGCGTTTATTAATTTTAATAATCTGATATTCTGCAACATAATCAAGTCCTGAATGCTGATCGCTGAGTAACAGGATTATGGTTTCTCTAATGACAATCTAGTGGCCAAATTACAGAACACAGTTTATAAAAACATCAGGAAAATTATTTATTGTATATCCATACCATTATGAGCCTTCAGACTGTCAGTGCTAAAGACAGAACCATCAACCTTCTGTCTTAAAAGTTATTCCACCACTGAGAAAAATGTCCTACAGGGGCAATTTAGAGCATCCAATTCCACTTGAATTCATGATTTTGGACTGTGGAAGGAAACCGGGGAACCCGGAAAAAAGACCCACATGGACACGGGGAGAACATAAAAACTTCACCAAGATTGGATCCCCAGGGCTGAGAGGAGAATATGCTAACCAGTGTAACACCACAAGTAATAAGCAGCATGAAACAAAATGAACATCTGCACTATAGAATTCTTATTTAATGTCTGTATTAGTTGAAACACAGGATTCTGTTTTTAAGACTGAAAAACATTCAAAGTGATTAGATTGCACTAATGTTTGCACTAAGACATAATAAATGTAATGCCCACCTCCTCTTTTAAAATCAGGCAGCAGGAGAATGGTACAGCACAGCTCTCTCTGCCTGGATTGCCTTCAGTGCAGTTGAAGTAGATGTTCTGAGACCAGTCCATAAAGGAAATGCCCCCGCAGCACGCAAACTGTTCCCAAACAACATGAAAAAATGTTAGTGTAAAAATACAGGTTTATTTTTGTCACATTAGAAAATGCAGGAGAACGTCATCATCCTAACAGAGCTCTGTTACCTCTTTTTGTCCAAAGTCAATGAGGTTCTGAAGGTCCAGGTCATCTCTGTAATGTACTATTGCATTGTTAATCATGTTTGTCACTTTATGCCGTACCTGTACACAACAATAAAACACTATTATTTACAGGAATTGGCAAAGACATACCATTTTACTTCTCTAATCAAACATGAGCTTTCCAATGAAGAAGACTTTCTTCTGTGGTCTACACTTAAGTAATACAGTTCGAGAGGTCGTGGCATTATTCTGAATAAACCCCATAAAGAGGTGTTATTAGTCCCGGCGTGTAGTGGAGTACAGCGCCACCTCTTTACGTGATTTATTCACAATAATACACAACCTCGAGTGTCTGATTGCTTTAATAAAACACTTACAAACACACTATAATAAAAAAACAAGCTTTGATTCAGAAATGTCTTTATTAAAAACTAAATCATTAATAATATGAACTTCCCATAATGTTTCTGTAACCGTCAAACACTACCATCTAGTGGGCAAATCACAGAACGTAGTTTATAAACTGTAACAGGTTTAGTGCTGATCTCTGTTTGTAATAATCTGTATTTTATGATTAAAATAATGTATTGTATATTACACACTGATACCAATGTGAAGTTCAGGGGGGGTATTGTTAATGATGGTCAATAAGGAGCCAAATGACTCGTTTTATAAATAATCTTATCACATGATGAAAAGGACAGTTGTGATATTGCATGAGATTGCTAAAGGTTAAATTAAATATCCGCATGTTTAATAAGTCTCCTATTTATTGATTGTAAATTAAGAGGCAGTTCAGTCTCAGATCAGTTGTTAAAGATATTGTTAGTTACCTTATCTAAGAACATAAACCCCAAAATCCCAGCAACCAACTGCAGCAGGAAGATAACTGTGAGGCACACAGAGAACTGTGGAGAACATCAAACACAATTTAGAGCATTCAGTTCACCTTGAATTCATGTTTTTGATCTGTGGGAGGACACTGAAGAACCCGGAGGAAACCCACACAGACATGAAGAGATGGAAACTCCACTCAGATAGAGATTCGAACCTGGATCCCCAGAGTTAAGAGGAGAACATGCTAATTACTATGCCACCAAAGTGCTACTATCCATCCATCCATCCATTATCTTCCACTTTATCCTCACATAATGTCGCGGGGGGGTTCCCCATGCCCATCCAGGGGAGAATGTTTCGGGCGCTGGGCAGATACACCCAGGGCAGGGGGGCAATCTATCACTGGACACACACTCACTCACACACACACACACACACACACTCTCTATATGGGGCAATTTGGAGAATCCCATCTGGGTGGAGTTTCCATGTTCTCCCCGTGTCTGCGTGGGTTTCCTCCGGGTTCTCCGGTTTCCTCCCACAGTTCAAAAACATGGATCAAGTCAATTGAATTCTCAAAATTGCCCCATATAGAGTGTGTCTGTCTGAGTGAGTGTGTGCCCAGCGATGGATTGGCGCCCTGTCCTGGGTGTATCTGCCCAGCGCCCGAGATGTTCTCCCCTGGATGGGCATGGGGAACACCACTGCGACCCTAACAAAGGATAAAGCGGGAGATAATGAATGAATGAATATTTCAGTTACCAGTAATCTGCTCAGCATAAGGCTTTTATTAAAACTTTATTTAATAAAATATTTAAAATTTATTTATTTAATAAAAATTTAAATGTTTAAAACCAAAATGTGCCAATTACACATAAAAAAAAAAGTTGAAAGTCTGACCGTCTGCAGAAGACAGATGTTCTCACGGAGAGAACCCACACAGCCGCAGAATGTGATGAAAAACATACAAACTCCAACTATGATCAGCAGGACTGAGGGATCCACTGTGACGTAGGACATCGTTGCCTCTGAAAACATTCAAGAAAATGTCAAACGAGCTCCTGATGCCGAAGAAAGTCTCATTATGAAAAAATCCTAATACTTAAAAGTCCTTTGGTATGAATAAAAGTACAAAATTATAAATTGATTGAAAAAAATATAAATAAAAGAACTGAATATTATTAGTTATGAATAAGTGTAGTGGAGTACAGCTCCACCTCTTTATGTGATTTATTCACAATAATACACAACCTCGAGTGTCTGATTGCTTTAATAAAACACTTACAAACTCATTATAATAAAAATAAAAGCTCTGATTTAGAAATGTCTTTTTTTCAAAAACGAAATCATTAATAATCTGATCTTCTGTGATGTAATCTAGTCCGGTTTATAAAGTTTGTCAAACACTACCATCTAGTGGCCAAATCACAGAACGCAGTTTATAAACAGTGTAACAGGTTTAGTGCTGATCTGTTTATATTAATCTGTATTTTATGATTTAAAATAATGTATTGTATATTACACACTGATACCAATGTGAAGCTCAGAGGGGCATGGTATTGTTAAAAATGTCACGGCTGGACCACCAGCTCAGCCAATCAGATTTAAGGAGCGGAACTACTCGTTTTAAAATAAACTAACACTTTACAGCAGTGCTAAGATTGATCTACCACCCAAAGTGTACCTGTCCTATTACAATATTCACATCGGTGCAACAGACCGCAACCTGTGGCTGGTTACAGAGCAGTCAGTTAATTTAAAATATTATATTTTCTTACCGTGTTTTGTTACCCTGGCATACACACCTGTCCCTATCAGAACCAATGAAATGATCTGTTATGGAGAACAAAAACTAAGTCAAATGTTGTCAGGTCATTGATCTAAATGGTTTCATATTTCTAAAATCTAAGCACAAAAAAGTTTCTACAACATGATAATGCACTAAATATCCACTGGGGGACAGAAGTCTGTGGAAACTCAAAATTATATTCACAGCATATGACGTAGGACATCGTTGTCTCTGAAAACATTCAAGAAAATGTCGAATGAGCTTACGATGTCGAAGAAAGTGTCATTATTTAAAAAAAAATCTTAATACTTAAAAGTCCTTTGGTATGAATAAAAAAGTACACATTGTTAAAGTAATCGAAAAAAATCTCAGTGTAGTGGAGAACAGTTCCACCTCTTTATGTGATTTATTCACAATAATACACAACCTCGAGTGTCTGATTGCTTTAATAGAAACTTACAAACACACTATAATAAAAAAAAGCTTTGATTCAGAAATGTCTTTATTAAAAACTAAATGATTAATAATCTGATTTTCCACGACGTAATGTAACCGTCAAACACTGCCCTCTAGTGGCCAAATCACAGAACGCAGCTTATGAAACTAAGTCAAATCTTGTCAGGTCAGTGAATCTAAATGTTTAAGCACAAAAAAAGTTTCTACAATATGATAATGCACTAAATACCCACTAGGGGTAGAAGTCTGTGGAAACTCATAATTATATATATAAGACTTATGAAAGGTTATGCAAAATATATATATATATATAATGGTCCTCATTCTGCAGGTATGATGATAATTCAGAACATCTTGATTTATAAATTTACATTTGGCTAAATACTAAAAAAAAAAGTTAGTTTGAAGTTTTCAGGTGAGAATAAGAGCTTACATCAGTGTGATTGAGTTTAAAAGCCCCGCAGAAATCAATCATGATGTAGACGTGCATGTCATCAGGCACGGTCCTTAATAAACTCTGGACTTTAAAAGCACGCGTTTTACTAAATTTAAATCAAAGTTTCAAGGTTTTGAACTCACCCAAAATAAGGCGTTAAAGAAAAACAGCAAGCCCTTGACGACCTGATTGACAAGCGGAAACTCTGAGTTCTGAGAAGCTTCATTTTGGCCGCACATGGTCCGAACAACGTTTGGATCCAGAGGAGATGCTAACTTTGTAAACAATCTGGCAGGCGCGCCCTCGCCTGAGGTCAGGTATTTACCAGAGGCCCGTCTGTGTGCAGATGCCCCGCCCGCCTGCGCTCAGGTGCTGTACGAACTTGCTACAGATCAACTCCGGGCATGTCGAAAAAAAAAAAGAGAGAAAATACCAAAATACCAGATATGTGGTTGAACAATTTAGATTTTCCTCCCACAATCCAAAAACATGGATTCAAGGTAAATGGAATGCTCTAAATTGCCCCATATAGTGTGTCTGTGTGAATGAGTGTGTCCAGTGACAGATTACTATATTGTATACTGTACGGTATTTCGGCGGCACGGGGGCTTAGTGGTTTAGCACGTTCTCCTCTCAGCACTAGGGACTCCCGGTTCACATCCCCATCTGGGTGGAGTTTCCATGTTCTCGCCGTGTCAGCGTGGGTTTCCTCCGGGTTCTCTGGTTTCCTCCCACAGTCCAAAAACATGGATCAAGTCAATTGAGTTCTCCAAATTGCTTCATATAGAGTGTGCCTGGAGTGAGTGTGTGTCCAGCGATAGATTGCCCCCCTGTCCTGGGTGGATCTGCCCAGCGCCCGAAACGTTCTCCCCTGGATGGGCATGGGGAACCCCCCCGCAACCCTAGTATAGGATAAAGCGGAAGATAATGGATGGATGGATGTACAGTATTTCTGTCCAGTGCCCAAAACGTTCTCCGCTGGATGGAGATGGGCGACAGTAGTGGAGGATTAAGTGGAAGATAATGAATAAATAAAAAATAAAAAACAGGAAAATGATTAAACCGTATTTAATGTTGTTTATTAGTTAAAATGGATATTAACTCCACCTGTTGGGGTTCAGTAGCATTAGTTGATGACAGACTAACATTAAATACTAAATCCGCATTTGGTCACAGAACTCCCGACAGCGTGCCTCTCTGCTGACGGGAACATCGGTACCCGACTACATAAAGTACAGTGTTCATTATCGTTCTTTTTAATCTATATTCGTAGACTAACGTAGATTCTGTGGGAATGATAAAGAAGTTCAGAACTGTTTATAATTCATCTTTCCCGCTTCATCCTTTTTTTTTTCATGAACACAGAGTTCCTGATCTACAGGCCTCACTGCTTCAGCATTGGAAGCTCGCTGGGTTTGAAGAAGGCTTGAGACATTCCCATGGCGTAAATGTATACTTTAGAGTCCACCACGATCTTCTCTTTTTTAAGCAATTCTAAAGAAACAGAGACGAAATAACATGACAGATTAAAGAGAGGTCGGGAAAATCATACAAATCAAGATAATTACAAAAACACAGTGCTTCACTGACAGCATTCCCATCATGGGAATCCTATCCCATCCATCAATCACAGGACCTTCACTACCTCCTCTGAAAACCCAAAAACCTCTGACTCACAGACGGATTATTATATTTTGTTCATTAATATTTATTAAATAATTGCGAATGCTCTGTCCGCTTCCTCTCATGGCGTTTCCAGTTACGCCGCTTCCAGACCTTTATTTTATTATTAAAGCATTTAACAATCACATTTCAGCATCATCTGTTGCCGGGTTTTAAATATTTCTGCCTTCACCTTCAGAATGAATTTTGCAGCATCCAATAAGTGGAGAGCGACCTGCTGCTTCAGCCAATCAAATTGTGAGTTCTGAATAGCACGGCCTATAAGAAGGCGCGCGTGATGTCGGCGTATTCACACCCTCTGATTGGAGAACACGTTTGTTGTGCGGACATCTTCAGCCAATTAAAACTTATAACAGAAATACCAGCGTCAGCTTCAATGGAAATAAAGACTTAAAAGACTTTTTAAATTTAATTGAAATTTTTCTGTTCTAATATATTTTTCTCCAAATTGCCGAGTCATGGTTCTGTCAGTATTATGATTTTTTTAAGTTCAGTCGACTTAAATGACGCTCACCATCTATTTTCTTCTGAAATTCATCGAGAGGCAGAAGAATCACCTCTACGAACTCTGTAATAAAAACACAAAATTAATTAAACTAATAATAAAACATCGTTATGTAAATTAATAAGTGAGAATGTTGTAAGATCAAAGAAACTCACCACCGTCACCTAAAAAGAGAAGATGAAAGAACAATCAGAACCCCGACCTCAGGTAAATATAAACATCAACATGAATAACGGAAGATAATGGATGGATGGATGGATCCCCATCGATCGTGGTGATATTAGGGTGGTGGATGATGCTCAGCACTGCAGTGATACTCAGCGCTGGAGATTCAGGTTGGATTCCAGTTTGGTTGGAGTTTGCATGTTCTCACTTTGTCCATGTGGGGTTTCTGCAGGTTCTCCGTTTCCTCCACCCAGCACCCGAAACGTTCTCCCCTGGATGCCCCACCCCGTAAGAGATAATGAGATGAGCCACCCTTCGCTGTCCCGTTGGTGTGGTGGGTTCTTACCCAGCTGCTGGGTGGGATTCATGTTTTCACCGTCATCTCCATTAATGTTCACCATCACAATCTGTGTGGTGCAGTTAGACAGGCCGGGATCCAGACACGTAACTGACACACAGACACAGAAATCAGGAACCAAACACCGCAATTTACATTATTATAATATAAATGAATATGATTAATTAAAATCAACAGACTGTATATCAAAACGAACAGTTGTGCTTAACGACCGTTCCTGCAGGTAGAACATCAGACCTTTCTTGACTGAACATGCTCCTCAGCTGTTAGTCCAGGCCCTCAGCCTATCCCGGCTTAATTACTGTAATGCTCTGCTTGCCGGTCTCCCAGCATGCACCATCAGACCTCAACAACTGATTCAGAACTCTGCAGCCCGACTCATGTTTATCCACCTAAGTGAATCATGTGACTCCACCTCTCCTCTCTGATTGGCTCCCTGTAGCTGACTGATCTACAGGACGATCTCTGGATCTGGCCCCTCAGACCTTCACTCTAGATTTTAAAACACACTCCGACTCGTTCACTACGTTCTAGTGATGAATGTCGCCTGGTGGGGCAACCTCATCATGGTGCTGACTCTCGCGGTGTATCATTCAAATGTAAATACAAATGCTTACCTTGTGTATATTTATAACTTTTCTACTATAGAGTCTCACCACAAACATTTCAGTGCACACATGTCCTGACGTGTGGTGCAAATCACAAATTAACCTGGAACTGGTGGGCAGGGCTGTGCTATTACCTGGGGTGACGCCCACCACTTCTCCCTTGTAGCCCGTTTCCTCCTTCAGCTCTCGCAGCGCGGCTGTCTCGGCGTTCTCATTCTCGTCGATGAGGCCTGGGACACACCCACACACAGGACATCACCGATCCGATCCGGGTGCAGTTTCAGAGCATCGGTAATCATTTATTCATACACAGGGCGTCATTTTATCTCACCTGCAGGGAACTCCAGCGTACTGCAGCCCATCGGGGGTCGGAACTGTTTGACCAACACCACACAGTCTTTATGGAGGGTCCGTTTCAGGATGGCAATGATTCCCACACCTACCAAAACACCCACACTTCAGGTTCCTGTACAATTTATATTGATTTTATAGCACGGTGGCTTAGTGGTTAGCATGTTCGCCTCTCAGCGCTGGGGATTCCCGGTTCGAATCCCGATCTGGGTGGAGTTTGCATATCCTCCCCGTGTCCGCATGGGTTTCCTTCGGGTTCTCCGGTTTCCTCCCACAGTCCAAAAACATGGATTCAAGGTCAACTGAATTCTCCAAATTGCCCCATATAGAGTGTTTGAGTGAGTGAGTGTGCCCAGTGATAGATTGGCGTCCTTTTTGCATGTTCTCCCCGTGTCCGCGTGGGTTTCCTCCCACAGTCCAAAAACATGGATCAAGATAAATTGAGTTCTCCAAATTGCCCCATATAGAGTGTGTGTGTGTGTGTGTGTGTGTGTGTGTGAGTGAGTGTGTGCACCCAGCGATAGGTTGGCGTCCTGTCCTGGGTGTATCTGCCCAGCGCCCGAAACGTTCTCCCCTGGATGGGGATGGGGAACCCCCTCACGACCCTAATAGAGGATAAAGCGGAAGATAATGAATGGATGGATGGATGGATGGATTAACATGGTGCTTGAAGTATCCGCTTGTCTGTCTGCGTATGAAGATCAGACTGACGGTTTCAATCCTTGAAGTTTATTTTGATACACCCGATCTGGGTGGATATTGCATGTTCTCGCTGTATCCACGTGGGTTTCCTCCAGGTTCCCCCCACAGTCCAGTAATATGGATCCAAGGTAAATTGCCCAATCTAAATATCCCATATATAGTGTGTGAGTGAGTGTGTGCCCAGCGATAGTTTGGCACCCTGTCCTGGGTGTATCTGTACCCAGCGCCTGAGACCCTAGTATAGAATTAAGTGGAGAATAATGAAATGCGATTATGTACTAATGATAATGGACGAATGACACACCATCTGTCGCCGTGTTGCTCGGCCTTGTCGTTCGTTTCACAGTCTCCCAAATTCTGTAAACAGAGAGAAATACTATAAAGCACCACATTATGTTACATAAACTACAAACACGGTTTAAATTACTGCTTTATAGTTCATTCATTCATTCATTATCTCCCGCTTTATCCTCTATTAGGGTCGCGGTGGGGTTCCCCATGCCCATCCAGGGGAGAAAGTCTCAGGCGCTGGGCAGATACACCCAGGACAGGGCGCCAATCCATCGCTGGGTACACACTCACTCACACAGACACACTCTATATGGGGCAATTTAGAGAACTCAATTAACTTGATCCATGTTTTTGGACTGTGGGCGGAAACCGGAGAACCCGGAGGAAACCCACGCCGGCACGGGGAGAACATGGAAACTCCACCCAGATGGGGATTCGAACCGGGAATCCCTAGCGCTGAGAGGCAAACGTGCTAACCACTAAGCCACCGGGCCGCACCTGCTTTATAGTTATTAACTATAAAACTTTGAAATCAACATTATAATCAGCAGCCTTTAGTTTAGTTCCCTTCTTATAGTTATAACTGGTTAAATGCTTAAATTAAATTAAACTAAAACCAATAAATGTTTAAAAAATGAAAAGCTTGTGTACAAAACCACATACATAATTTGTTAGTTAGAATAACTAGTATGTCTGACCGTGCACCAGCCATAAAATCAGCAGGTAAAGCTTCCCCATACTGATCTGAACATAGGCATCCTGACACACACACACTAGAGCGGCCAATTCAACTTGAATCCATGTTTTTGAAGTGTGAAAGAAAACCAGTGAACCCAGGAAAATCCATATATACATCTATATATATATATATATATATATATCTGGCGGCACGGTGGCTTAGTGGTTTAGCATGTTCACCTCTCAGCGCTGGGGATTCCCAGTTCAAATACCCATCTGGGTGGAGTTTACATGTTCTCCCCGTGTCTGCGTGGGTTTCCTCCCACAGACCAAAAACATGGATCAAGTCAATTGAGTTCTCCAAATTGCCCCATATAGAGTGTGTGTGTGTGTGTGTGTGTGAGTGAGTGTGTGTCCAGTGATAGATTGGCGTCCTGTCCTGGGTGTATCTGCCCAGCACCCGAGACGCTCTCCCCTGGATGGGCGTGGAGAACATGCCCAATAACCATAAAATGACAAAATGTAATATAATGTACATGTAATCTTCTTATATTAAATTGCATATTGTCTATAACAAATCCTCCATTCATACGAAATAAATGAATTATGAATCTAAATTAGAATTAGATAAATAAATGGTAGTAAGATGGTTTTCTGGTTATTGGTTAGTGTTATTATTATTTCCCATCCATCCATTATCTTCTGCTTCATCCTCTATTAGGGTCGTGGGCCATCCAGGGGAGAACGTTTCGGGCGCTGGGCAGATACACCCAGGACAGGACGCCAATCTATCACTGTATACACACAGACATACACCCTCTATATGGGGCAATTTGGAGAACTCAATTGACTTGATCCATGTTTTATGGACTGTGGGAGGAAACCGGAGAACCCGGAGGAAACCCACGCGGACACTGGGAGAAAGTGGAAACTCCACCCAGATTGGGATTCGAACCGGGACTCCCCAGCGCTGAGAGGAGAACATGCCAAACACTAAGCAACCGGTGTTATTATGATTATATCACCTGGTGATTCCAGACGGATCCACGTATGTGGTCTTTTCAAGCTGCAGCCATTTCCCAGCAGCAATCACCTGAAATTCAGAGAGATCTAGGTTTTTATTTATTTTTGTGAAAGTTTAATGAAGTGGAAACTGTGTGGTTGATTAATTTTGACCTCCTCTGTAACTGTACGGGACACTGTGCAGGGTTTCTCCGGACAGCTCATCGTGTCTCCGAGCTGCAGACACACAAAGCATCGACATTACAACATTTTATATTTTAATTATCATTAATTAATTAATTAGAGTAAATAATCAGAGTAACTCCATGTACCCCCCTCCTCCACCCCCACCCCCCAAAACAAGTTACACATTAACTCTGTGATTCGCTTACTCTTCAGATTACAGTCCACAGTCTCAGAGATGAACCTGTGAACGTTTTAAAGCCACGACGCTGTAATAAATCTAATTAATGCCGAGCTGCTTTCTAAAACAACAAAAAACAAAGCGACTCCCAACACTCACAGTTACCGGGTCTGTCACAAACGAAGCCTCAGAGAGCCGACTCTGCGATTCGCTCAATGAATCTGAATCGAGATTTGGTTCCAAAGGTCCTGAGTCGGATCAGTGAATCGATCGAGTTTCCTTGTTTTTACGTGAATATACATTTATTTTTTAATTAATTATAATAATATAAAGAAATCTATAGAAAAAAAACGACATATTATTTTATACAGTTAAATATAATTAGATAATCATATTGTTTTACATAACAAATTAAAATCAAATTTAATTATTAATTAATGAATAATATTAAATAATCTGTTTTATTTAGAGAATTAACCACCGTTTGCTTAATTATCTTTTTTAACGACATAGAAAATGGCAATATACGACAAAGAATTTACACATATATATTAATTCACAACAAATATCTAAAATATACACAAATATGATAAATTAAGTAAAAATGATCAAAATTAAATTAAATAAATTAAATAAAACAACATATTATTTTATACAGTTAAACATAAATAATCATATTGTTTTACATAACAAATTAAAATGTTATTTAATATTAAATGTATTTAATATTATTCATTAATTAATAATCAATCTGTTTAATTTTGAGAATTAACCACCGTTTGCTTAATTATCTTTTTAACGACATAGAAAATAGCAACACGAATACGATAAATAATTTATACATATATATTAATTCAAAACAAATATCTAAAATGTACACAAAAATGATAAATTATAGATGATAGTTATAAAGCAGTTGATTTTATAGAGAACTTCAAATCTGATTATTATAGATGAAACAACAATACTATATTATGAAATTAATAAATATTTCGTAAAGTAAAAAATATATTTGCATTACATTTATAAATAGGATTTTTTTTAGTTTTATAAATTCATATTTAAACCAATTTAATTAATATCACATTTATACATTCATACATAACGCTCGAGTCTTCGTTTTAGTGTAATTATAAAAATTAAAAATAATAAGCTGCATAGCTGCATATTAAAAAAATAGTTTGGTAAATTGTCGACTTTTTTGATTCATAAGGATCTGAATCGTTCGAAGAGTCGAGACCGTTTGTAGTTTATCCGGGTTGGTGCTGCCGCCCATCTGTGTTCCAGGATCGTGTTTCCCACTCAACAAATTCCACTGTGTTTATTTTTTATTAATAATTTCTTAATTAATCACCGATCGTTATTTGACCACTTTTGTTAATTCGGCAGAAGAAAGTGGCGAGGAACACAACTGAATCGCGTCAGGAGAACTGCTGTAGGAACTGTAGACGGGAGGTGTTTACGGTCGGAACGTTTAGCGTGTGCACAGAGACGCTTACTGTTTGGGTGTTACATTATGAAGAAAGAGCAGGTCGCTAACTGTCAGTTCTCCCGTTGGTTTCCTTTATTTAAGAAACTCACCATTAAAAGGTAAGAACGCGCGAGTTTTATTGTATGTGTATGTGTGTGTGTGTGTGTGTGTGTGTGTGTGTGTGTGTGTGTGTGTGTGTGTGTGTGTGTGTGTGTGTGTGTGTGTGTTACACCCAGCAGATACAGCAGTATACCCAAAACTTTTTCCCAGACACACACACTATATAGGGGCAATATAACTCCCACAGTACAAAAACATTGATTTAAGGTGAAGTAGCTGTTGGTAATTTCCCCTACATAGTATATATATATATATATATATATATGTGTGTGTGTGTGTGTGTGTCCATGTTTTGGGTGCTGGGTAGATACACCCAGGACAGGGTGCCAATCCATTTCTGAGCACACTCACTAGATATGGGCAATTTGAATCCATGTTTTTGGACTATGTGAGAAAAACACACACACATGCACTGTGGGGCAATTCAGAGCATCCAATTCACCTTGAATCCCTGTTTTAACCTTTCATTCCTTGCAGTGTGGTTCTTCCCATTCCTCGAGATGTGGTTGATTACCTGCTGGACGACGGGACGCTCGTAGTTTCTGGAAGGTGGGGACGTGTGTGTCATTCTTAATGAACCTGGTTATAATTATTAATGTGAGGTTAATGAATATTAAACGGGTGATGTTCTCAGCAGTGACGTCACGCCACATGTGCAGAATAATAACACAGATGATGAAGAGGAGGAGGAGGACGTGCAGGTGAGAATGAAATCACTGGACACGTTTATCGGACGTACATGTGGGTGCGCTCGCTCGGTGCTCCAGGGGGCGCTGTATCGTGGCCAATCCTGTGTTCTGACCCCGACCAAGGGTCGCTCTGGATGAAATCACCTGCTGAATGACCTTTAATGTGTGTTAATGTGTTTTAATTGTTTTAATGCAGTATTTTGTCTTCGTAGTGGTCGGACGATGAGACGCTGGAGGTCACGGTGAGTGTCCAACGTCCACAAATTATTTATTAAAGACTGAAATGCTTTTATAAGATGAGCATGTAGGGTACAGTTCATCCCCATGTCCATCCATCAGGCTCTGAGCAGATACACCCAGGACAGGGGGGCAATCTATCACTGGGAGCACACACTAAGTGGGGGCAACCAACCGCTCAGCCAATCAGATTTAAGGTTTGGAACCAGAGCATATTATGAGAGCATGTTTATCCATTAATTAGCCTCCGGGGGGTTTCGGGCGCTGGGCAGATACGCCCAGGACAGGGGGGCAATCTATCACTGGACACACACACACACTCACTCGCGCATAAACACACTCTATATGGGGCAATTTGGAGAATTCAATTGATCTTGATCCATGTTTTTGGACCGTGGGAGGTATCCGGAGAACCCTGAGGAAATCCACGTGGACACGGGGAGAACATGCAAACTTCATCCCGATTGGGATTCGAACCTTGAATCCCTAGCACTGAGAGGAGAACATGCCAAACCACTAAGCCACCTATGAGGCCTATGAGAGCATGTTTTAAATTAAATTCTTTTTTCATTTTATTTTGCAGGCTCCAGAGTTTCCCGAGTTTAAGTTAAAGGTGGAGGAGGCCATTCGTGCTCTGGGGGGCTGCGTCTTTCCCAAACTGAACTGGAGTGCCCCGCGGGTGAGGAGCGCTGGGGGGGTTCAGCCGGACACACAGTGACCTCATAGTTTATACACCCCAAATTCAAATTCAGCCTTCTGCACCTACCCCAAATGGTGCCATGTACAGGTCTGCCCCCTTCACTCAGTGTGTGTGTGTTTCTTACACTGACACACACACACACACTATATGGGGACAATTTATCTGGGGGGGGGGGGGGGGGGGGGGGGCTTTTCGGGCGCTGGGCGGCTGTCACTCAGATACTATATGGGGCAATTGAGAGCATTCAATTGAATTCATGAATCCATGTTTTTGGACTGTGGGAGGAAACCCATGCGGACACGGAGAACATGCAAACTCCACCCAGATTGGGATTCGAACCTGTATCCCTCGCC
>JAFMOC010000269.1:630000-667500 GCA_019802505.1 Corydoras sp. C115
AATCACACACTGATACCGATGATGTCACACAGCTCAGCCAATCAGATTTAAGGAGTGGAACCCATTGTTTTGCAAGATTGAATCCATCTTGATTGAGTTTCAGGGAAGTGACACTCGGCCTCCGTTTTCTGAAAGCTTTTGGATTTAAATAATTAAATTAAAAACTCAAAACATTTGAAACAGAACTCAAAAAGTGTTTTTATTAGAATTCAGCAAATATAAAGATTTTTCTGCAGACACTCCGAACACGTGTGCTTTATGAAGAAATATGTTCCTCTCTCGCTCTCACTCACTCGCTCATGCGGTAATAAATTAACTTTAATAATAACAAAAGTGAAAAAATCTCATCAAAATAATTCGGCCGTGACTCATAGCTGATCGAGTAGCGACGTGGGCCCCGGGGCCGGCGGCTGTCCAGATGCCGCGTTGAGAATGCTGAGGACCGCGGCACGGCGCGGAGACGGCAGGTGATGCACCTATACTGTTTTAAAAATATAAAAGGCTGAATACGCGTCAGCACCTCCGTCCATCGGCACCGCCGGAATTCGAACGCCGTGACGTCGCGGGGCCTCCACGCTCGGGGCCCGGTCACAGCGGTGTGTGGAAACGTCCGTTAACACTGATTTAAAACGACGAGTTAAGGGATCTGAGCACAGTGCGTGTTGAAGGGTCTGTAACACAGACCACGAGCCCTCTGGTGTTCATGTGTGGAATAGGTGAGCAGTGACCCAACAACCTGCAGGGTTCTAGTTAAAAACAAACTGTGGGAGTGGGATTTCACGCCCCCGAGAAGGGATATCGAGTGGATGCGCGATGTCGCCTGGGCGTGTTATGGTAGTGCCACACCCGCATCTCTTAAGGCTTGAGCTGAGGTTCTCCTCAGTCTCTGGTGGAACCTGACCCGCGTCAGGGCTATGGCTTTGCGATCAGCGCCGCGCCTGGTGGCTCCAGCTGAGCCTCGTTCCCCTCACCGCATCAGTATATCCATCCCAAGCCCCGCCCATCTCCAGGTACCAGCACGTTCTCCTCAATCCGATGTTCTCACCTGCTCCTTTCATGGTTCTTCCACGGTCCGTCGTGGAAACCGACGCGAGCCAAACTTTAAAAATCTTATTTACACGCAAGCGTTAACAGTTAAAACCATTTGCACCTTTAAATGTAAAAATAAATCACCGCCACCAGGCTCCCGCCGCCACGGCGCCCCTCACAGGTATGCTTCAGACGGCGGGGCGAGTCAAGGGGAGGGGGGGGTTCACCCGCCGATCCCAGCCCGTCAGCTCTGTAATCTGAGGGCGTTTATTCAAGGAACGGGAAACGTGAGAAAGGAAGAAAAGTCGAGGTGGGGGGGGGGAGGGGGGGGTCGCCCTGTCGCAAGAGCGTGGTGACCGGCGCCGGCGTCCGAGCGAGAGTCTGCGCTCCCATGATGCCGAGGGCTCACGGCGCGGCGTCGGCGGCGCAGCCCGCTCCCACGGTGTAGCGGAACTCCTGCAGGTTGGACACGCCGTGGAAGTGCACGAATGCTCCCGCCACCACCAGGATATGGAACAGCTGGTGCGAGTGAAACTGCAGGGCAGAAGAACACAGGTGGAGGGTGGGGGTTAAGCTTGCAGAATGAAAGGTGGGTGGAGTTTGCATGTTCTCCCCATGTGGGTTTTCATACGGGTTCTCCGGTTCCTTGCCACAGTCCAAAAATATGGATTTATCATGAATCGCCTCTCTAAATTGCCCCTATATAGCGAGGGTGTGATTGATGCCCTGTCTTAGGTGCATCTGCCCAGCCCCCGAAACATGGAATCCTGATCTAGGTGAAGTCTGCATGTTCTCCCCCTGTGCATATGGGCTTTCCTACAGGTTCTCCAGTTCCTTGCCACAGTCCAAAAACATGGGTTTATTATGAATCACCTCTCTAAATTGTCCCTATACAGTGAGTGCGTGCTTGATGCCCTGTCTCTTGGGTATATCTGCTTGGCCCCCAAAACGTGGAATCCTGATCTGGGTCGAATTTACATGTTCTCCCCATCAGTGTGGGTTTCCTACAGGTTCTCCGTTTTCCTCCAACAGTCCAAAAACCTGGATTCAAGGTGAATTGGCTGCTCTAAATAGTGTGTGATTGGACAGGGTGCCAATCACACACTCAATCACACACCTGTTGAGATGATCGCTGGTTGGGGAACCACCCCGAATCGAATTGTCCTGAATGTTTATATACATTGTTCTAACTACGTAGTGGTTTGATGTTAAGGGTTCAAAGCAACATCTAAAGTTAAATATTTAAGTCCTAACTTTAACTTAAAAAAAGTGCTGTGGGCCCTTGAGTAAGGCCCTTAACCCTCTTTCCTCCTGGGGGGCTGCATCACACTGACACCAACCATCAAGTTGGGATACTTTGGACACAAGCAGCTGCAGATTGATGTCATGAACATCTATAAATAAATTCCAAAATGTGTTACTAATTTAATAAACACATTAAGGGTTGCCATGGAGACAGTTCTAACTCTCATAAGAACCCTCTGCTGTTGTACTCCTAATAAAAATTAATATAATATGGAAGCCCTGCTGTCACACCCTCACACCTCAATTCACAACGACACACTCACAGTCGAAGGAGTGGTTTAATCCACCGGTAGCACGGCCCGTAACCGAATGCAGACTCACCCAAATGTCACACTTCCCCGGAAAGAACCTCTCAGGAATTCGTGCAGCGTAAAGGCAGGCTCCAGTAATGTAGAGGGCAGCCATGAGGAACAGCCAGCCCATCTGACCGATGGTGGTGGCCCTGAGGAAACCTTCTGATATGACGAAGTGCAGCGTGGGTACGACTCCGCTCAGACCGAGCCCAACAAACACCGCTGTCACACAAAACATTAAGCATGGTTAAAGTTAATAAAGTAATACAGTACGAGAGGGCGTGGCATTATTCTGAATAAACTCCATAAAGAGGTGTTATGAGTCCCAACATGTAGTGGAGTACAGCTCCACCTCTTTATGTGATTTATTCACAATAATACACAACTTGGAGTGTCTGGTTTTTTTTTATTATTTATTTTTTATTATAGTGTGTTTGTAAGTGTTTTATTAAAGCAATCTCTGATTCAGAAATGTCTTTATTAAAAACGAAATAAACCAGACTAGATTACATCACAGAGGATCAGATTATTAAAGTTTGTCAAACTCCACCATCTAGTGGCCAAATCACAGAACGCAGTTTATAAACAGTGTAACAGGTTTAGTGCTGATCTGTTTATATTAATCTGCATTTTATGATTTAATATAATTATTAAAATAATAACATTATATTAAATAACAGAATATTTAATATAATGTGAAGCTCAGAGGGGTGTGGTATTGTTAATGATGTCACACGGCTCAGCCAATCAGATTTAAGACCCGTTTCATAATGAACTGTAATCTGTGTGTAATAACCAGGTCTCTTATTTGGTGCTGGGGGTGTTTGAGGTTGGGACCCGGTCCCCGGTCAGCGTACTCACCGGCGCGGACCCCTCTGTACTGCGGGGTAGCGAAAAAGTCACACTGTGAGACGGTGATGGCAGCGAGGCCCAGGACACAGACGACGAACAGATAGATGAAGCAGGGTTGTGGGGAGCAGTAAAAGGAGTAGTACAGCCACGGGACAAAACTCCCCATGATCAGGAACGCGATCCCAGAATAATCCAACCTGAAAGAACCCAGAGATGAAGATCAAACATCAAAACCTCCCACATTATACAATACAAACAAACATTCATAACCTGTCCCCACTTCACCACCTTCAGACCCAAACGAGACAGGAGATGATTACAGACTTGACGTTACAATTATTGTCTAAGAAACAATCCTGATTACCATTATAAAATAATTAACTTTACAAAAGAAAAGGGCCAGGATTCAGAAAAACAAACAATGCACAATTTCTTTTAATTTAATGTAAACATGTCATTTTGTTATCCGGGGGGTGGGGGGGGACAAAGGCAGGGCTTTTAACACAAAACATTCTAACACTAATAGTAAACTAAATTCATTCATTCATTCTCTTTCACTTTATCCTATATTAGGGTTGCAGGGGGGGGGGGGGGGGCACCCCAGGACAGGGGGGCAATCCATCGCTGGGCACACACACACTCTATGGGGCAATTTGGAGAACAATTGACTTGATCCATGTTTTTGGACTGTGGGAGGAAACCGAAGAACCCGGAGGAAACCCACACGGACACGGGGAGAACATGGAAACTCCACCCAGATGGGGATTCGAACATGGAATCCCTAGTGCTGAGAGGAGAACGTGCTAACCACTAAGCCACCGCGTAAATAGTTTTATAAAAATTAAAATAATAAACTGTTCATCTTAAAAGTACATAGTTATCAGTTTGATGTAAACAGACAAGTGTGCCGCAAGTGGAACTCTAGACCATGTGGTGCATCTTGCACCAAACCAAAAATAAAATTCTGGCAACCAGCATAATACTCATTTTTCAACTGTCATGATGACTTAAGATTTATTAATTGCAATGAGTACCTCAACATGTCAATGTTTGTAATTAGGTCATAGCTTTCAAGATGAAATGTAAAAATGATGAATTGTCTCATCTCTAATACAAACTAATCATGATTATAAAGTTAAAAACTTAGTGTGGGACACACGGTAACGGTACGTCTTTTCAGACCCCGAGTGCAGGAGTAAATATTTCTCACCATAAATAAAACATTTAACATTAAATACAGCCAACACATAATAAAAAAAAAAATAATAAATACTTCAGTTATTAGTAAACTAATTTTCTAATTCTGTGTTGGTGTACAGTTTGTTGGTGGTTGGACGTTTTGTGGTGTCTAAACTCATACCAGAGTAACACACCGACCCAACCCATCAGTCGCTGCAGTGCTGAACGAATTCATCAAGTTAACAGAACGAGTACAATTTCACGTTAAAAACAAACTTTCACACAGAAAGACAAAGAGTGTGCAGAGAAACTATAGAATCTCAATCTGCAGTAAAACTACACCTTAAAGTGAACCTTAAAAACAGACATGGGTTTAGAACCATAATCCGACATGAAGAGGACGTTTAGGAGCACTGAGTACTGACTTTGAGAAGACTCTGGAGACACCCTCTGAATGGCAGTAGACCGTATGGAAGAGCCAGGAGAAGGACAGGCAGAGAATGGCTCCCAGGAAGAACGCTCCGATCACGATCTTCTCCTGAAACGGCGCCACGAACGACATGTTGGGTCGGAACATGTACACCACGCCCAGACAGAGGAAGAACAGGCAACCTGCAGACACAGAGGAGACAAACAATGAACGAGGCTCCCGTTTGGGGTTGAAGACTGATTATATATATATATATATATATATATATATATATATATATATATATATATATTTTAGCAGACAAATTTATTTAAAAAAAAAAAGTATATAAATTTAATAAAAGATAAATATGCCTGCGACATGACTTCATGTAACATACAGCAGTGTTTTAACATGCGTATACTTTTAATATATATACATTATTATATATTTTAAGAAATCTTTGAGCTTCCAGAGCCAATACAAAGAAATTTTGTTTTAGTGAGTAGTTGTATGGGGTAAATTCAAGGAGACTGTCATTTATGTAATGCGTGGTAGATGAAATGTAAATGAAATTCCATTTCCTGCACCCAGTTTACCCCAAGTGGAAGAATAAAAATGTGTAATATTAGGTTTAGAATAAAATATAGCAGAATTTAGTTAAAATATTTCTAAAAATGTAGAATAAAAGTATAAAAATATAGCAGCAATAATATGAGGTAATTTGGAAAGTCTCTGTTGAGGAAAGGGACATAGTGCATTATGACAAATCTATGTCTAATTTAGTTACATTTAAATTTTAATATTATTATAATTTAATAATAAATTTTAATTATTCGTAGGTCTGCACTTTCCATAATCTACACAATATACACTGAAAACGATCGTCATCTTCTCAATACCAACAAATCTTGTGCTGATATTCCTGACACGTCCGCTAGATGGCAGCTGAGCATTATGCCACTCATTACGTTCAACACTTATTCAACTGAACTCGTTCACAGCACCAAAACAGCACCGGTGTGCTGGGGTTTTCCTTCATAACAGAAGTTTGAGGCTGCTATTGCACTATATACCCCGGACAACTCGTGGTAACCAAGGTTCTAAAACCTGATTGCTGATCAGCGTGTGATTTTTTTCTTTTCTTTTTAATGGCGAAAACATCACGCGCTGATCAGAAAACATCAAACTACAGAAACTTGGGGAATTTCCAAAGTTCCTTTATATCTTTATGATAATCTTTGGAATATTGTGTAACTAAGGATGATGGACCATTAAAATAAAGTCATTAAAATAAAAAAAAAATAACAAGTCATTTCAGGAACAAGGAGAACAGACCAAACACCAATAACTTCAGCACAAATTTGTGCTCGGCAATATAATTATATTAATTAAATGCATTAAAACAGTTTAAGAGGCTCAAATAAGTAATTTTAGAATTAAATTCTACTTATTATTTTTATAATGAGGCACAGTGGTATAGTGGGTTAACACTCCTCAGCGCTGAGGACCCAGGTTCAAATCCTGATTTGGATGGAGTTTGCATGTTCTCCCTGCTCCAAATTGCCCCATATAGTGTATACCAATAGGTTAATTTTTATTAAGAAATAAATGTTATTGCTCCATTAACATGAATAAAAACCTAATTAAGAGTCGAGGCATCATATCCTGAAACCACGTGCCAAACTCTAGAACATCCAGCCGGATGGATGGAGAAGACCGTTTAGACAGATTAAGCGTTTCTTTGTGTTAATAAACAGCACTGATTTCACTTCGGCGTGCAAACCATCTGCGTTATTCACCGAGCAGATGTGTCCAGATGTTGCCCGTCTCGGTGTGGATTCTGAAGATGCTCTTGAAGCACGCTCGGAAGGAGGGCATCGGCGGCCGGTGCCCGTGCAGAAGGAAGTCATTGTCCTTCAGCCAGTCGGGAAGAACGTCATGAGGAATCACGCGCCATCTGCCCTCCCACATCTATTTCCAAATAAAAATAAATAAATACATTTATTAATTAATTACATTTCATGTCTTTGTATATATTTTTTTATTTAAAGTCAGAAACATTAAGCTGCAGAGAGCCAGAACACAGATTATAAAATATACACTTTTACGGTTCTCATAGTAGGGTTGGTAATGTCAGGTCTTTGGGTCGATGAACCAGAACGGAGGATAGGTGCCAGAACTTCCCACCCAACATCGGTATTCGACCTCACTTGCCTTTTTTTTTTAGGCTGAATTGATCCAAATTAAGAGACACGCCATTCTTGCAACTTACGGACGGCCCGACTTTGTGAGACATTCTTAACGTCAACACTGGACATCAGTGCTATTTGTAAAAGCTTAGCGTGAGGACATGAATTGCAATACTTGCTTCAAAAAAACGCTTAAGTAAGCCGGTAGAGCATCTAACTACGCTCTACCGTGATTTTTTATTTTATAATTAATTTTGTTCAGTCCAGTGATTCTCACTGTGCAGTTACTCCGATATTTTAACATCCTGACTCGTGCAAATCAAGTCTGTAACATTCATATAAAAGTTTTAAGAGTTTAGAAAGGGCTGTGGTGCCTCTCTTATTTTCTTAGGTCATTTGTGGGGATTTATAGGTTTGGCTACACAAGTGTGACGGGGTGGGGAGAGGGGACGACAGGAACCGGAGACAGAATTCCACAGGCTCATATGTGAAGGCTTTATTTATACCTCCCCCCCACCCCAGTGACAAAGGAACAACAATCTATGTGCAATACAGAGGCTCTTTATTGGGATGTTTTTTTATACCATAAAATAGTTATTGACCGGTGGATGCATTCAGAGAAGCATGACTGCCGGGATAGGAGGGAAATACATGGCCCACCACTGATATTAACCTTGTCTGATTTAAAGGAAAAGGGGACAAGGGCAGCATGGTGGCTTAGTGGTTAGTATGTTCTCCTCAGTGCTGGGGATACAGTTTCGAATCCCTATTTGGGTGGAGTTTGCATGTTCTCCCCGTGGGTTTCCTCCGGGTTCTCCGGCTTCCTCCCACAGTCCAAAAACATGGATCAAGGTCAATTGAATTCTCCAAATCGATAGTGTGGGTGTGCACAGCGAACCCCCCGCGACACTAGTGGAGGATAATGGATGGATACGGGGATGAGAAAGAAACAAGTTCCACAACCCAAAAGTTTCTCACTTCATCCCGAGATGAACATGAATAGAAGTGTGAGACGTGTGAAGACAGGAGATGAGAACTGGCAAGGTTCCTCACTGATTATCTCCCATCAAAAGAGAGAGAGGGAGAGTGAGAGGCTGCAGCTGCTTGGCTGACACTGAACATGCTGATGATGGCATCTGTGTGTGTGTGTGTGTGTGTTCCCAAGGGCAGTAAATGGGAATGTCACACATCAGCTGGAGAACCATTTCCAGGCCCTCAAATACTGAAGCACGTGTTGGCCCCGGTGCACCTCCACCATGGACTCACCTTATGGACGAACTCCTCCATCTTTTCCATAGCATGGTGAGCCTGTAGTAAGGGCGTCATCCCCATGAAGCCTTCGTCCGAGCTTTTTTCTGGCTCCTCCTCCTTCGCATTCTGTTTGGCTTCCCTCATGGGATTGGGCTGCAAAAACAAAACAAAAAAAAATTGTTTTTAAATTACTATTATTTTAACTATAAATTTGTGGTTTTTGCATTTTAATTGCCATTATTGGGGCTGCCACTAGAGTGAAGGCTGTATGTCACTTCCCAGCATGCCGTGCAGTCGGGTTCTATGTTTGGTGGTTTTATTAATGTTCATGTCCTGTTTGGGGAGGGGATGCGGGTCACAGTGATTGTTGTGCGTTTTTGCTGTATGCAGTGTGTTTGCTCGTTCAGTGTGGTAGTGGTGGGGGGGGGGGGGGGGGTCCATTTATAGAGAAACATGTGTCATGTCCTTGAGACAAAGGCTGAACTAAAACTAAAGTCCATGCCATTGGCTGGAGCGAGTTTAATGCAAGAGTGATTTAGGCAAAATTGGCAACCCGAAGCCGAGGCTTTTCTATACTGCTGATTCCACAAAATAAACAAGTATAACATAATAAAAATAAAAATAACAAAAGAAATCCTGGTAGATCCTGAGGACCAGTCCACTGGAAAAAGTAGAAATGGGGTCAGGAGCGTAGGCTACACATTAACCTTGAATCTGTTGTGCGCTGTAAGAGCTCCGTGTTCCAGCATGGGAACCATAGCCATGGCTGAGCGAGCAACAAATCTCAGTCTCCAGGAAGAAAAGCGCAGCACACTGCAGTCGACCCGCTTTACAACCAAACTGAATTAACCCACTTCAACAGACTACGACGGACGGAGAAATTAATAATAATAATGTTGAATAAACGAACCTAAAGTTCTCCCTCTGAAAGACCATCATCATGTTCAGCTTTGTTCTTTGAGGTCTTTGGGCAGGAGGGTGGGATTAGTAAGGAGTTTGGAGCGGGGAGAAGAAGGTGGGGGGGGGTTGAAGGAAACGTTTTTGGGCGTTGGGCAGATACGCCCAGGAAATGGCACTGATCCATTACAGAGTACACACTCCCTTACAGACACACACTATTATGTAGGGGCAATTTAGCACAGCCAATTCAACTTCATTCATTCATCGTCCGCTTTATCATCTATTAGGGTTGGGGGAACAATGCCAATCCAGGGGAGAACGTTTCGGGCACTGGGCAGATACACCCAGGACAGGGAGCCAATCTATCACTGGGCACACACTCACACGAAACACTTTATATGGGGCAATTTGAAGAACTCAATTCATTTGATCCATGTTTTTTTTTTTGGACTGTGGGAGGAAACTGGAGAACCCGGGGGAAACCCACATGGACAACATGGAAACTCCACCCAGATGGGGATTTGAACCGGGAATACCTAGTGCTGAGAGGAGAACATGCTAAACCACTAAGCCACCATGCCACGATTCATTCAACTAGAATCCAATAAATAAACCAAAACCTCCATCCACGGTGAGCCAACAGATGCCACAGGAAGAAAATGTACTGTCTACAGATCAGAAGTCGACATTAAATAATAATAACCTATAATACAAAATAAAAAACTACTAGCTTTTACACATGACATGTGCCCATGTACAGGGTTGCCTGTACGATTTCCTGTTTTGCAATTCACCTGAAGAGCTTTTGGTTTCCAAGAACTTTAAAAACTTTTACTATGAACCACAGGAGATGTTGCACATCTCAGATTTAATAAATAAATAAAAAACATCATTCATGTTACATTACCAACAACCCTACAGTAAAATAAAAAGTGCTAAATCATTTACAATGACGAGATCAAAGATAAGGAAGGATAATAAAGTTTTATGAATGTAAGAGCTGTTTGGAAAGCGATAAGGAAAGTCACGTGTTGGCCGGAGAATCGGAAAGCTTCCACGAGCCAATGGCGTTAAAGAAAGACCGGAGTGGTGAGGACGGATCACATACAGCAATGTACCGTACTATTCCTGGAAAGACAGGAGCGTTCTGTTCCAGAGTTTGGAATGGCACACCACCTGAGAGAAAGCCAAGTAACACAACCGCTCACTCTGAACATGTGTACAGTAACCATCAGAACACAATTTTTATATATATATATATATATATATATATATATATATATATATATATATATATATATATATATATATATATATATATATATATATATATATAAAAAAAAATAAAACACACATGCACACAAAAACATAAAAGTAATTTCTCTCATGTTAAAGGCAATACAAAGTCTAAAGATCAAAAATGTGAACGTTTTTTGGGAAAGTTAACTATAAAACTGTTAGCCAAACGCAAAAGTAAACTTTTACTTAAATCTGATTGGCTGAGCCGTTTATCCAGCTGTGACATTACATTATTTCCCAGAGGGGTATGTTATATCACTCATTGATACGAATGTGAAGTGCACAGTTTTTATTTTTTATATATAAAATGTGTTCTGTGATTTGGCCACTAGATGGTGGTGTTTGATGGTTAAAGAAACTTTAAAAACCAGACTAGATTACATCACAGAAGATCAGATTATTAATGATTGTTTTTAATAAAGACATTTCTGAATTAAAGCTTGTTTATTATATTGTTTTGTAAGTGTTTTATTAAAGCAGACACTCGAGGTTGTGTATTATTGTGAATAAATCACAGAGGTGGAACTGTACTCGTCGTGACTAATAACACCTCTTTATGGGATTTATTCACAATAATGCCATGCCCTCTCATACTATATTGCTTTAGATCAACGCCCTCTTACAATTGTTAGTCACAAAACAGCTTCAGTTTTCTAAACCAGAACCCTCAAAGTGCAAGCTGGGTTTGAAATTCTATTTCAGCTTTTTTTTTTTTTTTTTTTTTTTTTAATTAAAGGAACACCTGAATTTACTTTTATTTGTATAGGGCATCAAATGTCACCCATAGTGTAAATGTGTTTGATTGGTACACAGGCAGCATGGTGGCTTAGTGGTGAGCATGTTCTCCTCTCAGCGATGGGGATTCCTGATTTGAATTCCAATCAGGGTGGAGTTTGCATGTTCTTCCCATGTCCATGTGGGTTTCCTCCCACGGTCCAAAAACAAGGTAAAATAAGCGCTCCAAACTGCCCTATATAATGCGTTTTGTGTGCGAGAGAGAGAGTGAGTGCCTAGTGATGGATTGATGCCCTGTCCTGGGTCGAACACCCTAAAGGTTCTCCCCTGGAAGGGCACGGGGAACCGCCCCACAGCCCTAGTGGATTAAGCAGAAGATAAAGGATGGATGGTGGTACACAAAGCAGGTGGCGCGTAGTGACAGCGAAACAATGACATTTTCAGCCAGTAGAGGCAAGTACATCGCTGTTGAGGAGGATCATCCCGTATGCGTTACTTTAATTCCTGGAGGAATATCTTAAACTAAACAAATCCAGGATCATGAGACTTATTTTAACTTAAATTTATTTTAATAGGATTTTAAATGTAAACACTGAATACTTTAACCATCCTTTTTTTAAAACTGTTAGTAGGAGTAGCTCAGCGCACACAGAAGTATGCAGCGGTGTAGACTGACGGTTCACCTTAATGAGAACAAGCAGGACTCGTTTAGAACACAGAAAGCTTTAGTAATTGCTCATTTAAAGCCTTCACCTCACCGCATTTCAACATCACATGTTCAACAGCACCGACCGGCTGGACTTGCACAAACCACTCAGTCAAGAAAACAGGAACACAGGGTTCAACATAATCAGCAGACACTAAACATCGGATCAAATCATACAGACTGCAAAACCCCCGAGTGGAGCTGTAATGACGGAGGTCCAAAGTAATTAATAAATATTTTTTTTAGTTTATAAAATACACTGAGGGCATTGGGCACCCCCCCACCCTGACCCTAATAGAGGATAAAGAGGAAGATAATGGAGGGATGGAAAATACACTGAGCAAAATGTAATTCAGTTGAATGATGCTGTCTCAATTTAATCTATACCCAATAAAGAGCAAATAGAAATAAAAGTTTGTTAGTTAAAAAGTAGGTCATAAAGGAAATGTCAGCATATTTAGATGAAGGTTCTCATGAAAGGTTTCTTATGAAATCAGAATGTGACCTCTGTACAGAGTAACCGAGTCAGAGTGAACATGACTACACGGCAAGTGGAGTGGAAGGTTTAGTCAGAATCCTGACGCACGTCACTTTTTATCTTAAAAGTTCCACGCTCTCTTTTTGTTATCTGACTGACCAAAAAATAAATAAATAAAAATTTAATTCTTAAAAAAATAAAAAAATAAATAAAATAAAGTTCTTACATTGTATTATTTACCTTTAAATTCAATAAAATTAAAATGAAGTGTATGATAACTTTATTTAATAAAGGAACCTGTAAGTTTTAAAAAGTAACTAATTATATATATATATATATATATATATATATATATATATATATATATATATATATATATATATATATATATATATATAAAAAAATAATAATAATAATAATAAAAATAATAATAAAAAAAATATATATATATATAAAAAAACACATACATACATAGACATGAATGCAATTTGAAGCAGCCAAATCACCTTGAATCTCCATCCATAATCAGGATTCCAACCTGGATCTCCAGTGCTGAGAGGAGAACATGCTAACCACTATGCCACCCTGAAGCCCTCCTATAGTAAACTTGCACTTATTAAAATGTACTGTGTGTGAAAATGTATGCAAGCCATTAACCAATAGGATCGCCTGGTAACGAGAGAAGAAAACGCAGTAATCCACTCAATTGGCATACGCTCCCCTCCGATTCGTGTTGACCACACGCACCAAATATGGTCAGTAGCAGAGAGTTTGGAAACATTTCCTAATACATGAGGTAAGCATCAGCATACAATCCCAGATGTCTGTTCAGACAGAGAAAGGGTCCAAAAAAATAAATAAAAACAAAAGAGTCTCTCATGACAACGAATACACTCGTATGACTTCATCTAACGAAGAACGACCCAAAAACCATATAAATCAATCTAATCTAAAGAAGAACAACCCAAAAATCATATAATCAATCTAATCTCACATTGGTGTTAGACTGCTGGATGCGGACATCTCGTTCTTTGTACCCAATATGCCTTCACATCCTGTTCAGATTACAGTATCTACAGGGATTATCTTTTTCATTCTTAATGTGGTATGAGGGATTGTATAAACATCTCATTAATAATTTAACACATTAGGTCACAATAAAATGCTTATAATAAAGCAATACAGTACGAGAGGGCGTGGCATTACTGTGAATAAATGAACAAGAGGTGTTTAGTCTTAACATATAGCTGAGTACAGTTACACTGCCGCAACGCGTTTTTAAAGTGAACACTGATTGCTGGGTAACAAGATTGTAGTTTCTCCAACAATCATACTGCCATCTAGTGGCCAGATTATAGAACATTCATTTTTCATTCATTCATTATCTCCCGCTTTATCCTCTATTAGGGTCGCGGTGGGGTTCCCCATGCCCATCCAGGGGAGAACGTCTCGGGCGCTGGGCAGATAGACCCAGGACAGGGCGCCAATCCATCAACAGTTTATAAAAAAAATAAATAAATAAAAAAAATCAGCATAACAGGTTTAGTGCTCATCGGGAATCGGCTCGCTGTTTGTATTTTTCTGTGTTTTATGATTTAAAATATTATGCAAAAGAGGCATTTTTTATTAAACTTTCCAGTTTTCCCAGAAGTTTGATTCAGAAATGCGTTTATGGAAAGCAAAATCGTTAATAATCTGAGCTTGCGTGACGTGATCTAGACTGTTTTTTTTTTTTTTTTAAAGTGAACTAATTGCAGAGTAACAGGATTTGGGTTTCAAACAAAGCAATCTAGTGGCCAAACTACAGATCAAAGTTTATAAAAAAAATTTTATAAATAAATTTGATTTTATGTATTGTACATCACGCATTGATACGAATGTGAAGCGCTCAGAGGTGTGCGTTATTGTTAATGTCACGGCTGGACACACGGCTCAGCCAAACTGATTTAAGGAGCAGAACGACCCGCTTTATAATGTGTGATATGCAATACATTTTAAAAACATAAAATACAAATGAACATAGACAGCAAGTCGATTCCCAATCAGCACGAAACCCGTATACGTGGTCCAGCCAATCAGATTTAAGGACCTGAACTATCCGTTTTATAAGACAACAGAAGCTTGGTTTAATTTACACCACTTATGCAGGTGATACGGCACCGATGATTAAAAACAAAAACCGGCGAGCCCGGCCGTGACTCCTGTACAGCGTCTGCAGACGAACAATGCGAATAGGCCCCGCCCGCCAGCGTCCCCGAGCATCAAGGTCTGTTTAAAGTTTAATTAGTCTGGTCAGATTGCAGGGTGTCTGTATACAAAGCCAGCAGACCGTTTGCCCCCGATACACACTGAAAGGGTTTAACGTTACACTTGCGCTCTGAAACCCGTCACGTTAGTTTTCAAAGCGAATGCGACTTGGGCAATATGTAAATAAATTATAATTTGCTAAAAATCAGCATTTAGATCAGAAAACAAATATTAAAATGCAATAAATGTAGAACATGTTGCTTTTAGGATGGAATTTAAGTTCCAATCAGCAGTAGCCTTGTTTTTGAGTGGTGCCACCGCCCATCCCACGCCCTGCCCAGGAATTAGGGTTCGAACACGGGGTCATATTTCATCAAAATGCCAAAAAGCACAATGCCACTTCGCATGCACACCATAACGAAATACACTCGCTGGTCATTGCATCTGTTTGGATGCTGACTCAGCACTGCTGTTGCAATTTAAAGGTGTATTTTTTTTTGTCATGTTCTCATTCGTAACAATTCCATGAATAAACTTACATTATTCACGCCACATCATCGCGGTTTCGACAAATGTATGCTTATGACTTTCAGTTTGGGAAAGGCCTTATACTGTTTCAGCAAGGCTGCACAATGAAGGGCATTAAGGGTACTGTTGGTCGAGGTGAGGGTTATCTGAGTGGTTAGTGTGTTAGGACTGTCAATCAGAAGACTATGGGTTCCAGTCCCGGGTTCAGGTTACCAATGTGGGAGAGCCTCAACCCTCATTGCCCCTAGATTGGGATTCGAGCCAAGAGGTGGACATGCGAACCACTACATCGCCCCTAATGCGAATAACTATCTTTATTCATGTGTTCGCATAAAGCTGGATTCGATTGATCGATTACATCACGCGGCGTGACCAATCAGATTTCAGCGGTGTGTTGTAAACGCTTGTTGCTTTCAAAAACTCCAGATTTAGAAACGCTTATCTCAGGTCAAAGTTCTTACCACGTGCTGCGTGGCGCCATCTGATCTGGAGTCAGAGCTGCCGGCTGAGGAGGACTCTGGGGTACGGGCGCCATCGGCGTTGCACACTCTGTGTCTCAGGACGAATGCTTGGCATTCGCCTGCCCTCGGTTCCGGTGTATCCAGCTTGCCCCGTTGTTGTGTCTTCGTTTCCCACAGCTGCAGTGTACTGGATAGATTCAGACCAACCAGCCTGCACTCGGTCCTATCCCGGTACAGAAGCACAGAGCGGGGTCTGTAAAAAAAAAATAATAATAAATTCATTAAAAAAAGAGAAATCTATTTAAAATGCACTCTGCATTATTTAATCGGTTGTTAACCCTTCTGTTTAGTAAACGAGCAAGGACACACTTTTCAACAGAATACCATAAATTTCAGAGTTCTTCAATCAGTATTCAGCTCTGTGGTTCTGTAATGCGTTCAGATTACACAGGTTATAAAAGGTTCTTTTCGTGCCAGTGTACATTTCATCTAGGACATTTGTACTTAACTGGATATTGTGCCAAAGAATGCAACCAGAGGTTACACAACCAGAAAACCACTCTGAACAGACTGGAATGCTTACGCCATTATTACTGATTTAAAAAAAAATAACGTTTCCCCCGATCGTACACCATGCCTTACACTCCACGCAAAGTATTTAACATGTGTGGAGGCTGAGGATCAACGTTCTGAATGGAGGTTAAAGATAAGAACTGATTGCAGCTTTTAAAGAAAGATTTTAAAACCGAATGCATTTCATTTAAATATCAATTTACTTAAAATGCCATAATAAAAGGTTTAAAAAAAAAAAAAGGGGAAATAGCTAGAGATGTTTTTCTGGCACAATGCTGCTTCTGCATGGCAAAACAACCTTGAGGAAAGAGTTGCAGCTCCATGTTGAGACTGTCGGTCAGTAATATTTCTTTTTATATATATATATATATATATATATATATATATATATATATATATATATCAAAGATTACCAAACAAAATTACACATAGTATTGGAAATACCACCTGTAGAAATATCCTGCAATGAAAAAAAAGGCCCTGCAGGCCTGCTGTGGCATTACATCAGTTACAGTAATCGAACAATACCATTGTCATCAAAAAGCAATACGATACGAGAGGGCGTGGCATTATCCTGAATAAAGCCCATAAAGAGGTATTAGTCCTGATGTGTAGCGGAGTACAGCTCCACCCCTCTTTATGCGATTCATTCACAATAATACAAAACCTCGAGTGTCTGATTGCTTTAATAAAACACAAGCTCTGATTCAGAAATGTGGTAACTGAAAACAAAATCATTAATAATCTGATCTTCCACGATGTAATCTAGCCAGGTTTATAAAAGTTTCTCTAACCAGCAAACTCTGTCCTCTAGTATCCAAATCACAGAAGACAGTTTATAAACAGTGTAACAGGTTTAGTGTTGATCTGTTTATATTAATCTGTATTTTAAGATTTAAATTAATGTATTGTATCACACACACTGATACCAATGTGAAGCTCAGAGGGGTGTGATATTGTCAATGATGTCACGGCTGGATCACCAGCACAGCCAATCAGATATAAGGGGCAGAACTCATCTTTATTTAACAAATACACATTATAAAACGGTCATTTCATGAGCATCAGATATCATGAATGTTACATATTAAGAGAATTTAGAAATTACACAGCTCTGTTGCTCAAATTTGGAACATTTTCAAAGATACAGAGTCCACAAAAGGTGGCCCAGGCTTATTATTTTTTTTTACATGTCTTAAACTGATTTAGTTGATCATGCAAGGATTAAGAGACACTGAACATTTTAAAAAAGGATAATGTTTTATCTCCAGTCTGTTTAGAACCAGTAGGAGGTTAATGGTGTCATTTATTAGAACATCACGTCAGATGTACATCACACAGGGAAACAACCTTGAGGCCATAAAATTAAGTTTCTCTGCATTATGAAATGAAAGTTATTGCACTTCTGCAGAAGTGGAAGGAAGTGAATCAAATGGTGTGACAGACAAGTTTTTCAGAATTTCCCTTTAAATAACAACCACAAAATATAACTTATTTTCCAGGTTTTAATCAGATCAAACACGTCACCCGTTAACATCCACGCGCTCCTAAAAGTTCGAAGGAGTTAACGACGTGTAACAATCGTCTGCTTTGTGTCCAGCAGGTCTTGAGCGGCCAGAAGTCTTTGTGTAAAAGGACTTCCCTCGTGCAGGCAGACGACGTCCCGGTGCACGGCGCAAAAATAAGGCCAAAACACGGCCTTTCCTATAGAAGGGGGAAGGGAGGCGTCCCAAAACAACGCAGACGAGTCCAAACAAAAGCAGATCCTGAAGGCAGAGCTCGGCGCCATGACGAGTTGGCGGCCTGAGCCAAGACGACCCGCCGGAAAAGTCGAATGATCCGAAAGCCAGGCTGTCGTAACCGACGGTTACCAAACGGACTGGGAGTACGAGAAAAGCAGGTCTGACACCGGATGAAACACGAAACGTAACAAGAGGTAGACATTACAGCAGAGAGAGAGAGGTTCAGGCCTAACTGTTTTTAGTAAAGAGAGAGACTCCCGGGCTCCGGTTTACCACCCAATATACCAATTTCATTCCTATTGTTGTGGAAACGCACATTAAAATCAAACTAAACAGAAAGCAAAGACTTTGGGCTGAATTTACATAAACCTTACAGTTCTGTTGCAATCGGAACGAAAGTCTGAGCTAAAATATATAAATAAAAAGTCTTAGTATGAAACCACTCCTTAAATCTGATTGGCTGAGCCGTGTGTCCGTCATTCCCAATACCCCCCGTCCCCGAGTGCTTCTTTCCAGTGGTATGGGTGCTGCAGGTTCTTTATAAAAACATTAGAATCATCCTGCATTCTAACTCCACTGAACCAACATGCTGCAGCAATATTCTTGTGAGGTCCTAATGCCAATAACTCAACTGTTTGAGAAACAGGAGCACCTGCTAGAATATTAGTTTACATCATGAACCGTTAATGCAAATATACACATTCGGATCTGGGATCCCGTTACTTAGCAACCGATGTTCACATTCAAAACCGGACTAGATTATGTTGCAGAAGTGTTTAATAATTTAAATGTAAAACTATATATTAATTTTTTTTTTCCATTCAATCTTGTTCATTACAGTGATTTAATTTTTTTAATAATAGCAATGCAGTATGAGAAGGTGTGGCATTATTCTGAATAAACTCCATAAAGAGGCATTCTTACTCCCGGCGTGTAGTGGAGTACAACTCCACCTCTTTACGTGATTTTTTTCACAATAAAACAACCTAGAGTGTCTGATTAGTGTGTTTGTAAATGTTTTATTAAAGTAATCATAAAATGTGTTTATTAAAAGCAAAACCGTTAATAATCTGATCTTCCACAATGTAATCTAGTCAGATTTTTAAAGTGAGCACTGAACGCTGAACACTGTCCTCTAGTGTCCAAATCACAGAATGCAGTTTATAAACAGTGTAACCGGTTTAGTGCTGATCTGTTTATATTAATCTGCATTTTATGATTTAAAATAGTGTATTGTATATCACACACTGATACCAATGTAAAGCTCAGAGGGGTATGGTATTGTTAAATGGTGTAACACGGCTTAGCCAATCAGATTTAAGGAGTGGAACTACACTTTTTATAATACATTTTTTTACAATCTAACTTTTATATTGGCTACATGTTATTTAAACGTTAACCCAGATAACAGAAAGGGCTTTTTAGTTCACATTATGTGGTTTGCGTCACATCGTTGGTACTGGTGAGCACTTGATGTACATCCAAATGTGCACATGATGCACCCTTGTCAAGGTCTATACCCTCCTGAAATACTCCTAATATGAGACCAGCCCATAATTGAAAATACAAAAAAACTACAAGCTCCGCAGTGTGATACAGTGAAGCCCTATTAACATCAAAGCACCTTATAGGATTATGGGATAGTGTGTACTACATTATCCAACTGTAATGGTTCTACAAAAACACCCGAACTGAACTACCAGCGAGGCTTTCCTCCCTGTTCTGAAACATTCACACCATCCACTGAACTCCTGAGAACGCCAGAACATTCCAGCACAGAAACCAAATCTGCATCCTAAAATAGCCGTGATGGTGAAGACACCATTCATGCCTGCTCACCTTCGGTTAAGCGTGCCTGCTAAACGGCTCACGTTTGACCTGAACAGAGAAGGCAAATCCAAATTAAGAGAAGACCTGAGTCACAGAAGTGAAGCGCCTCGGGCAGAGGCATGAAGTCTGCTTTGTTCAAGAAGCTTACAGGCTGTTTGGTTAAACATCTCTTAAATTTAAAGATAAAAAGTGACATCAGCGGTGTACACGGTTCTCAATCCTCAAATAAATAACTCAAATAAAGCCTACAAGGCTTTAAGAACTTTCCATTCTGGGTTTGCAGCTACAACAGCGTTCATTAACTAAGGTTTTATGCAGAAGTTTGGAATGCAACTGTTTATAAAAAAATAAAAGAAAGCCCTTTCTTTTAGAAGAGCATTTGTGAGGTCTGACACTGATGGTGGGCCTGGTTCACAATCTTGATATCTTTAAGTTTGCTTTGAAGGTACTGCATACAACTAAATGCTTTTTATACAAAAGACTAAATAAATGAAGGAATAAAATGTGCTCCCCCCAATACAATTGTCCATATAGTGTACCACACTATATATACAACTGAGGAGTCACGGTTCTGCTGCGATGATGGGAGTCATGTGACTATATTAAGCTTAAGCCACATGTTTATGGATCCAGTCACGCTGAAGAGAACAGGGTGGCTGGAGACACACCTGTGCAAAAGTCATGCCATCTAATAAAGCAGGGTTCTTCAAAAGTGGATGGGGAGGGGGGACAACAGCTTGTGGGGGAGAAAGAAAAAAATATATATATAAATAAATAAATTAATTAATTAAAAAAAGTGGCTCAGATTCAGTGTTCATCTTTGTTTTGGATTGACTGCATGATCACGTGACATGTCTCACTGTCCCCGTTAAGTTTCCCCTCAAGAAGTGAAAGAGTTAATGCTGTAGGTTTAGCTCCATTACGGGACAAAAACTTTCCAACTCAAAGAAAAAGATGGGTTGGAAAGTCCAAGTGATCAAATAACTACCCATCACTTTTACACTTTAGTTATCAGAACAGAAATATTGGTTATACATCAGTATACATATTATATTAAATTATACATGTATATTAAAAATGCATTTTAATTTTTTGACACCGACCACCTTGTAGGTGTGGCATATTAGGATGCATTATGTCAGGGTTAGGGTTACATTCACACAGTCATCAAGTCACAATGTGCTTTTAAAGAATACAAACCAAACTCATTAATTTTTCTAAAATATCAAAAACATGCATTACACTTAGCTGAAATCCACGATAACGGATATCTTAATGCCACCATTCCTACACGATGAAGTTGAAGGAAATAAATTGAAATAAATAAATAAAAGAAATAAATAAAAAAATCAACTGAATTTATTTTTATTTTACTTCACGGATGGTTTAGTGACAACAAAATGTGCATTTATAAAAAATAATAATAATAATAAAAATAAATTTTGTTCTCGTCTTATCTGGGGTGGGGTTTGAGAGAGGCACGCATCAGACAGTGCAGCATTCTGGTTGCTATGGTAACCACCATTCATTTACTGGTTACCCTTCTTTTTAAATTTTGTGATGTCCAAAGGTGAGAAGGCGAAGTACAAATTGATCAGGGAGGATGAGCATCTTATTTTATTAAGGTAGTCACTATTAAATTCACATTGCATGCATGCGCATGTTTGAATGTTTGCGAATGTTATTTTTCAAAAATAAATTAGTTTGGTTCATATTGAAAATATTTGGTTCATGACTTAATGACCGTGAGAACATGTGGGTGCTGAGGTGAGGTTAATTATATTTATACTGATATGTAACAAAAAAAAAAAAATTTAATGAACACAATTTTAAAAAAATCATAGGGATTCTTAGAAATTAAAAATGGAAAATATACGGGCCATTATTATTAGAACGCCCTCTGCTTTCAGACAAACAGTAACATTTGCATCTTCAAGCTTCATTTGCATCGTGACCAACTCGATTTCCTCTTCCATGTCATGTTCTGTTACTGTAAGCGCACATGTTCATTTGCATCATCACAGCAGGGGAGTGATACTACAGAACCTGAAGAAATTCAAGAGAATGACAGCTGCAGTCGAGGGAGGCGTCCTGCGCTGGTATCTGCCCCTGAAGCATTCTCCCCCTGGATGGGCATGGGCACCCCTCAACCCAAAGGAGGATTAAGCAGTCAAGATGAGATTAGATTTTTTTTTATGACATTAGGTGTAAAATCTGATCTGATTCCTAAACTTTCATAAAAGATTCCACACACTCAATGGTTCCTAAATTAAAGTAAACCTGGCACATTTACACTTAATTGTGTACGACGGACTTCAAAATTTCCACAACGAAATACTTTAGTCCATCTGTCTGTACTACTATAGTTTTTTTTAAACTCTGCACTAGTTTGTTCTGTAATGGTCAGTAATTATTAAGGTGGTGGATGATCCTCAGGACTGCTGTGACACTAACCCAGTGGTGTGTTAGGGTGTTAATCTGACATAACACTGAGAACCTCAGTGATGCTGCTAGATGGAGATTTATTGACTAACCGGAGTATCCAGTCACCAGGAACCTGTTGGCAGCAATAAGAGATTAGAGGCTGTCCTGCATGCAGGGGTGTCCTACACTGATGATGCTGCTCGGTCACATAAGAAGGATGAGTACCCCACTAAACCTTGGTCCCCACAAGGTTTCCGCTTTGAAAAATAAATTTTTTAAATCATAACAGGGACTTTGGCAAGAAAAAAGATTTGTCACTTCAGCTCGCTCTTCGAGGGTTTCAGGCTTTTAACTTTGTAAAGCTTCTTTGTGTCAATGTACTACTTTACAAAGGGTTATATATACACACACACACTCGTATATAAACTACATATACTAGATCAAAGGTGTCAAACTCAAATGTACCAGAGGCAAAAAAACTCAAAGCCCACTTTAGGTCGCAGGCCCAAACAGGATAAACAATTATTAAACACTAAACGTAAATGCTTTCAGAACATGAATAGGTAAAAACAGACAGAAGCATTACTCCATAATAAATAGACTTACTCTTTATAGAACTTAAAATGCTTTGCTCTGTATAAAAAAAATAAAAAAAAATTCTCAAAGTTATAAAAAGTTACAACTCTGCACCAAAAAAAAAAAAATTAACTTTTTTAAATATTTTAGTCAAAATAAAAATTTTATATAGAGGGGGAAAATACAAAAATAAAAAAAAAAATAAAAAAAAATATTGCTGGGCCATTAATAACAATAATAGACTGATGTAAAATGATCTTATAGGCCATATCTAGATCATGTCGTCAAACTCATGAGCCAAATTTGGCCCACGAGGCAATATCAAATTACCATTGGACCCGGTCCGTCGGTATTAGACAGCAATGGCGCCGCTGTACAACGCATTTACCACCAATACCACAAACCTCATAACGCCCACTTGTTGTTTTGGCACTGATGACATAAGCATGCACCCCGTATGGTGGACACGACTGCACAAGCCAGACGAGTCATCCGCCCAACCCATTAGTGATCCGTGCTTTTAGACCACACTACAACCTCATACTACAATGGTCACCGCGTTACCCTTTCCAAAAAAATGGCAAAAAGAAAGGCAGAAAAAAAAACTTTTCCAGACAGGTGAGAGGCAGAATATCTGTTTACATATGCAAGACAAACTGACACACTGACCTAGATTATACCTGTAAAACAGGAAGCGTTCACCACGGCAAACGTAACCCTGACTTCAGCATTGATGTTAAAATGTAAATAAAATTTTAAAAAATAAAACACTTGATCACAGAATACACAGCAAAAAAATTTGATTTCTAAGTAAAATAAATCTATTTTTTTAGAATTTTCCCTATTTTGAGAAACCTTAACAAGATCAATTTAGTCACCATACTGGCAGATAATTTTACTTTATGTACATTTTTCCTGATGTGTTGATTTTTCTTTTTTTTTTACTTTTTTTATAGAGCAGTGTATTCTATGTTACTTAAAATTTAAGTTGTAAGGAATATTTGTCCATTTTTATTACTATTCGTGGTGTTCAGAAAACATTTACTTTTAGTGTATTCATTAAACGTTTATCCACAGACCTAAAGTGTGCTTTGAGTTTTGGCCCCCGGTTCGAGTGAGTTTGACACCCCTGATCTAGATGGACAACAGAGCATAATTTTATGCAATATCGTCACAAAGAGGATATAAATCATGTGGAGTGGATAAATGGGCGTTAGTGTATATAGACAGTGAAGGTTAAACACGTCTCCTGAGATCTAAACATGAAGGAGTGAGATTAAATAAAACGAGTGAACCCGTTTAACTCTGCAAAATTCTCTTTTTCTTTGTTCTGGTTGCCTTATCTTCATTAAAGCTGACATTTGGAATCTCCAGCTGTTTACACCAATAAACCTGCAGGTCACTCCGAATAGGAACGAATCCCTTGGATCTCCGGCAACCAAAGAAAGAACCAACAAAGTGGAACTAAAGCAGACACGCTTTAAAGGTGACCCTTTGGTAAACAGCAGCGAATTAACGTCGGGGCTTCAAGCTCAAAATTCAAAGACTGCACTGTTTTTTTATTTACCACTTAATACGTGTCTTTAAAAAAACAGTGCTGTTTAGTGTTTACACGAGTGAAAGCTCGGTCCACAGCTGACCTGCTGGCTGTCAAACCGAAGGTGATGAAGAAGGTGATGTGTGAGTTTGTTTACAACGGAGTTAGCTTAGCTCAAGTTAGCTCGGAAGCGATCGAGCTCGACAGTGAACCGTTGTTTGTGGTGTAGTAACTTAAATTCCCCCCTCCCAAAAAAACACAGATAAATGAGATAAAATATTCTGAGGTAACTTGTGTCCCCAAGCTGAATATTTATCCGACTTGTCATCGAACACTAAGCCCGTTTGTGAGATTTTAAAGCCTCGCTTACACAAATATAACAGTCTCGATTACAAGATGGATTACGGTAATGTTATCCGCTTATAGTTTTAATAATTATAACGCGGCCGAGGTCGAATTGTATGGAATAATAAAACAAAACTATGTTTGTGTTTGGGGAATTCCTGACGTGAGGATTTAACGGAAAACGCGGGGGAAACTATCAGCAAACTGGAAAAGTCGAGCTTAAGCTTAAACGCGGAGTTCAGCACGATAACCACTCGATAAATTAAAACAACCAACGATAGAATAATGTTGTAAGAGTGTTAATAATGTTTACCTTCCGAGCTGACAGGCAGAGCACCGTGTGAGCGTTAAACAGTTCTCCGGCTCCGTCGAGCTGAGCGCAGACCGTCCGCTGCCTCACGGCTCCATCACACTGACGCGTCTGAGCCGCTGGCTCCCTTTATGTACAGGACGTTCCTCGCGTGAGCGCCTCACGGCCAATCAGAGTGCCCGGCAGGATTCGGTCGTTGGCCAATCGTGGCTCGTTGGAGGCGAAACGGTTCGCGGGAGTTGTAGTTTTACAGGTTGTTTATGCCGCGTTGCCAACTTTGCCACTTTGTCATTAACGTATTCGGCGACCGTTTGGCCTCTCGGGCGAATTATTGTTTTAAAAGGAGATTAGTAACTTTTTCTGGTGTGATTCGAGTCTTTTGGAGACGTGAACATACACTTTGTACAGTTGACACAACACGCTGATTTCCTTGTTTACTTAAAAGTGACTTTTACCAACATTAAAAGTATTAGACGTTAATGACTGCAATTAAGTCGACTTAAAGTGTCGTAACAAAGTTATCAACAATGGTATGAGACGACGCGGTACAGTGGCTTAGTGTTTAGCATGTTCTCTCAGCGCTGGAGATTCCCGGTTCGAATCCCAATCTGGGTGGAGTTTCCATGTGCTCCCCGTGTCCGCATGAGTTTCCTCCGGGTTCTCTGGTTTCCGCCCACAGTCCAAAAACATGGATCAAGTTCAATTGAATTCTCCAAATTGCCCCATATAGAGTGTGTTTGTGTCCATTGATAGATTTCCCCCCTGTCCTGAGTGTATCTGCCCAGCGCCCAAAACGTTCTCCCCTGGTTGGGCATGGGGGAACCCCCCCCCCCTCGCAACACTAATAAAGGATAAGGCGGAAGATGGATAGGTATGAGACGAAGTATGCACTATGACTACAATAACAACTCTTTCAAGAACGCCCCCAACACAAATGTATTCATTCATTCAGTACTAGGGTTCCGGAGGGCCATCCAGGGGAGAACATTTCGGCCGCTGGGCAGATACACCCAGGACCGAGTGCCAATCCATCACTGGGCACAGAGAGAAACACACTAGCACACTATACAGGGCAATTTAGAGCATTTCATTTAATAATTGGGTCATTTAGCAGACGCTTTTATCCAAAGCGACTTACAAGGGTCTTGCTCAAGGACCCACACTGGTAACTTCAGTGGACCTGGGATTTGAACCCCCAATCTTCAGATTGATAGCCCAACACCCTAACCACTGAGCTAACCTGCCACTCATTTACCTTGAATCCATGTTTTTGGAGAACCCAGAGGAAACCCACACTGACACAGAGGGAACATGTAAACTCCACCCAGATTGGGATTACTACCACAGATTATAAACCTATGATGACTTTTACCCGTTTAAATAATTGGAAGTTCAATTTTGTGCCTTCTACAAGTCAGAAGACGAATCCCCCGATCGTTTGTTTATGTCACGATTCACAAGCTTTTTAAAAAGACGGTGGGAATTGGATCTCAACCTCAAATTTCCTTTTTTTGATATTATTGACATTTTATTTTATGTAGATAAGTTCAGCTTTCTTGGATGCCATAAATATAGTTGTGCATTTGCGTAACTTAGTTTGCTATATTTCTGGGTGGAGCTTAGTCGATTAATTAATCGCTGAGCTCAATACTGCCTACACTGCCTACATATTTAAATTAACATTATATCTCAGTAAACAGTCTCAGAGTTCAACGTTAAGACACATTTCTCTTACCTGAACTTATTTGTGGAATCTTAAATGATCTGTCGACAGTCTGCAGGAGCGTGATATTTCTTTAGTTTTATTTCAATGACAACTACCACACTCAACATTCCAAAGTTGTTGGGAACATTCCATTACACTCTGTGGGCAATAAATCATTTATAAAACCTAGAAAAAGAGTTTATTTATAGTTTTGACATTCATTCATTCATTATCTCCCACTTTATCCTCTAGTAGGGTTGCGGTGGGGTTCCCCATGCCCATCCAGGGGAGAACGTTTCGGGCGCTGGGCAGTTAGACCCAGGACAGGACGCCAATCCATCGCTGGGCACACACTCACTCACTCTCACACACACACACTCTATATGGGGCAATTTGGAGAATTCAATTGACCTTGATCCACGTTTTTGGACTGTGGGAGGAAACCGGAGAACCCGGAGGAAACCCACGCAGACACGGGGAGAACATGGAAACTCCACCCAGATGGGAATTCAAACCGGGAATCCCTAGCACTGAGAGGCGAACGTGCTAACCACTAAGCCACCGTGCCGCCTAGTTTTGACATATTTCAGGCATTTTTTACTTATGTTTTTTTTTAGTTATTCCTTTATTCTACAGCTTCAAATACACCCCAGTTGACTATTATGCAAATTAGACAAACAACTTATGTTCTTTACCATGGAGTTTGGAACACTGTGTTTATGTCACGCAAGCTAAAGCTGCTGACGATATAATCAAGTTTATCAATCTTTTAGTTCGTAAACTGAATATTTTAATGAGTCTATGACTTACTGAACTACCCTGTGCTCATAAAACACATCCTAACACCAAAATCCAACAAAGTACTCTTAGAGGTTAGTGTATGTAGTACCCAGAACAGGGCTCCAATCCATTGCAAGGCAAACACTCACTCACACAGACACACACACAGTATATAGGGGCAATTTAGAATAGCCAATTCGCCTTGAACCCATGTCTGAACCCACCACCACAGGGTTGGTGCAGTGGATGGCACTTCTCCCTTACAGAGAGATCTTTCTGTGTTTCATACCTAAGCGGCGTGAACAAGGTTTTTCCATTGTGGAATTGGTATGTTCTTCCCAGGGCTGCGTGCTGTTATTAAACTATTACGGTAAATTTGCAATCCAAATTCCTCACGTGTGAGTGTCTTTGGGTTTGAAGACTTATCTGGGCGTTTCTTTACCATTTGCATACTAAGCACTGGGATAGACCCAAGCACCCCTCACAATCCTTAAAGGACACGCCGATTAGAGAATGAATTATGAATGGAACTACAGTATTAAACTTTCCCTTTAACATCTTTAACATCTTTTGGAATTGACTTGCTTAAGTCTGAAATGTCCGGAGGCTCTGCAATCGATAACAAATGATCTTAAAACATCGTTTTATCGTAAGTCATATTAAACATCGTAAATCAGTCAGTCATTTCTATCGCTCCATATCTGATAGGACTCCCCCCAGATAAGACACGAGGAGGCAACCCGCACATTCAAATCTCAGTGAAACTCATTAAGTGCATTAAAAAGGTGTAAATGAGTCAAATCATGTGACCCCGGAGTTCATACCTGGCTCTCTCACTGAGGGTGCTGTGCTGATTATTGTGTTAATGACACGCTTGTGTTCACCATACACCCGTGTGTGTACCTGACACAGACACACCCCACATTCTCTGAATCCTGTTTTCACCTTTAACCAGTGTTCTAAGTGTTCGCTCTAATAAACACCAGCCTCTTATCAACTGTGTGCAGATTGTGATCTGCAGAAATGAACGATTAACTTTGCTTTGGTTTACTTTAAAGCATTAAGTGTAGAACAAACAGACTTAGGAACAGCTTCAGAGCAGAAGCTGTAAGACTCACAAACTCCATATAACAAGACGTTCACACATGTTATCATCACCCCACCAAAATATCTCATCATCTCATCTCACATGTACCGTTTATATACATTTTATATGCTGCTATATTCCATCCATCCATTATCTTCCGCTTTATCCTATATTAGGGTCGCGGGGGGGTTCCCCATGCCCATCCAGGGGAGAACGTTTCGGGCATTGGGCAGATACACCCAGGACAGGGTGCCAATCTATCGCTGGGCACACACTCACTCACTCACACAGACATACACACTCTAAATGGGGCAATTTGGAGAACTCAATTGACTTGATCCATGTTTTTGGACTGTGGGAGGAAACCGGAGAACCTGGAGGAAACCCACGCGGACACGGGGAGAACATGGAAACTCCACCCAGATGGGGATTCGAACCAGGAATCCTTAGCGCTGAGAGGCGAACATGCTAACCACTAAGCCACCGTGCTGCCCATTTATTTATTATATTTATAACTATAATATTTATAGATAATACAAATAATTATATTTATAGTTGTAGTTGTATATTATATATATATATATATATATATATATATATATATATATATATATATATATATATATATATATATATATATATATATATTCATAGTTGTATATTCTATTATATTTCACATATCTATATACTGTTTTTTGTATCTCATTTTCTTCTTTAAAATTTAAATTTAAATTACAACTTTAAAATAACAGGGTGATCGTGACCCATAATCTCGTTCTTATCTCATGTGATATTAATTCATTCATTCATTATCTCCCGCTTCATCCTCTATTAGGGTCGCGGTGGGGTTCCCCATGCCCATCCAGGGGAGAACGTCTCGGGCGCTGGGCAGACACACCCAGGACAGGGCGCCAATCCATCGCTGGGCACACACTCACACACTTAAGCACACTCTATATGGGGCAATTTAGAGAACTCAATTAACTTGATCCATGTTTTTGGACTGTGGGAGGAAACCGGAGAACCCGGAGGAAACCCACGCAGACACGGGGAGAACATGGAAACTCCACCCAGATGGGGATTCGAACCGGGAACCCCTAGCGCTGAGAGGCGAACGTGCTAACCACTAAGCCACCGTGCCGCCCTGTGATATTAATGATAATCAAATTTTCTTGAATCTTGAATTTAGTCTGTTTTTGTTCCAATCTGAAGAGGAACAATTATTAACAACATCTTTAAAATGACATATAATTACACAACACGTTCCGTATAGAAACTGCTGATTCAGCCGTCTTGTTATTAATAGGAAGTGGAGATGATATAGATAATTATTCAACCTTTTGTTTCCTTTTGAATTTTAAATTTGGATATTTATGTTTTCATTACACATTTAGAAGACGCTTTAATCCAAAAGCGAGTTTAAAAAGCATGTACAGGGTTGATACAGCGCCCCCTGGAGCAATGAGGGTTAAGGGTCTTGCTCAAGAACCCACATTGTTCACTTCAGTGGACCTGGGATTTGAACCCACAACCATTTGATTGATAACTCAACACCCAAACCACTGATCCAACACACCACGTATACATATTCATTCATTCATTATCTCCCGCTTTATCCTCTATTAGGGTCGCGGTGGGGTTCCCCATGCCCATCCAGGGGAGAACATCTCAGGCGCTGGGCAGATAGACCCAGGACAGGGCGCCAATCCATCACTGGACACACACTCACTCAGACAGACACACACTCTATATGGGGCAATTTTGAGAATTCAATTGACTTGATCCATGTTTTTGGACTGTGGGAGGAAACCGGAGAACCCGGAGGAAACCCACGCAGACACGGGGAGAACATGGAAACTCCACCCAGATGGGGATTCGAACCGGGAATCCCTAGCGCTGAGAGGCGAACATGCTAACCACTAAGCCACCGTGCCGCCTGTATACATATTAATTAATATAAAGTTTAGTTAAAGGTGAAATTTTACACAATTTACCTTTATAATTACGTTCTCAGGCGGCACGGTGGCTTAGTGGTTGGCATGTTCTCCTCTCAGCGCTGGAGATCCAGGTTCGAATCTTTATCTGGGTGGAGTTTGCATGTTCTCCCCATGTCTGTGTGGGTTTCCACTGGGTTCTCCGGTTTCCTTCCACAGTCCAAAAACATCAATTGTAGGTGAATTAAAAGCTCTAAATTGCCCCATATTGTATGTGTCAGTGTGAGTGAGTGTGTGTCCAGTGATAGATTGGCGTCCTGTCCTCGGTGTATCTGCCAAGTGCCCGAGACGTTCTCCCCTGGATGTGTACAGGTTCTAATCTGAAGACACAGATAATTACACAACAACACGTTCAGTACAGAAACTGCTGATTCAGCGGTCTTATTATTTTGAGAAAACATAGATTATACAAGTGCAGGGAGAGATAATTATTCATCCTCATGACCCGGGATATTACAGACATTCCCTTCTGACTTTAAATTTGTAAACATACATTCATTCATTCATTATCTTCCACTTTATCCTCTATTAGGGTCGCGGTGGGGTTCCCCATGCCCATCCAGTGGAGAACATCTCGGGCGCTGGGCAGATAGACCCAGGACAGGGCGCCAATCCATCGCTGGGCACACACTCACTCACACAGACACATTCTATATGGGGCAATTTGGAGAACTCAATTGACCTTGGTCCATGTTTTTGGACTGTGGGAGGAAACCGGAGAACCCAGAGGAAACCCATGCAGACATGGGGAGAACATGGAAACTCCACCCCAATGGGGATTCAAACCGGGAATCCCTAGCGCTGAGAGGAGAGCATGCTAAACCACTAAGCCACCATGCCGCCCTAATAATAATAATAATAATAATAATAATAATTATTATTATTATTAATCCTGATCATTATTAATCCTGATTATCAATCCTGATCATTATCAATCCTGATCATTATTAATCCTGATCATTAATCCTAATCATTATTAATCCTGATCATTATTAATCCTGATCATTAATCCTGATCATTAATCCTAATCATTATTAATCCTAATCATTATTAATCCTGATCATTATTAATCCTGATCATTAATCCTGATAATTAATCCTAATCATTATTAATCCTAATCATTATTAATCCTGATCATTAATCCTAATCATTATTAATCCTGATCATTAATCCTGAACATTATTAATCCTGATTATTAATCCTGATTATTATTAATCCTGATTATTATTAATCCTGATCATTATTAATCCTGATTATTATTAATCCTGCTCATTAATACAGAGTTGTTTATTGAAGCTGCTGCATGTCTGAGCGTTCATTAAACTGACTGTTGGGTGTTCCTCAGGAGAAAGTACTGCATGTTCTTTTAAACAGGACGGTTCCGACTCTCGCAGTTAAAGCTGAAAATCTCGCTGTTTCACAATCACCGCACAACCTGAAAAACGGGCTGTGGGGCGGCCGGGGTGTGCCCAATCAACTAAACGAACCAGGATCACTAACGAGTCTGCAGTTTCAGCTTCACTGCTTCAGTATCATCTCATTATCTTCTGCTTAATGCTCTAATAGAGTCACGAGGGGAACGATTCGGATTCACCCAGGACAGGGTGCCAATCTATCGCTGGGTCACTCACACAGACTCACGCTATATGGGGCAATTTAGAGCAGCCAAATCACCTTGACTCCATGATTTTTGGATGACGAGTCCCTGTTACTCGGTTCAGAACCATGTTATTTGAGTGGCAGGCAGAGGGAGGACATGCAGTCTCCACACAGAAAGGAGTGGGGTCACTAAAGATTCTACATTCCGCATGCCATTCCAGAGGAGAACATGTTGAAATAAAATATTTTATTTATTTATTATTTTATTTTTAACATTGCCGTAAATTAAATAATCTAAAAACTACTGTACAATAAAAAAATCCTTACTGAGGTTTAAACTGTAAGCTGATTGGACAGATTTGAGGTCAGATTTGGGCGAGGGCAAGGGTGAGGGTGAGGCATCATGGCAGCTGCCTGAATCAATAACCTCCCAGTTCGTCCAGTTTAAAGGGACAATCCACGTTATATTAAACTGACTGATCGTACTGAAGTCCGCACGGTCAGCGGCCTGCTGCGTGATCCGATAGGCGATCAGTTGTATTGAGCGGGTCAAAGGTCACCCCAAGAATAAATATTCATTGTTATTTTATTAATAACGGGGAGCAGCCAGCTCACCTTGAATCCTGTGGGAGGAAACTGGAGAACCCACGCAGACACGGACGAACATGGAGCCTCCACCCAGGTCAGGATTCGAACCTGGATCCCCGGCGCGAGAGGTGGAGGAGAGATCGGACGCACTCGCGGCACATTCCTCGGGATGCTGCGGTTTGCAAATGTTACAGATTGTAGCTTTAAAACAGACACAGATACAGTCGTGGGGCAATTAGTATCTCCAGTTCAGGTCCTTCTAAAAGGAACCTGTTCTTACCCATGAGAACCAAGCCAAGCAGGAGGACAATCCAGTGTCCGGTGTTAAATCGGCGCCCTCTGCTGGGACTCTTGAATGAATGAGATTAAAGGAGCTCAATGGAACGTCATCTAATAATATTTTAATATTACGAAGTTGAAACGATTCAAAAAAATACATTTACAGATGAAGCACGCGCTCGCCGGCGGCGGACCGACCCGATATTTACAAGTTTAGTGTTTCTGCTGCACGTTTTAGAAATCGTGAAACGTTCCCCTGCGATGCGGAACCCTATACGCAGCACGCAGCACTTTCAATAGCAATAAAAACCCAAGAGTGAGCATCTCTGAGCCGCAAAACAAAAACCAACCATACATAACCAACCACACATAACCAACCACACATAAACAACCATACATAACCAACCACACATAACCAACCACACATAAACAACCATACATAACCAACCATACATAACCAACCACACATAAACAACCACACATAACCAACCACACGTAACCAACCACACGTAACCAACCATACATAACTAACCATACATAACCAACCATACGCAACCGACCACACGTAACCGACCACACGTAACCGACCACACGTAACCGACCACACGTAACTAACCATACATAACTAACCATACATAACCGACCATACGCAACCGACCACACGTAACCGACCACACGTAACCGACCACACGTAACCAACCATACATAACTAACCATACATAACCAACCATACGCAACCGACCACACGTAACCGACCACACGTAACCGACCACACGTAACCGACCACACGTAACCGACCACACGTAACCGACCACACACAACCAACCATACATAACTAACCACACATAATCAACCATACATAACCAACCACACGTAACCAACCACACGTAACCAACCATACATAACCAACCATACATAACCAACCACACATAACCAACCATACATAACCAACCACACATAATCAACCACACATAACCAACCATACATAACCAACCACACATAACCAACCATACATAACCAACCATACATAACCAACCACACATAACCAACCATACATAACCAACCATACATAGGACGTCACGGGAGACGAGCGGGTTGTAAAATATAATCTGGTGTTCTGAAGTCCAGCGCTTTAAAGCTCAGTTTGTAAATCTTTGGGGAAAGGTCGGATGTTTAGGTGACCGTGTAAAAGCTCGGCGGCACATCTGGTAGTCGGCGTCACGGATCCGGTCGGGCGCGGCGTCACGGTTCTCACGTGTCGGCATGACATCACCCGGAGGTCTCGGTGTGACCCGGGGATCTTTAAGAGCTCTGTCGCAGAAGTGTTCAAGGCGGAGGAGTGGGCGTGGGCGTGGTGGTGGTGTCATGAGATTGAGAATCCAAAAACAGCCCCCCATCATGACCATACCACTGCACGCTTCATCTATATAATTAAACATTTCTTACGATTTATTATTTTATTATCTTCTTATTACATTGGACTCGGTCCGTGGCCTCGGGACGCCCCGGCGCCCGGACGCCCGGCGTCTCCTACTTGCAGACGAACTGGTCGACGAGCGACGTGCAGCGCTTGCACTTGACGTAGCAGCACCAGTGGAACTTGCAGTGGCAGCGCTCGTGCTTGTGGGTCTTAAACTGGTCGTAGCCCCGCCCGCAGCACATCAGCTCGCAGCCGTCCATCCCCTCCGAGGTCTTGTTGCACAGGCGGCCGTGCGTTCCCAGCGAGCCGGTGCTCTCGTTGCGCAGGCAGTAGTCGGGGCTCTGGTCGATGTACACCAGGTCCTCGTTGGTGGGGGCGTTGAAGCGCTGGTTGACCTGCTCCAGCCTGCCGCGCCGGTTCAGCCGCATGGCGGTGGCGCTGTCGTACTTCTCCTTCAGGAACTCGCCCACACGCCGGAAGTCTGCCAGCTGCAGCCAGCACGTCTTCAGGCTGCAGGAACCCGAGACCCCGTGGCACTTACAGGCGACGTTGGCCAGGTTGAGAACCGACTGCGTGAATCAAAGGAATTAAAGGTGGAAATGTTACATAACGTCGCTTTAATTCTAACAATATAATAACAAAACCTATAACCATTATTATTTAACTAGGGTGGCACGGTGGCTTAGTGGTTTAGCATGTTCTCCTCTCAGCACTAGGGATTCCTGGTTCGAATCCCCATCTGGGTGGAGTTTCCATGTACTCCCTGTGTCCGTGTGGGTTTCCTCCGGGTTCTCCAGTTTCCTCCCACAGTCCAAAAAACATGGATCAAGGTCAATTGAATTCTCCAAATTGCCCCATATGGAGTGTGTGTGTGTGAGTGAGTGTGTGTCCAGTGATAGATTGCCCCCCTGTCCTGGGTGTATCTGCCCAGCGCCCGAAACGTTCTCCCCTGGATGGGCATGGGGAACCCCACCGCGACCCTAATAGAGGATAAAGCGGAAGATAATGAATGGATGGATGTTTCTATGGAGGGAGGGGGTCACGGTGGAATCGTAGTTCTCAATCTGGGTGGAGTTTGCATGTTCTCCCTGTGTCTGTGTGTCCTCCCACAGTCCAAAAACATGGATTCAAGGTGAATTGAATACTCTAAATTGGCCCTATATATAGTGTGTACATACACTGTCCTGGGTGTATCTTCCCAGCGTCCCAAACATTCTCCCCTGGATGGACATGGGCATGCGGAACCCCCCCCCGCCATAGAGACCCTACTACAGGATAAAGTGTAAGATAATGAATGGATGTTTCTATGGGTGGTGGGGTGTTGCAGTGGTGTAGTGATTAGCATGTTCTCCTCTCAGCACAATCCAAAAACATGGTTCCACAATCCAAAAACATGGATTCAAGGAGAATTGGCTGCTCTAAATTGCCCTTATATTGTGTGTGTGAGTGTGTGTGTGTGTGTGTGTGTGTGTGTGGGGATGGATTGGCGCCCTCTTCTGGGTGTATCCACCCCCTGCATAGGATTAGGCGAATCGCGAGGGTCATGAGATGAGTTGTTTATAGAGAACAAAACCGACATCAAAACCAAATTAAATGAAACAAATAATGAAAATATAAAATAATTATTAGTTTGTTGTTTTAAGACGTTCGCATTCTTTATCAAGGTGCTACAATTGATTTTACAATTGAACAGTCCCAGTAAAATGCATGAATAAGACTCTGCTGCCGTCTAGCGGCCAAACTGAGCCATTACAACTAATTCTGAACTCGAATACCAGAGAATCCTACTGTCATTCATTCATTCATTCATTCATTCATTATCTTCCGCTTTATCCTATATTAGTGTCGCGGACTGTCATTAATTCAATAGCCAATTTTCTGATAATTGTTAGGACATTAAAACGTCCTGTTCCTGCAGACAACGAGACGAGACGAGGACGAAGCGAACAGCTTAAAACATTAAACCAGGTTTAACATAGATTCACTTTTAATTCATGGCAGCTTAATCAAACCACAACCATGTGACATAAACTGATCGATTCTGACTACAGTGCTCACACACACCCATTCATGCAGTCACTCACACACACACACACACACACACACACACACACACACACACACACACTGAGTGAATTGAGCACATGTTCCCCGAGCAATTGGCAGGCTTGTACACAGCTTCCGATGAGCAATCAGGGTTAGGGCCCTTGCTCAAGGGCACTTCAGCCATAGAATTCGGTGGGACCGGGAATAGAACCGAGAACCTTCTCAAGTTTGGTTCCTTAACCCTTACCAGCCTGACTCACAGACCTATCTGAAACTTAAGCTCACTGTAAACTAAGTTTTAAAATTAAACCTGCGTGGTTTCAATCTTAAAATACACTCCTCACACACTCACACACTTGTTTTCATGATTTCATGAGGGCTCGCATGTCATTTTCAGCTATTAACTCACACTTTAAATATAATATAGTATAATATAGTATATATAATATATATAATTATACATATACTATACTTCCACTACTCCTTCTTCTATCATACCGCCATAACATCCTCATAACCTTATTAATAACTTTAATTTCTAACCTTATTATCTAACTACAGACGATAATTAATACAATAATACAGACGAGAGAGAGAGAGAGAGAGAGAGAGAGAGAGAGAGAGAGAGAGAGATGTGAGGCGGCTGAACAAGTTGGTCAGACGTGCAGAGTCAGTGCTGGGTGCAGAACTGGACTCTGTGATTAAGGTGGCAGAGAGGAGGACACTGAGCAAACTACTCTCCATCATGGACGATGATGGTCACCCATTGCACACCATCATTATGGACCAAAGGAGCACGTT
>JAFMOC010000269.1:670000-677500 GCA_019802505.1 Corydoras sp. C115
CCACCACTGTAGAAAGGTTGGATGTGTGTGTGTGTGCTGTGTGTGTGTGTGTGTGTGTTTTGGAGTCAGTGTTAGTGTTGAACGGCTCTGCTTCAGTGCATTTCTGAGGCCTATCCCGGTGCTTTTGTGACCTACAGAGGCGTGACCGCACACTCTGCACACTCCATCCCTCACCCTGCACACCGCGGAGGCGCCGTCTCCACCCCGCGCTACGCTCGCCTCACCTGCACAAAGGCCCGCCCACGCCCAGAGAACACCGGGAGGCGCTACTCAACACCAATCTGATGCAAACAACCCGCGGCATCGAGCGAGCGAGGGGGGGCGAGCGAGAGGGCGGGGCGTATACCAAAGGGTCGCATCAACTTGACCGACAATAACTCAGCCGAAAAAATATAGCGAGAGGTCCCGCTGAGGCTGGCCGGCTCCGGTGGGACGTCCTGCCCTCTTTGCCAAGAGCAGGGTCCGTCCGGGCCTTGACCTCTCCCCCTCCCCCCGGGGTGGTAAAGTGAGACCGCCGTAACCCCGGAGAGGGGGCTCGTCTTCTGTAAACACCCTAAATAAGCTCAGCTGCTCAGAAACAAACACAGGGGGAGCTCTACACCCAGCGCACATACCACCGCCGTAACACCGAGGGGCGCAGCGGAGGGCCAGCGCTCCAGTCCACACGTGGACGCCAAAGACGGAGCACGGTCTCAGTCGCTTAGAGGACTCGTGGCGTGGCGGGAATCGGGACGACGAGGGAGCAGATAGTTCCCACCACCGTTGACGTGGCAGGCCACACCCACCCACCCCCCACCCTCTCTAAGCTCTAACACAGTTCAAACCCAATCCCAATCGGATTGCATGTTCTCCCCATATCTGCGTGGCTTTCCTCCCACAGTCCAAAAAACATGGATTCAAGGCGAATTGGCTGCTCCAAATTGCCCCTATATGGTGTAAGTAAGTGAGTGAGTGGGCCCTCCTTTCATTCTTCATGGAGATGGTCAACCCCCGCTTGTGGATTAGGGTGGAGAACATGCAAACTCCACACCGAAATGACCCCATCCGACCGTGCTGTGCGCCAACCGGGGTTTGAGATGAAGCCCATCATTTAAATCTTAAGCTTTCACGCCGTAATCGTCGTCCAATCAGATTCAATCTCTTAAGAATAATCTGGTGTGAGCACGGTGGCTTAGTGGTTTAACATGTTTTCCTCTCAGCACTAGGGATTCCCGGTTCAAATCCCCATCTGGGTGGAGTTTACATGTTCTCCCCGTGTCCGAGTGGGTTTCCTCCGGGTTCTCCGGTTTCCTCCCACAGTCCAAAAACATGGATCAAGGTCAATTGAGTTCTTTAAATTGCCCCATATAGAGTGTGTCTGTGTGAGTGTGTTATCAGTGATAGATTGCCCCCCTGTCCTGGGTGTATCTGCCCAGCTCCCGAAACGTTCTCCCCTGGATGGGTATGGGGAACCCCCCCCCCCCCCCCCCAAGACCCTAATATAGGATAAAGCTGAAGATAATGGATGGATGAATAATCCGGCGCGAGTTCTGAAGCGCCGTATTGGGAGCAGAGAATGTGTCTTTGCAACAGCAGAGCGTTTAACGACCGTAAAGTTTGGTTGTGAACTCGTAAAAAGCGTGTGCTCTGACCTCGCGACCCGGACCAGACTCCAAGGGCATTAGCCCGGTTCAGAGGCCATTTGGTGACGTCCACTAAATTATGTCTTCCTCTGACCCGGGCTATTAAGACGCTCTTTACGCACACACACACACACACACTCGCATTCCGGAGCGGGAGCGGTGGTTTCAGGAGTCCCTGTCCGTCGGTGTTAACGTGGGTGGACGCTCTGAAGACGAGTCCGCGGCGGACCGCTGATCCAGAACACGGAGCACGTCCAACTTTTAATAATCATCACCAATCAGACCTGTGAACAGAACAGCAGCCGGCCGTCCCGACAACGGGCCGACCCAATCGGACGTCTGGCTCGCCCCCCCCCTCCCCCTGTCCTCTTTGTTCCCCCCTATCCCGGCGGCTCAGAGCTGAAGATCTGCGGATGGATAAGAGCATCAAACGTGCATCGGGGGTGCAGAGGGGCGCTCGGCCCATAAAAGAAAATCCAGAGGCGCTTTTCACTCGCCCTCGCTCCCTCTCTCTCTCTCTCTCTCTCACTTATTCTCCTAATGGTACACACAGATCTGACCCGGCAGACGTCTGAAACATCCAGGGGACCTGAGTCACATGACCACTCCTGTACGGCAGGGATAGGAGAGCAGGAGAGGATGCCGACTTTTTATTTAATAATCACGTAATCAGAACCACCACAGAGCAGGGGGTATCGGGTGGGTGCATTATATCCTATCCCGGCAGTGTCACTGCAGAACTGACCATCAGCAATCCACCACCCAAATTATACCTGTTCTGTGATGCTCCTGAGAACCAACAACACAGAACACAGATGGACTACAGTCTGGAATTAAAAAACTACAAACTCCATCTATATGGTGGGTGGAGAAAGAAGAGGGCGTGGCCTAACATTTTCAAACCAGACATACATCTGGTGCTGTATATACTGTTGTATGTATATAGGTGCTATGCATTGACCTCACTTTTAGGTTCTGTGTGTGTGTGTGTGTGTGTGTGTGTGTGTGTGTGTGTGTGTGTGTGTGTGTGTTCGCGCTCACCATCCTCCCGGCCTCGTTGTTCTGCAGGTTCATCAGGGTGCGCGAATGCTCTATCGATCCCTTGGGGTAGTTTTTCTCCCTCTCTCGCGCGTCCACGAACTCCCGGGCGAAGCGGTAGCCGTAGTTGACGTTGTCGCCGCAGCCCCCCCACAGCCAGTCCCGGGGCAGGTCCCGGGGGCGGGCGGCCCGGCTGCAGCCGCACGTGGAGAGCTCGCCTTCCTTGCAGGCGCGGCTCACGGCGTTGACCACCCCGGCTGCGCTGATGGCGTAGGTGAACGCCGCCTCCCTGCTGCCTGTGGGACAATGAACGGAGGGACGGTGAAGTCACGGACAGGCACACACACACACACACACACACACACACACACCGGTTACTTCTATTTGTGACCGATAGGCCCCCGGTTCGACCCCTTGTTCCAATTTTGTCCAAAACTAAAATTTGGTCATTAAAATTAGACATACGGGGCGGCACGGTGGCTTAGTGGTTTAGCATGTTCTCCTCTCAGCGCTGGGGATTCCCGGTTCGAATCCCAATCTGGGTGGAGTTTCCATGTCTTCCCCGTGTCCGCGTGGGTTTCCTCCAGGTCTCTGGTTTCCTCCCACAGTCCAAAAACATGGATCAAGGTCAATGGAATACTCCAAATTGCCCCATATAGAGTGTGTTTGTGTGAGTGAGTGTATGTTCAGTGATAGATTGCCCCCCTGTCCTGGGTGTATCTGCCCAGCGCCCGAAACATTCTCCCCTGGATGGGCATGGGGTACCCCCCCCCCCAATAGAGGATAAATCTGAAGATAATGGATGGGTGGATAATTAAACACATCTATATCAGATACATTTTCTGTATCTGATTCTTAAATTCTTGTTTTTGCTTTTTAGACTTTTATGTTTATTTTAAAGCGACACTTGCCCCCCCCCCCTTCCTCTTCTCTTTGATCTTTTGTTGTAATCCCTTTGAGGCGGTAATGAACCTCAAATGTTGTATAAACCGTTCGCGGCGGGATCACGGGGTACGGCTGCGTTTGAACCCGCATTGCGACGTCAGTTACCGAAGCAACCGAGCCGCCTCACCAGAGACGCGCTCCACCAGAGACGCGCCGCGGACTTCCTGCCGCAGTCTCGTATAAATGTGCGACTGCAGAAGGTCACATCTGCCCCCACATCTGCCCCGCACGTGTTCCCTGACGTGGGTTCGGTCGCGTGGAGCATGTGGGATGCACATTGCATCAAAGCCCTGACCGACGGACGGACCGACGGCGCGCGTAGCCTGAGGTGCGCACTGCAACCTCCGAGTGCGCTGCACAGATTTATAAATCTGCATCGTGGATTACACTTTATTACGTCATAACAGCCTGATTTTACTATGAATGAGGTGCAGAGTTGGTTCGGGGGCTGCGCACTGATGGCGCGTAAAGTTCCATTAGCGCATAATAATAATAATAATAATAGTAATAATAATAATAGTAATAATAATAATAATAATAATAATAATAAAAGAGAATCCCGTCGCCTACACGGGTGTGTTCTCCACATTCCTCTGCCGCGCCTCCACGACGCAGATAGTCGTTTTATTGGCCATTGGTTGAGACTTCAAATAGTGGCCCGGATCTGCCGACCCCGTGTCATCGTGTAATTGCATTTCAAAAGCGGCGGCACACAATGGCGCGACTGGCACCTCCATATAAACCTGACGAGCGCCTGCAAATAACCCTCGGAAAGGGGGGGCGGGGGTAGTAGCAGGGCGCGGGTGTGGGGTGGGGGTCTGCGCTCGTCGCACCTCGTTTCATTGCAGAGCGGAACTGACACTCGATTGCGGCTGAAAAGGGAAGTTCGGGCTTTTGTATGAGCGCGCGAGGCCTGGGCCCCGAAACGAGGCTCCAATAAACAACTTCGGGAGCCCGCGGCGGTTTACCTATCTGCATGACGCGCCCGAACACCGACGCGTTGTCCACCGTGCTGCAGTTCCAGCGCCGCTGCCGGAACTGGTACTGGCACTCCTTGATGCCCGTCATGGCGCCCTCTCCGATGTACACCATGTGGTCCTGGTAGAGCTGGCAGAGCTTCTTCTGGCCCTGGGACAGGCCCGTCAGCTGGCTGCACAGCGGCTGCGCCCCGATGATGTACATCTCCGGCCTCTGGATGGGGTTCATGGCGAGAGACCTGAGCAGAGAACAGCACAATGTCCGGCAGACTGAAGAACAAATCATACAAATCATTTCATTCAATCCTCTAATAGGGTCATAATAACTTATGAACTTATAAAAGATTATAACTTTTAACTTATAAGACCATTTTAGTTCATATCTGTTATCTGTCCATGATTGTACAGTTCTCCAATTTTTTATAATTCCATTTGCACAGTGTAAATTCATAGTTAAATTTTACTTTAATTTTATCTTTATTCTATTTTTCTTATCCTTTTAAACAAATTTAACAAATTTAACCTGAGAAGTCAGGAAAGAATTTCACTGCTGGCTGTACCATGTATATCTACGTATGTGACAAATAAACCTGATTCTGATTCCATGTCCATCCAGGGGAGAACGTTTTGGGCGCTGGGCAGATACACCCAGGACAGGGGGGCAATCTATCGCTGTACACTCACTCACTCAATCAGACATACACACTCTATATGGGGCAATTTGGAGAATTCAATTGACTTGATCCATGTTTTTGGACTGTGGGAGGAAACCGGAGAACCCGGAGGAAACCCACACCAACATGAACCGGGAATCCCTAGCACTGAAAGGAGAACATGCTAACCACTAAGCCACCCAATTTAATTAAATAATAATAAATAACAAATAATTAAATATCAGGCTGCGTGTAAAGGTTCCTATGATTGTACCATTTTAATTCCCTATAATAAAAAAACTTTTATGATTATTATTATTATTATTATCATCGGTTCTCAGCTTTAAGTTCATTTAAGTTCAAATACATTTCTCTGCGTTAAACCATCGAGATGAATCAGGGCAGGGGTGCACAGGGCTCCCCAACCCAGCCCAGCCCAACCCCGCAACGCCTTCGCACGCTGCTGCTTTTATTTACAGACATGCCGACCATTTGGGTCAATATTGTTCTAAAGCCTCGCGTTTGTTCTCCACTCGCAGCATGGATTCGTTTACGGTCTCAGAGGGTCGCAGTGGAGCTTTACACACTCCAAACTCTTACACAGGTCTGTTGCGCGCGCGTGTGTGTGTGTGTGTGCTGCCCTTACCACCACGAGTTGGCGTAAACCAGGAGGTGCGAGTTGCAGGAGGTGAGTGCGAGAGCCAGCAGAAGGTGGATCCCCGTCGCCGCGCCGCGCTGCCGCATCCTGCCCTCCATCCCGACCGACTGCGCCGCGGAGGGAAGGTCTGCTGTGAGGGGGGGGGGGAGACACACACAAAACCGAACTTCAGATCCCGAAGTCGCGCCGCATCAACACCAACCCCGCCGCAGGAGCGAGATCACCATCGTCTGCGTAAAGCCACCGAGTCCTGAACGCGCAGAGCCGCAGGCTGCCGACATCTCATTTTCTTTCCCCCCCCACAAAGTTTTTGTTGTAAATTGTGAATCTGACAGCAGGCGGCGTGCAGGTGGAGGCAGAGGTGGAGGCAGAGGTGGAGGCGCGTAATGGAGAGTGTCCGAGTGTCCGTGCTGACTCCTAACCCATGTCAGCCACTCTGCCTCCTCTGCGCGCAGCTCGTCTGTTTTCTCCATCCTCTCTCGGGGGGGGGGGGGGGGGTGGGGGGGGGGGTTTCGAACAAGACAGGGAGGAGGGGCTGAGCAGACGGAGCGGGGCTTCCCGAGTGCGCCACCAGAGGGCGACAGGAGCCGCGCTGTTAAGCCAACTCTTATGTATGAAGTTATTCAGGTTCGTTTCTAATTTCTGTGCGTTTTCACACAAAAAACCAGATTGCACGGCCAGATAAGACACACACACACACACACACACACACACACACACACACAGAGAGAGAGAGAGAGAGAGATGCAGAACGGCAGAGTGAGAGAGAATAAAGGGGTTAACGGCTCGGAAAAAGCAATTTCCATCCAAGTTCACACGCGTAAAATCCTCCATTCAGCCTCCGCCGCTTTATTACAATAAAGCCGAGAATCTCGATCTGAACAAAGACGTCCTAACCCGCATCTGATCCCAATTCATCCCCCTGCTGCCTTTATAAATCTGCACGAACACAAAGACAGCCTCACGCCCTCGGAGACAGAGACATGTCTCCTTTATTTTTTTGTTCACAACGAGAGCGTTTGATAAAATGGAAACGGGGTCGGAAACTTGTTCATGGTGCACAGACCACCACATGCCCCAGCGATCTGGAGATGGAGGCGATGCAGGGGGAGGGCTTTTTTGGAGAGGGGGGGCAATTATAGTGTCTGCGCCTCCTGACTCGCGGAGCTTCCACCCAGCAGCAGCAGCACGCGGCCCAGAGGTGTGATGCACACCCCGATCTTGCTTTATAGCCTCAATCAGCGCGAGCCATAAGAGGGGGGGTTATCTGGGGGGGGGCTCATCTCCTGGAACAAACTCCTTCAAGTTGCAGGACGGCGGACCCGGCCGCCATCATGAGAGCGCGCGAGAGACGCCACTCGACTTCCGAGCGGTCTGTGCATGATAAAGCCGCTCTGAAGTCTTTCATCTCTCTCTCACACACACACACACACACACACACACACACACACACACACACACACACACACACACACACACACACACACACACACACACACACAGCCACCTCCTCCACCCCCCACTGCGTCCCGTCAGGTCGATGTCCCCAAGCGGATCACAATCCACTGTATCAGTCTGTTCTATTATTATTATTATTATTATTATTG
>JAFMOC010000269.1:682500-710000 GCA_019802505.1 Corydoras sp. C115
AAGTATTAACAGCGCAACGCTCTAGCGAATACCACTCCAGGCACAGAGAGCATTTAAAGGGGCGGGGCAGCCTGCTGCATGTTGCCAATTTTATTAAAAGGTTTATTAAACGTGAAATGTAAGTTACGCCGTTCTCCACTGAAGGGAGGTGCGTGCAGTAAGACGCTGAATTTGCTCCACACGCGTGACATAGCTGCACGAGCACAGAGTCTTTGCGTTCCCCCCTTATTCACGAATTTTTACCTTTGCTCCCCGCTGTCTCCCCCTATAGGCGGGAGTTGACTCGCTGCTATGGAGAACAACAGTCTCAGAGCGGTCTTTCCGTTTTAGTCTCTTAAACGTATCTTTTGCACACTGTACCTCTCTGAAGAGAACATCGGTGCCTGAGTAGCGCCACCTTCTGGTTTGTAGATGTCATGCTCGGTATTTCAGGACGTGCACGCGCCCAAGCGAGGTCTTTCAAATCACTTTCTTTACGATAATGTTAATACATTTTAAACTACTATCGGTCAGCGGTGGATGTCTGTCCCATGAGGCCACGGACAAAAAATGATATTTAACCCGCTCTAAAACTGAGAGAGACCTGCGAGAGGGACAACTAACTCACACAGGGTGCTGTTACACCCCCCGCCCCATCATAACACCCTCAGCTCATTTCTACCGGGACAGTCCCCCCACCGTGGTGTAGTCCAGCCTCCACAGCGCCACATATCTGCCTCGGTAGAGTGTTAGAGTTTGAGTAAGGTGGACGCGGGGCAGTTCGGGGCAGTTCAGACGGTTGATGGGGTAAATCAGACGGCGTGTGGAGCTGAGGGGAGGTTCTGAGAGTCTCAGCTGGAGATGTAGGTCAGCATCAGTGCGTGGCTGTTCCCTCCTCCCCTCTCTCCTCACTCGCTCGCTCACTCACTCGCTTATCTCTCAGTAGAAGGCAGGAGGAGGGGCAGAGCGCCCCCACTGGGACGTCCACAGCGGACTGGGCATAGCGCCCGATTCTGCCTTGGCAATGCCAAAAGGGCACCAGATACCAATCAGTCTCAGTGCGATACACAACGTGACCTCTCTCTCTCTCTCTCTCTCTCTTCTCTGTATTACCCCCCCCTCATGTTCCTCTGTCTGAGTCATGAACATTACAACAATTAAGAGAAACAGTTCACCTTGAATCCATGTTTTTTGGACTGTGGGAGGAAACCGGAGAACCGGGGCAAACCCATGCATGGTTCAAGGTGAATTGGCTGCTCTAAATTGCCCCATATAATGTATGTGTGCTCCGCGCTGGATTGGTGCCCTTCTGAAAAAATTGGGGTTCTAATTGTTCTCAGCGTGATGAAGGAACGGTCGACACATCCGCGACACGTCCACTCCCACATCCGAAGCACCGTCAGCTTCCTCACGGACGGTTCCAGCGGCGAGGTTTGCGACCCTTTAGAACGCGTCTCCGTTTCCCTCTGTTCTAGACCACAGGACGTAGACGGAACACGGCGATCGGCACCTCACGACTCATCGTTTCTCAGTTTCCCAGGAGAACGTTCTGCCAACTTGGCGGTGTCCCCGCTTCGGAACCCCGGAGGTCATCCGGAGATATAATCTTGCGCCTGTGTAATCGCTTCATCGCACCCCGTTAAACCCCCCCCCACCCTCACTGTGTGTGTGTCGGTTGTTTCAGGAGGCCCTCGCTTGGTTCTGTGGAGGTTCCAGGTGGGTGGTTGATGCGCCGCTCTCTGAATTCCTGCCTCGTTCCCGGGTCCAGACTTGCAACGAGCTGTTTTGCCCCCCCCCCCCACATCCCCCCGCCCCGGTCACAGCGAGTTGGCCGGCGAGAACCCAAACGCCTCGTTACTGGCGGCGGAGACGTGGAGGGCTCCGTGTTCCGCGCCGTTTGCCCCCCCCGGCCCGGGCGCTCCCTTCATAACGCATTAGCGCGCCGCTGCCGCCGCCCGGCTCAGCTTTGATGTTGAGCGCTGCAGGGCTTGATCACGGTTTGGGGCTGTAATTACCCTCTGGAGGGGCCTCACCTGGCGCGAGACACGGCACAGTGTGTTCCGACTGGAGGACAGAGAGAGAGAGAGAGAGAGAGAGAGAGAGAGAGAGAGAGAGAGAGAGAGAGAGAGGATGGAGCGCCGGCGCGAAAGGAACCGAAAACACAAAGAGAACGTTAATAATACGACTGCATTTTTAATTTTAAGATTATTTTTACGGATCTTTAATAATAATTAGAACCCCACGCCCATCCATCTCGTTATCCTCCACCTGAACCTCTACTGGGTCGGGGGGGGGGGGGGGGGTTCCCCATGCCCATCCAGGGAAGAATGTTTTGGGCGCAGGGCAGATACACCCAGGAAGGGGGAGGAGTCTACACACTCACACATATTACATAGGGGCAATTTAGACCAGCCAATTCACCTTGAATCCACCTTGGATCCACCTTGAACCAACGCAGACACGGGAAGGACATGCAAACTCCACCCAGACCAGGACTCCTGCAAAAGGAACTGGCTGATCTAAATTGCCCCTGTGTAAATTAAATTGCCCCTATATAGTATGTGTGAGAGTGTGTGTGTGTGTGTGTGTGTCTAGTGATAGATTGGCAGCATACTGTCCTGGGTGTATCTGCCCAGCGCCCGAAACGTTCTCCCTGGATGGACATGGAGAACCCCCAACCCCCCCTCCCCCCACATGACCTTAGTAGAGGATTAAGGGGAAGATGATGAGATGAGGGGCAGTGTGGTGGTTGGCATGTTCTCCTCTCAGCGATGGAGGATCAAGGTTCCAATCTCAACCTGGGTGGGGTTTGCATGTTCTCCCCATGTCCCCATTTTGAAGCTCTGGGCTCTTCAGTTTCCGCCCACAGTCTGAAATTACGGATTCAAGGTAAATTAATTAATTCATTTATTATCTTCCGCTTTATCCTCTATTAGGGTCACGGTGGGGTTCCTCATGCCCATCCAGGGGAGAACGTCTCGGGCGCTGGGCAGATACACCCAGGATAGGGCGCCAATCTATCACTGGACACACACTCACACACACTCTACATGGGGCAATTTGGAGAACTCAATTGACTTGATCCATGTTTTTGGACTGTGGGAGGAAACCGGAGAACCCGGAGGAAACCCACGTGGACACGAGGAGAACATGGAAACCAGCAGGGTTTCCAAATCCCAATTCCAAATTTCCAAATCCCAGATGGGGATTTGAACCGGGAATCCCTAGTGCTGAGAGGCGATCGAGGTAAATTGAATACTTTAAATTGCCCCATATAAGGCATGGTAGCTCAATGATTAGGGGTGATGGACCATCAGTCCGAAGGTTGTGGGTTCAAATATCCGGTCCATGGAAGTTACCAATGACCCTTAACTTTCCTTGCTCCAGGGGGCGCTGTACCAACCCCGTGCTCTGACGTCCAACGATCAAACGTGAATGTAAATAAACTTACGAATAATTTATAACACCAAACAAAACAATGTCCACATCACGGAAATGTACGTTTCCCCCGCGCACAGTAGCATAAACCATGCTCTCCACCAATCAGAAGCGTCGCTGCTGGAAACACGTGGAGGCGGCGCCATCTGTGGTGTGTGGAGAGTATATGAACCTCCACAGGGTCCAAAAGAGTAAGTACGTTAAATATCATGGTGATGGAAACAAAGTGTGGATTTATATAGGACACACTCTCACACACACACACACACACACACACACACACACACACACACACACACACACACCAAGTGCTACCTACGAATGGGGGGAAAGTCTGTATTTAAGCTATTCGGTCGTCTGCGCACTATTTTAACGCGGTGTCAGTTTTTGGGCTACATGTTGACACATGCCTACTACATCTCCGTGGAAACGGGCGCCGCGAGCTCAGCTATTAACGCTCTCGCACGGCTCGCAATTATCCAGTTATCTCTCCACTCTGAATCAGCACGTCCCATCATTCAGCTCTCTCTTTCTCTCTCTCGCTCGCTCGCTCTCTCCCGTGACGAGGTGCCGTGACACCTTTGCATTTGCATGTAGCACTTGTCTTTCCAGTTCTCGCACCGTCTTCGCCTTCATTCGCGCGTTTCATTCGTGCTCCTGTCATATTTGCATTTTATTTTTTCTCTGCTCGCTTCAGCTTTCCACTTCCTCGCTGCGTTCTGGATGGAGAACGTCTGGATGGAGGAGTCGGCGGGAGCTGGAGAACCGGGGCGGTCCCAACGAGGTTTACAATTTTAGTTTAGATTAACGATCATCTTTTAAAACAAAAGTGTCCGGTGATGGATTGGGTGTATCTGCCCAACGTTCTTCAACGTTCTCCAATGGACATGGGGAACCCCCAACCCCCATGAGATGCGATCCTCAGTCAACAGAACTCCAAAGATGTGTAAATCCCATAGAACTTCAAAAGTTTAGAAGGCATTTAAATATAAAGACGTAGCTGAATGTAGACCAATCACAGTGGAGAAACTGATGTTTGCCTCAGTGCACAAGGTGAAGCAGGGTTGTGATGTCATTGTTTTGTTACTCATCCTAAAACACACTGGCCGTAACTTTAGAACATCCAGGGGTTAACGTTTCAAGCGCTGGGCAGATACACCCAGGAGAGGGCGCCAATAAATCACTTTGGCGCAAACTCACTAGGTAGGTGCAATTTAGAGCACCCAATTCACCTTAAATCCATGTTTTTGGACTGTGGGTGGGGGAAACCGGAAAACCCAGAGAAAACCCACGAGGACACGGGGAGAACATGGGAACTCCACCCAGATCGGGATTCAAACCTGGATCCCCAGCGCTGAGAGGAGAACATAACAACAAATATACCGCCCCCTGGTGGAGCATCCCATTATCTTCTGCTTAGAGTCATGGGGAAGGCGGGGGTGGGGGGTGGGGTTCCCCGTACCCATCCAGAAGAGAACGTTTCAAGCGCTGGGCGGAAACACCCAGGAGAGGGCGCCAATACATCGCTCACTACAGTATATAGGGGCAATTTAGAGCACCCAATTCACCTTGAATCCATGTTTTTGGACGGTGGGGGGGAAATCAGAGAACACAGAAACTTTATTCAGATCGGATTAGAACCCGAATCCCCAGCGCTGAGGTGTGGATGTGCTAACCACTACACCACCACGCCGCCCCCTGGTGGAGCATCCGGTTATCTTCTGCTTAATCCTTTACTAGGGTCTGGAACCGGAACCAGGACTCCAGGCGCTGAGAGGAGAACGTGGCAGGCCGTTCTGTGGCAGGCTGTTGTGGGAGCGTGGGGTTGAAACGGCGTAGGCGAGGTGGAGGTGGGGAGCGGCGGGGTGCGGTGCGGCGCCGATGTGTTGGACTCGCGCCGTCAGTTTTTGCAGTCTTGCATTTTCTTCTGGCGTGAACGTGAACGCATTTGTAGCGCTCCTCTTCCTCGCTCCCGCTCTTCCTCGCGGTGCTGACGTACTCCAGTGGGTTCTGCAAACACTCTCCTGTCAGATCAGATAACAAACACCAGATAAACCGGGGAGGGGGGGGAGAGACACTGCGGGATTAGGACGGCGTGGAATAAAAATGCCTCACAAAACAAAACATCGGCTCGTTCCAGGTTCCAATCCCCATCTGGGTGAAGTTTCCATGTTCTCTACGTGAGTTCGGTACCAGAAAAGAGTCAGGCCACGCCCCATTTTTACTCCATGTTCTCAGGTCCTGATGGACATTGTAGTTCTCCACCTTCAACCTGTAGTCCATCTGTTTGTACTCTGTTCTGATGCTCAGAACCCCAATAGTACCACCACAGAGCAGGGGTTATTGGGTGGGTATGTGCGGTATAGTATGTGTGTGGTACAGTGTGAGTGGTACAGTGTGTGTGGTACAGTGCGTGCGGTACAGTGTGTGTGGTACAGTGTGTGTGGTATAGTGTGTGTGGTACAGTGTGTGTGTGGTACAGTGTGTGTGTGTGGTACAGTGCGTGCGGTACAGTGTGTGTGAGGTACAGTGTGTGTGGTATAGTATGTGGTACAGTGTGTGTGGTACAGTGTGTGCGGTACAGTGTGAGTGGTACAATGTGTGTGTGGTACAGTGTGTGTGGTACAGTGTGTGTGTGGTACAGTGTGTGTGGTAGTGTGTGAGGTACAGTGTGTGTGAGGTATAGTGTGTGTGGTACAGTGTGTGTGTGGTGTAGTGTGTGCGGTACAGTGTGTGTGTGTGTGGTACAGTGTGTGTGGTACAGTGTGTGCGGTACAGCGTGAGTGGTACAGTGTGTGTGGTACAGTGTGTGTGTGTGTGTGCGGTACAGTGTGTGTGTGTGTGTGCGGTACAGTGTGTGTGTGTGCGGTACAGTGTGTGTGTGTGTGTGTGTGCGGTACAGTGTCCATGATGGCCTTCAGTTTAGAAAAAAGTGTTCTTATAATGAAAACGTGAATAAAACTCTCTAACATGTTTCGAGGGCACAGCTTCACGGATTTGTTTAGAAAAAATATAAAGTTTTTTTTAATAAAAGATATAAATAACTAGAAATATATAAATATATAAATATAAAAGATGAACAAAGATCAAAAAGTAAAAGTTAACACCGCGACCGGCCGCCCCGCAAAAAGGCTGAGTGCCCATCTCGCGCATGCGCACTTAACGTCGATCAACGCGTTGATCGCGACGTCGCAGCGGTGTCGTTTCCGTTAGTTGTTTTTATTAATCGTATGAATATCGATCGGGACTCGAACCCGGGGCCGGCAGCTGAAGGGTTAACGCTAAAGTGAACTGAATTGTAAGAAGTTGGTTTCCAGGGGAACTATTCTTACTGTTCCAGCTGAGCCGGAGCGAACCATTCTCGGTGGATGAGAGGGGGTGCGCGGACGGAGCGCGGACGCCTTTTAGCGTGGAAACGCCGCCGTGGGGGGGATTTCCACGGCGTTCTGAGGGGTCGGCGTCGTCATGTGAGGAGCGTGGACGCGGTGAGCACGCCGTGGATGTTCGGGGATGTAATTGGGAAGCGGTGCGAATGCTCGGCTCCCCCCGCGGCGGCGCGGTGCGGACGGCCCTGCCGAGTCCGTTTGAAAAAGATCAGACAAAGGCAGCAGGAAGCCGCTCGGCTCGGCAATGCGTGCGGACGCGGAGCGACGGCTGACCCGGAGCCCGGAGCCTGGAGCCTGAACGCCGCCCGCGCTCAACCGCCTCCCCCCGCCGGGGTTCGGAACATGTACGACCGCCTGGACCCACGCGTGGAGCGGAGACGCGCGTCCGGACACGCGTGCGTCGTGTGAGCGCCAGCGGGGCCGTGCTTCCCCCCTGTCCCCCGCGGACGACGCGTCTTTGTGGTGGTGGTGCTGCTGCTGCTGCTGCTGCTGCTGGTGTTGGTGCTGGTGGTGCGCAGTCGTCGGTGTGGGCCTGGGAGTCGGATGCTGGAGCCAGTTGGATGTAGGGTGTAGGGAGTGGGCCTCGTTCCTGAGTCGATAAGATGGAGACGCATGTCTCCTGCCTCTTCCCGGAGATCCTGGCCATGATATTTAGTTATCTGGAGGTCAGGGACAAAGGCCGGGTGGCCCAAGTGTGCACGGCGTGGAGGGACGCGTCCTACCACAAGTCGGTGTGGCGGGGGGTGGAAGCCAAGCTGCACCTCCGGCGGGCCAACCCGTCCCTCTTCCCCAGCCTCCAGGCCCGGGGCATCCGGCGGGTGCAGATCCTCAGCCTGCGGCGCAGCCTGAGCTACGTGATCCAGGGCATGCCCAACATCGAGAGCCTGAACCTGAGCGGCTGCTACAACCTGACGGACAACGGCCTGGGGCACGCCTTCGTGCAGGAGATCGGCTCGCTGCGCGTCCTCAACCTCAGCCTGTGCAAGCAGATCACCGACTCCAGCCTGGGCCGCATCGCGCAGTACCTGAAGAACCTGGAGGTGCTGGAGCTGGGCGGCTGCAGCAACATCACCAACACGGGCCTGCTGCTGGTGGCCTGGGGGCTGCACCGGCTCAAGAGCCTGAACCTGCGCAGCTGCCGGCACGTCTCCGACGTGGGCATCGGCCACCTGGCCGGCATGACGCGCAGCGCCGCCGAGGGCTGCCTCAGCCTGGAGTACCTGACGCTGCAGGACTGTCAGAAGCTGACCGACCTGTCCCTCAAGCACATCTCCAAGGGCCTGAGCCGGCTGCGCGTCCTCAACCTGAGCTTCTGCGGCGGCATCTCGGACGCCGGCATGATCCACCTGTCCCACATGGCCAGCCTGTGGAGTCTGAACCTGCGCTCGTGCGACAACATCAGCGACACCGGCATCATGCACCTGGCCATGGGCACCCTGCGGCTGTCCGGCCTGGACGTCTCGTTCTGCGACAAGATCGGCGACCAGAGCCTGGCCTACGTGGCCCAGGGCCTGTACCAGCTCAAGTCGCTCTCGCTGTGCTCGTGCCACGTCAGTGACGACGGCGTCAACCGCATGGTGCGCCAGATGCACGAGCTGAGGACCCTGAACATCGGCCAGTGCGTCAGGATTACCGACAAAGGCCTGGAACTCATCGCCGACCACCTGACCCAGCTGACCGGCATCGATCTGTATGGATGTACGAAAATCACCAAGCGGGGGCTGGAGCGGATAACGCAGCTCCCCTGCCTTAAAGTCTTGAACCTGGGCCTTTGGCAGATGACCGAGAGCGAGAAGGTGCGGTAACGTGGTGAGGACGAGGACGAGCGGGGGGCAACTCGTTTATTCAACGACGGGGGGTCGCGTCTTTAAACCGGAATCCAAAACCTCCCTGTGTCCACCAGAGTTTAGAAATACATCCACGATGCGCGGATACTAAGTTAGAACCCAATCCAATTCAATTAAATCCTCCTTCCTTTCCCCGAGACGAGCACCCAAAACGCTCTGGCTACCTCGTAGATGATCGTAACCTACATTCTCAAAACAAAAAAAGGGGGGGGAAATTGTGCCTAGAAGATGACCTCCCTCCCCCATCCCGGCTTGAGAATAGCAAAAAAAAAAAAAAAAAAAAAAAAAAGCGAGGCTACTAACTACCTTTGTTAATTTTTTGCCCGAAATCGGCCAACAAAGGACTGACCCCGCGGTCGCAGCACAGACCGGCTCAACTCGGACTGAAGTGAGTTTATGCAAAGACGGATAAATACTGGTTTGTATACAAAGAGCTTTGTTTTCATATATATATTTTTTCTTCTCTTCTCAGTTGGGATGCGAGGTCGCTCGCTCGGCTCGGCGTGACGCTATTCGTGCTTATGTAAGCGGATATCGGTGAACAGGCTGTCATTCTGAGCGTTGTACTTCAAATTGAAGTGAATTTCGAGCTACCCCCCCCCCCCCCCTTCCCGTCCCCCGTTACCCCCCCACCCCACCCCACACGTCCGTTCATATTTAATTTCGGCTTCCTCCGTAGATCAGGAGTTCAAGTTTTTTTTTTCGGTCCTTTTTAAGCGAGTTAATGTTTTAAATTGACACAGAAGGACGGGATAGGACGGAGTCTTGCTTCGGCGCCCGTGCGATGTACGATGTACCTGTATGAGTCCTGCTGAGAAGCTACTGTGTTCTAAATGTACTGTATGTATTTGTAAAAAAGAAAAAAAAACGACGTAAAAAAAAGGAAATCTTAAATTGTTTTATATTCTTACATTAAAGTTGATATTTATATAATTAAAATCGGACCACGTGTTCTATTATACATCAGCCTGCTTATAGAGATGGGGGGGGTGGGAGGCGTAGCTGTACATTGCAATGTTTTTTCGTACATAACAGACGGGTTCTAAAACGCAGAACGCAAGGTGAGGACATGTGCGTGGCACTTTTCAAATACGGCGCAAAAGAATGGAGACGTTCTCAGCATCCGCACATTTCGGGGAGTTGGGACGCCGGACGTTCTGAGAGATGAGGAGCATGCTGGGAGCGTCGGTCGGTGTAAATAGTGATGCGTTATAAACAAACGCAATTATATATAACCACACATGACCTTACATGAGCTCTCGCAAACGGATCCCTCATGGCATCAGATTATTCGACCCCGTGACCCTGTTGCCGTGGCGCTCGGAGGGCGGGATGGGGAAAAATTCTACATTTCTGCATTTCTACAGCAAGAATTTACATAATAAAAACATTTAAGGGCATCACAGTGGCTTAGTGGTTCGCCTCTCAGCGCTAGGGATTCCCGGTTCGAATCCCAATCGGGGTGGAGTTTCCATGTTCTCCCCGTGTCCGCGTGGGTTTCCTCCGGGTTCTCCGGTTTCCTCCCACAGTCCAAAAACATGGATCAAGTCTATTGAGTTCTCCAAATTGCCCCATATAGAGTGTGTCTGTGTGAGTGACTGAGTGTGTGCCCAGTGATGGATTGGCGCCCTGTCCTGGGTCTTTCTGCCCAGCGTCCCAAACGTTCTCCCCTGGATGGGCATGGGGAACCCCACCGTGACCCTACTAGAGGATAAAGCGGGAGATAATGGATGGATGGATGGAAAAACATTTAATTTTATTAATTAAAATCATTAAAATAAGCATTAATTATTTCGTCCCGCTCGTTCAGGAACCAACATGCGCTTCCAAAGACCGTCCCGAAAAGAGGCGGCATCCCGATTCACTCCAAATACAGAATTAATAAGTGGTAAAGCCGCTGTGGAAACGATGTAACGAAAAAGCTGAGCAGTCGTTACGGTGATTGAGGGGGCGAGTCCTAATATTTAACAGGTGTTTATAAATGCGTTCTAGATCACAGAAGGTCCGTCAGTCAGCGATTCCTAGATCAGTTCCAATTTTAATCCGCAACATTTTGAACTTAAACTTATCGTATATCTGATGTCAGTACTGTATTTGGGGCGCGCCGGGGGGGTGTGGCGCAGATACACCCACATCACTGGGCATGCTCACTAATTATATAGGGGGCAATTTAGCAGTCAATCACCTTTAATCCTTGTTTTGGGATGAAACCGGATGACCACTGGTGCAGAGAGGTGGCCACGCTGTCAGCTCCGCCCCCTCGATGTTGATTATTTAAATATTAATGAGCGCAACTCTTGCATTATCAGTGTTAAAAGATGCAACGCGGTGGTGCGGTGGGTGGAACGTTCTCCTCAACACCATGAGGTTCTGCATTTCATTTCTGAGCTGAGACTCCAGGTGTGTGCTGGGGGGAGTTTGCATGTTCTCCCCCCCCCCCCCATGTTTACAAGGCTTCTGGGAAATAGTCATGTGAATCACTGTATTGTTTCTAATTAAAATGAATTCTCCGGTTTCCTCCAACACAGAAACAAGCGTTTAAGGTGAATTGGCTGCTCTAAATTGCCCCTTTATTGTGTCTGTGACCCCAGTGATTGATTGATTGGTGTCCTTTCCTGGGTGTTTCTACCCAGCACCTGAAACGTTCTCCTCTGGATGGCCATGGAGAACCCCAACCCTAGATAGATGAATGTTCCAAATGTGGGTGGCACGGTGGCTTAGTGGTTGGCATGTTCTCCTCTCAGCACTGGGGATTCAGGTTGGAATCCCAGTCTGGGTGGAGTTTGCATGTCCTCCCCGTGTCAGTGTGGGTTTGTGCCGGGTTCTCTGGATTCCTTCCGCAGTTAAAAAAAAAAACGGATTCAAGGTGAACTGCTCTAAATTGCCCCTATATAGTGTGTGAGTGAGTGTGCTGATGCACTGAGGTGGTGTAATTCGGTTAGAAACGTTCTACTGGGGCGCTGATACGGTGAGGTTCCTGTTATTCTGATAGATGTTCAGTGATGCACTGTGTGTGTGTGAGAGACTTACTGATGGCAGTGAGGGGACGGGGTTGGTGCCTCGCCGCGGTGCCAGCCACCGGTTCCTGGAAAACAGAGAGGAATCTGTGAGTCATTTGACTCTGAATCATTTGCGCCGTGAGAACGGAGCGTGCGGTGCTGCAGTCCCGTCTCAGTCGGAGTCCTCATGCATGCCGCTCTCAGTGAACGGCGCGGTTCCGTTCGGCTCCGCCGCTCCGGTCAGATTACGTTACATCAGCGCGCAGACGCTTTTATCCAAAGTGCCCTGCAAAGTACCCCGGCTTAATGATGGGGTCGCACCGCGGGGTCAGCAACCAGAGAGGGAGAGAGAGCGGCTCACGGCGGGTGAGCGGGCGGCGCCGGTCCGGATGTTCTCCCATGACTGCAGGGGGCCTCCCCTAATGCCTCAAAACGGTTGCCAAAACTACTCTAATCCCTCAAAATAGTCGCCACAACTACCATAATCCCTCAATACGGTCGCCACAACTACAATAATCCCTCAAAACGGTCACCACAACTACTATAATCCTTTAAAATGGTCACCACAACTACAATAATCCCTCAAAACGGTCACCACAACTACTATAATCCCTCAAAACGGTCACCACAACTACTATAATCCCTCAAAACGGTCACCACAACTACTATAATCCTTTAAAATGGTCACCACAACTACTATAATCCTTTAAAACGGTCACCACAGCTACTATAATGCCTCAAAATGGTTGCCACAACTACAATAAATCCTCAGTCGCCACAACTACAATAATCTCTCAAGCAACACTTACCACAACTACAGTAATCCCCCAAAACAGTTGCCACAACTACTATAATCCCTCAAACAGTCGACCCACTGGTTGAGAATTGCTTTGATCTCCACTCGCTCCCCCCCCATTGTTGTGAAAACCTTGCGAGGACCGAGGCTCAGTGGGGTCTCGTTCACTCGGGACACTAAGACGTGGAGGAACAGAACCGCACCTCCAACCGTACAACATTAGAATCACATCCTGAAAGCACGTGGAACTGAACTGAAGGGATAGGTCTCGAACCTGAGTGTGCGTTCTGTGTATGTGCGTTGCGCCGCCGCGGTCCGATGCCCGTGAAGCGGTTTACGCGCACGCCCACGTCGCCGGTGTGGGAGCGAGTGGAACCCGAGCGCTGAGCGGCGGCGTGTTGTTCCTCCTGCGTGCATGTGCGCTTTTGCCCAAAGCATGTGTGGGAGGTGTGAGGGAGGGGGGGGGGCGAGGGAGGGAGGGGGAGGGAGGCTCTCAGATACAGAGTGAGGGATGAGGGCTGAGCGGCGGGCGGGGGGGGGGGGGTGATCTCTCCACACAAACGCATTAGGCTCTTCACGGCGTGAGCCGGACTCTCGGGAGACACGGGTCCCCAGGAGCCACGGGCCCCCAGCGTTCAACAAAGTTTACGGAACCTGATGGAACATTTGGCCACCGCACGCCGCAGTTGGAAACGCAGAACATGACGGGGGTGTAATCAATACGTGCGATATGTAAACAGGTCCTAACATCCGTCTCATTATTTTTGCGGGGGGGTGTGTGTGTGTGTGTGGGTGGGTGGGTGGGTGGGTTTGGGGGATGGAGTTGGGGGTGTTCTACACCCAGGACAGGGCGCCAATCCATCACTGAGCACACATTCACACTTATTGTATAGGGGCAATTTAGATCAGCCACTTTACCCTGAATCCATGTCTTCGGCCCGTGGGAGGAAACCTACATCGATGTGAGGAGAACATGCAAACTCCACCCCGATTCGAGTAGGAGAACATGCTAACCACTACACCACCGGTTCTAAAATTCTACATATACACACTGTACTTTTTGCTTTAATTATTAAGACGCTTAATGTAATTACTCTTTAGAACCCTGTGGAGGGTTATATACTCTCCACCATCAGCTTTATTAGGGATCGTCCTTCGCGCACCCCGCAGCTTGATTTAGGGCGTAACTCACGGGTGTATATGTAAACTCACAATAAACCAATCAGCGCGTCACATGGCGTTCCCTTTCAGATCCAGGTGGCGCTCTGACGGTTTGGCGGGTTGCTATTTTCACGGTGCAGCTACCTGGACTCAATGCGCCGCTCCATGAGGTTCTCCATGTTCCTGTGGATGGAGAACCCACAGTGTGTTCTATGGATCAGATCAGTTGGTTTCCGTGGTGTTGATGATCCACCACCCAAACAGAGAGACACCCCCGTCTGACCCTCCACTTCTGTCCGTCGTAAGATAGAGATACGCCAGAAATGTACCAGGACATGCGTCATTGAGAGACGGCCACGTCGGGGGGGGGGGGTATATTCACACGCTGCGTTGCTATTTAAACAGCGCAGTTTGTTCAGTGATTTGTGAGAAGGGGAACCGTGTGTTCTGTTAAAACAGGAAAGGAAAGGTTAAAGAACGTTGCTGTAGAACATTCCGATGCAGAACGTGCTAGTGGCATGTCCTCAGATAACATAGATAATCCAATCCGAAAGCCGCCTTAATCAGACGAAGATCAAAGAGTTTTTATATTCAGGCCAATTAAATATTTACCTCAACTAAAGTTCCACTGTTCCGTGGATCAGAGCCAATTAGGGGGATTAGAACCGGGTGCGAGGTGCGATCCGAAACTAACCAATCAGCAAACAAACCGAGATGGTCATCAACGCAGACACGGAACCATCAGAACCGACAGAACCGACAGAACCATCAGAACCGACAGAACCATCAGAACCGACAGAACCATCAGAACCACACATGCTGCATTTAGATTTAAATAAATTCAACTGCTATCAAACAAAATAAACGGTTGCCACAACTACTGTAATCCATCATAAACAATGGTTGCCACAACTACTGTAATTCCTCACACACAACATATAGCCAGGTAGCCACAACATAACTACAGGTTCTCCACGGGTTCCGCTCGCCCGAGGTTCCGGTCACCCGGGGTTCACTCTGCATTTTGTAGGACGTTTGTAGAACGAGTCCCCAGCTCGGTGCAAAGAAAAGTGCAGTGTGCCAGCACAATGACCCCCCCCCCCCCCGCACCCCCCGCACTGGCGTTGGCGGCGGGTCTGTCGGAGGCGCGGCGGCGGCTGACTGTGTGTGTCAGAGCCGTGATGCAGGCAGCGCCGTACACAACAGGAAGTGAGGCGAGACTATGGAGCTTAAAGACAAATAAACCGGTTTGATCGAGTTTAAACGAGGGTTCTCCAGAGCCCCACTCTGTATGGTGCTGCCGCTTTACACACACACACACACACACACATACACACAGACACACACAGAGACACAGACACACACAGAGACACACACAGAAACACAGACACACACACAGACATACAGACACACACAGAGACACAGACACACACAGAGACACACACACACACAGAGACACACAGAGACACACAGACACACTCGGAGACACACACACACAGAGAAACACGCACACACAGAGACACAGAGACATACAGACAGACACAGACACACACACAGAGAAACAGACACACACAGAGACAGACAGACAGACACACACAGAGACACACAGACACACACACACACACAGAGACACACAGAGACACACAGACACACACAGAGACACACAGACACACACACACACACAGAGAAACACGCACACACACACACACACACAGAGACAGACACACACAGAGACACAGAGACACACAGACAGACACAGACACACACAGAGAAACAGACACACACAGAGACACACACACACACACACAGACACACACAGAGAGAGAAACATGCACACACAGACACACACACACACACACACACACACACACACAGAGAAACATGCACACACAGACACACACACACACACACACAGACACACACACACAGAGAGAAACATGCACACACAGACACACACACACACACACACACACACACACACACAGAGACACACACAGAGAGAGAAACATGCACACACAGAGACACAAACATACACAGAGACAGACAGACACACACACAGAGACACACACACTCCACCCAGATCAGGATTTGATCCTGGACCCCCGGAGAACATGCTAAACACCACGCCCCCAAGTTTTCTTCATTACTGCGACATCATCAAAGCAACGCGCCGAGTTCTGGAGCTTCACCACAAAGCGGTTCCCCAGCTCCGCGACTTTCCGTCCAGACAGGAGAACGAGCGAGAACAGCGAGGTTTGTGCCCTGCCCCGCCCCCGCCCCGCCCCTCACACACGCTTTGAAGTTCCGCCCGCGGTCCACACCAAATGTTCCTTGCCGCATGTTAAAGACAGACAAGGCGGTTCTGCAGACACGGACCCGCCATGAGCTCACGTCTGCTGCCGGGACTCCGGGTCCCGTTCACTCCGGCGGAAAAGCCCGGAACGTCTTAGGACCACGCGGACACCAGGCACGACGAGACGGAGGAACACAGAACGTCCCACGGACACTGGACCGAGATCTGAGAAGCTGGGAGAACGTGGTGCGCATGGAGGTTAAGGTGGGCCATGGTACTGGCACAGTCCCATCGACCGGACCGCCTGCATCTAGAACCACGGTCCAGTTCGTTTCTACTTTCGGTACTGGACAGGGGTCTGCATGGGAACCCTGACTGCTGAGCCGCTATACAGCGTTCGTCGGAAGCACGTCTGTTGGATCGGAACACGTTCTCCACCCCTCACTCCCATGATGCATCAATGAGCCCTGACCCACTCACGACCCCCACTGGATGGATACTGACCCCCGCGGACAGAACCCCCCCATTAGAGCTGCGTTTCTGGAGATGTTCTAACCCAGTACACACTCCCTCCCCTCCTCACCTCCACCAGGAGCAGTGATGGAGGCCCTGGGCGGTTCTCCTCCGCCTGTCAGAGGTCGTGATGTTTTTCTTTATGACCCTGAAGTGAAATAACAAGCCTTAGAACCCGGGAACCATCCGCTTCTACAACGCGTTCCGTCCATTTCTGAAGCGGGCGGAGGTCAGCGGAACGTCCACAACAAACTTCACCCTCTGAAGACGTTCTCCTTTTACCTTCACCCACAAGGACGGGGCAGCACCATCGGGCAGAACGTCGATAAAAACATTGGGGTTCTGCTTCTTTATGAGCTCTGCTTCCCCGTGTGGAGGATTCTGCCGAGGCAGCGTCCGCACGTTCTAAGGGGTCGGCACGGCGGCTTAGTGGTTTGGCATGTTCTCCATGTTCGAATCCTAACCTGGGTGGAGTTTGCATGTTCTCCCCGTGTCCACATGGGTTTCCTCCCACAGTCCAAAAACATGGATTCAAGGTCAATTGAATTCTCCAAATTGCCCCATATGGAGTGGATGTGAGTGTGTATCCAGTGATAGATTGCCCCCCCCTGTCCTGGGCGTGTCTGTCCAGCACCCGAGATGTGCCTGGGTGGAGTTTGCATGTTCTCCCCGTGTCCACATGGCTTTCCTCCCACAGTCCAAAAACATGGATTCAAGGTCAATTGAATTCTCCAAATTGCCCCATTTGGAGTGTGTGTGAGTGTGTATCCAGTGATAGATTGCCCCCCCCTGTCCTGGGCGTATCTGTCCAGCGCCCGAGACGTTCCTGGGTGGAGTTTGCATGTTCTCCCTGTGTCCGCATGGATTTCCTCCCACAGTCCAAAAACATGGATTCAAGGTCAATTGAATGCTCCAAATTGTACCATATGGAGTGGGTGTGAGTTTGTATCCAGTGATAGATTGCCCCCCTTTCCAGCGACCGAGACCCAACGCCCTGTATCTGCCCAACGCCCGAAACCCCCCCCACCCCCCCCCCCTGTGACCCTAATAGAGGATAAAGTGGATAATGGATGGATGGGTTTCCACTCGCGCTCCAGGCTCCGCCTCCAAACTGAGCGAGATGCAGCGTGGTGTGTTTACAGGGGTTCACAGCGTGGTGGCGCTCTTCATTTTAGGTTTCTGTACTGTGTATTCTGTGGGTACAGACCCGCATGGCCCCGTACGGAACCGCCACTGCCCTGCAGAACAGAACGGGCCGGGAGATGGATTCGGAGAACCAGCTCGCTGTTTTTCTCCCGGTGCCGTTTCTCTGGTGCGAGAGCATGAACAGCATCTCTCTCTCTCTCTCATGTCTCTCTCTCTCTCTCTCGCTCTCATGTCTCTCTCTCTCGCTCTCATGTCTCTCTCTCTCTCATGTCTCTCTCTCTCTCTCTCGCTCTCATGTCTCTCTCTCTCGCTCTCATGTCTCTCTCTCTCTCATGTCTCTCTCTCATGTCTCTCTCTCTCTCTCTCGCTCTCATGTCTCTTTCTCTCTCTCATGTCTCTCTCTCTCTCTCTCGCTCTCATGTCTCTCTCTCTCTCTCTCATGTCTCTCTCTCTCTCTCTCTCATGTCTCTCTCTCTCTCTCTCTCTCATGTCTCTCTCTCTCGCTCTCATGTCTCTCTCTCTCTCTCTCATGTCTCTCTCTCTCTCTCATGTCTCTCTCTCTCGCTCTCATGTCTCTCTCTCTCTCTCTCTCTCTCTCTCTCTCATGTCTCTCTCTCTCATGTCTCTCTCTCTCGGTCTCTGTCTCTCTCATGTCTCTCTCTCTCGCTCTCATGTCTCTCTCTCTCTCTCTCTCATGTCTCTCTCTCTCGGTCTCTGTCTCTCTCATGTCTCTCTCTCTCGCTCTCATGTCTCTCTCTCTCTCTCTTTCATGTCTCTCTCTCTCTCTGTCTCTCTCTCTCTCTGTCTCTCATGTCTCTCTCTCATGTCTCTCTCTCTCTGTCTCTCTCTCTCATGTCTCTCTCTCTCTCTCGGTCTCTGTCTCTCTCTCTCTTGTCTCTCTCTCTCTCATGTCTCTCTCTCTCTCTCTCTCTCGCTCTCATGTCTCTCTCTCTCTCTCTCTCATGTCTCTCTCTCTCTGTCTCTCTCTCTCTGTCTCTCATGTCTCTCTCTCTCTCATGTCTCTCTCTCTCTCTCTCATGTCTCTCTCTCTCTCTCTCTGTCTCTCTCTGTCTCTCTCTCTGTCTCTCTCTCTGTCTCTCATGTCTCTCTCTCATGTCTCTCTCTCTCTCTGCCGACTTCGCTCTTTTTTTTCCCACAGGCTTTTTTCCGGCTTTGTCACTCAACGCGACATGTCCTGTCACATGGTTCATTCGCTCCAACAGCCACAGGGCCAGAAAGGGCTTCAAGCCTCCCTCTCTCTCTCTCTCTCTCTCTCGCTCGCTCGCTCGCTCGCTCAGTGAGGCAGCCATCTCCTGATGGGTCTCTCGCTCGGTGGAACGCGTGGAAGCTGCACACTGCGGCTATCGAACGCTCGAATCAGAGCGCCGACCAACAGATAACCGTTATTAATGTTCCAGTTCTGGAGATATTTCGGGGGAACCACGGCACACGTACAGAACCACCAACCAACCAATACGGTGTGAGAGGTCGTGGCATTATCCTGAATAAAGCCCATAAAGAGGTGTTATTAGTCCTGACGTGTAGTGGAGTACAGCTCCACCTCTTTACGTGATTTATTCACAATAATACACAACCTCGAGTGTCTGATTGCTTTAATAAAACACTTACAAACACACTATAATAAAAACAAGCTCTGATTCAGAAATGTCTTTATTAAAAACTAAATCATTAATAATCTGATCTTCAGTGATGTAATCTAGTCCGGTTTATAAAGTTTCTCTAACCATCAAACACCACCATCTAGTGGCCAAATCACAGAAGACAGTTTATAAACAGTGTAGCGCTTATCTCTGTTTATATTAATCTGTATTTTATGATTTAAAATAATGTATTGTATATCACACACTGATACCAATGTGAAGCTCAGAGGGGTGTGGTATTGTTAATGATGTCACACGGCTCAGCCAATCTGATTTATGAATTGGATTACACTCACTGGCTGTTTTATTAGGTACAGTGCAGTTGTACAGTGTGATCATACAGATGGGGTTCAGATCACATGGTGAGGAGGCCGTGGCAGGCAAGCACACACACACACACACACGCAAGCACACACATGCACACAAACACAGCCTCACACACACACACACAGCCTCACACACACAGCCTCTCACACACACACAGCCTCTCTCTCACACACACAGCCTCTCTCACACACACACACACACACACACACACACACACACACACACACACACAAGCACACACATGCACACAAACACAGCCCCACACACACACACAAACACAGCCTCACACACACACAGCCTCTCTCTCACACACACAGCCTCTCTCTCACACACACAGCCTCTCTCACACACACACACACACACACAGCCTCTCTCTCACACACACACACACACACACACACACACAGCCTCACTCACACAGCCATGACATTCATTGCAGACTTCAGTTCTATTGATAGGAACTCGGAACCGTTACTGTTTAAAACGTCTCTCACACACGGAACACACAGGTACACACACACACACACACACACAGCTGACTGCTCCTCCTGCTCCTCCTCCTCCTCCTCCTGAGGACAGCCCTCTCACCCGGATCAGCGCGGCATGATTACAGATTTAGTTGCAGACGTGCGTTCTGTTTACGGGTTCTAAGTGTCTTCTGTAACCCCCCCCTTCACCTCCATCCCACCCCCACCCCACAGGTCCTCCGAGGCAAGCAGTCAGACTTCTGAAGGGAGTCAGGCAGGGACAGGACAGGACGGGGGGACGGGGGACGAGGGGCGAAAAGGCAAGAGCAGCAAAATAAATAAATAAAATAAAGAGAGAGCAAATGGAGGAGAGAGAGCGAGAGAGAGAGAGAGAGAGAGAGAGAGAGACAAAGGGGAAGGGGACTGAGCGAGGGGGGGGGTTGGTCGGGGGGGGGGGGTTTAAAGCAGAATTGGTTATGAGCTGAAACACTCGTTGAGTGAAAATATAGAACCAACAGAGCGCTAAATATTTTGGCGGGAACCGGAGACGTCTGTCTCTCCACCCGCGGCGCGGCGGATTCATATTTAAACGCTGAAGGCGCGAGGCGGCGGCGGCGGCGGCGCGGCTCTGCATACGAGATCACGGCCGATTCGTTTGACGCGTTCTAATTCGTGAAGAACCTCAAGCCCAACATTTCTTCCCCGAAAAAAGAATCAGAAACGTAACATACGATCAGCCCCAAGGGGGTGCTGCTGTCTTACTGCGCCGTTTAAATAGCAACGCTGCGTGTGAGTATACCCCCCCGATGGGCGTGGCCGTCTCGAAATGAGGCATGTCCCGGTACATTTCTGGCGTTTCGCTCTCCATTCACAGGAACATGGAGAACCTCATGGAGCGGTGCACTGAGTCCAGCTAGCTGCACCACGAAAATAGGAACCCGCCAAACCGTCAGAGCGCCACCTGGCTGTTAAAGAGAACAGCACGGGATATGCTGATTGGTTTATTGTACGTTACACCCAAAACGCACCCGTGAGTTACGCCCTAAATCAAGCTGCGGGGTGCGCAAATGACGATCCCTAATAAAGCTGATGGTGGAGAGTATATAACCCTCCACAGGGTCCTAAGGAGTAATTACATTAAGGGTCCCACATTCCAAAAACATGGATTCAAGGTGAATTAAATTCTCCAAATTGCCCCATATGGAGTGTGTGTGTGTGAGTGAGTGTGTGTCCAGCGATTGGCATCCTGTCCTGGGTGTATCTGCCCAGCGCCTGAAACGTTCTCCCCTGGAGAACCGAGACGGAATAACGACCCTGTGACCGAGCGGGAACCGGGCGAGCTGCATGGGTCAGTCCAAACGGGGGAGTAGGGGACGGGATAGGACCGAGTGAGAGGAATGAATGCCATGAAAGGAGAAACTAAGAAATACAGAATGGAGAGAGTGTGAGGTCAGACTGAGCTGAGGAAAGGGAGTGTGTGTGAGTGTGTGTGAGTGTGAGTGTGTGTGGGAGTGTGTGTGTGTGTGTGTGTGGTGTACTCTGGTCAGTGCTCAGCAGTAGTTCAGCTCTTTGCCGCCCAGCAGGAAAAATCCCATCATTCTCCACATTCCACTCACATTCACCTTGTGGCCTCTCTCTCTCTCTCTCTCTCTCTCTCTCTCTCTCATATGTCTCTCTCTCTCATGTCTCTCTCTCTCTCATGTCTCTCTGTCATGTCTATCGCTCTCTCTCTCATGTCTTTCATGTCTCTCAATCTCTCTCTCATGTCTCTCTCTCATGTCTCTCTCTCATGTCTTTCATGTCTCTCAATCTCTCTCTCATGTCTCTCTCTCATGTCTCTCGCTCTGTCTCTCATGTCTCTCGCTCTGTCTCTCATGTCTCTCGCTCTGTCTCTCATGTCTCTCGCTCTGTCTCTCATGTCTCTCATGTCTCTCGCTCTGTCTCTCATGTCTCTCGCTCTGTCTCTCATGTCTCTCATGTCTCTCGCTCTGTCTCTCATGTCTCTCTCTTTCTCTCATGTCTCTCTCTCTCATGTCTCTCTCTCATATGTCTCTCTCTCATATGTCTCTCTCTCATGTCTCTCTCTCATGTCTCTCTCTCTGTCTCTCATGTCTCTCGCTCTGTCTCTCATGTCTCTCGCTCTGTCTCTCATGTCTCTCGCTCTGTCTCTCGCTCTGTCTCTCGCTCTGTCTCTCGCTCTGTCTCTCATGTCTCTCTCTTTCTCTCATGTCTCTCTCTCTCATGTCTCTCTCTCTCATGTCTCTCTCTCTCATGTCTCTCTCTCTCATGTCTCTCTCTCATGTCTCTCTCTCATGTCTCTCTCTCATGTCTCTCTCTCTGATGGTCGGTTCTGCAGTGACACTGATGCTGAGGGGGTTTATGAATGAGGTTCATTTAAACCCCTCAGTCACACTGCCGGGATAGGATATAATGCACCGACCCAATATTCCCTGCACTGTGGTGGAACTATTGGGGTTCTGAACGTTAGAACAGAGTACACAGTGTGTACTGTAGAAGACAAAACAGATGGACTACAGGCTGGAGGTGGAGAACTACAAAGTCCATCAGGACCTGAGAACATTGAGAGGAAAAAAGGGGGCGTGGCCTAACCCAAATGGTACCAGCACAGAGCCGGGATTATTTGGGTGGTGGATTCATCCTCATAGCTGTAACGCTGATGTGAGACGGAACCCTGTACACAGACGGTTCTAAAAGAGATACATAATCATTCTCCCACACACACACACATACACACACACACACACACACATACACACCTCCTTCTTCTTTTAGCCTTAAAACATGTCTTTACATGAAAATGTATGATTTATGTCACTGGGACCTCATTTGTCCCACACGGACAAGAGGTCTCTGCAATGTGATAAACCTGAACCATTCACACACACACACACACACACACACACTCACACACTCACACACACTCACACACCTGAAAACAGAGCTCCCTCTGGATCCCCTTACAGACCTGGCTGCTGCCTCTCTCTCTCTCTCTCTCTCTCACACACACACACACACACACACAGCCAACAATGTTACACCCAGGAGAGAAGTGGGGGGGGGGGGGGAGGGCAAGCAGGAGCACACACACACACACACACACACACACACACACACACACACACACAGAAAAAGGAGATAGAGAGAGAGCACAAGGGCAGAAACTCACCTTAAAGGTGAAGTCAAATCTTAAAGGTGAACTCACAGACTCTCCACTAATCACACGTGCAGCGCAGAACAAGGTCGTCACTCATTAAATATTCAAATCCAGAGAAGAACAATTCAACTATAAACACCTGAGAGAGGCACCCCCCACACACACACACCCAAAACACCCCCCCCACACACACACACACACATTATAAAGCTCTGCAATCCCAAACACACCAGTCCAACTGATCACACTGATCCTGAGACACAGCTGCAACAACACACACTAACACACACACACTAACAACAACAACACACACTAAAACAGACACACACACTATCAACAACAACACACACTAAAACACACACACACACTAACAACAACCACACATACTAAAACATACACACACACACTAACAACAACAACACACACTAAAACACACACACACTAACAACAACCACAACCACACATACTAAAACATACACACACACTAACAACAACACACACTAAAACATACACACACACACTAACACACACTAACACACACTAAAACATACACACACACTAACACAGCATACTAACACTAACACACACACTAACCCACACACACACACTCACACACACACTAACAACAACACACACTAAAACATACACACACACACACTAAAACATACATACACACTAACACATACACACTAAAACACACACACACACTATCACACACTAAAACATACACACACACACTAAAACATACATACACACTAACACATACACACTAAAACACACACACACACTATCACACACTAACACACTAAAACATACACACACACACTAAAACATACACATACACACTAAAACATACACACACACTAACAGCATACTAACAACAACACACACACTAACAACAACACACACTAACAACAACACACACTAACAACAACACACACTAACAACAACACACACACTAACAACAACACACAATAAAACATACACACACACTAAAACATACACACACACTAACACATACACACACACTAACACATACACAGACTAACACATACACACACTAACACATACACACACTAACACATACACACACTAACACATACACACACACACAGTAACATATACACACACACAGTAACATACACACACACACAGTAACATATACACACACACTCACACACACACTAACACACACACACAGTAACATATACACACACACAGTAACATACACACACACACTCACACACACACTAACACACACACAGCACACACACACTAAGACACCCACCCACATACACTAACACACACACACACTGGGATACACACATATACACACACACACAGTTCTCCATGTCTATCTAGGCGAGAACGTTTGGGAAGATGGGCAGATACACACACACTCACATTATAGAGGGGCAATTTAGTGCAGCCAATTCACCTTGAACCCATGTTTTTGGAATGTGGGAGGTATTAGAGAACCAGGAGAAAACCCAGACACGGACACGGAGAGAACATGCAAACTTCACTTAGATTGGGATTCAAACCTGAACCCCGGTGCTGAATGCTACACCACCCTAAACATCCAACGACGGTTACAGCACGGCAGGGTCAAAGGCTCCAGGCGTTCCACGGTTACAGAACGGCGGGATCAAAGGTTCCACGCACTCACGGCATACGGGACGGTTACAGAACGGCGGGATCAAAGGCTCCTGGTGCTCACGCGGTACGGGACGGTTACAGAACGGCGGGATCAAAGGCTCCATGCACTCACGTCGTACGGGACGGTTACAGAACTGTGGGACCAAAGGCTTCTGGCGCTCACGCCGTACGGAACGGTTACGGAACGGCGTGATCAAAGGCTCCTGGTGCTCATGCGATACGGGACGGTTACGGAACGGCGTGATCAAAGGCTCCTGGCGCTCATGCGGTACGGGACGGTTACGGAACGGCGTGATCAAAGGCTCCTGGCGCTCATGCGGTACGGGACGGTTACGGAACGGCAGGATCAAAGGCTCCACACGCTCACACCATACAGGACGGTTACAGAATGGCGGGATCAAAGGCTCCTGGCGCTCATGCGGTACGGGACGGTTACAGAACGGCGCGATCAAAGGCTCCTGGTGCTCATGCGGTACGGGACGGTTACGGAACGGCAGGATCAAAGGCTCCACGTGCTCACGCCGTACGGGACGGTTACAGAACGGCGGGATCAAAGGCTCCTGGCGCTGACGCCGTACGGGACGGTTACAGAACGGCGTGATCAAAGGCTCCTGGCGCTCATGCGGTACGGGACGGTTACGGAACGGCAGGATCAAAGGCTCCTGGCGCTCATGCGGTACGGGACGGTTACGGAACGGCAGGATCAAAGGCTCCACGTGCTCACGCCGTACGGGACGGTTACAGAACGGCGGGATCAAAGGCTCCTGGCGCTGACGCCGTACGGGACGGTTACAGAACGGCGTGATCAAAGGCTCCTGGCGCTCACGCCGTACGGGACGGTTACAGAACGGCGGGGTCAAAGGCTCCTGGCGCTCACGCCGTACGGGACGGTTACAGAACGGCGGGGTCAAAGGCTCCACGCGCTCACACCGTACAGGACGGTTACAGAACGGCGTGATCAAAGGCTCCTGGCGCTCACGCTGTACAGGACGGTTACAGAACGGCGGGGTCAAAGGCTCCATGCTCCCACGCCGTACGGGACGGTTACGGAACGGCGGGGCCAAAGGCTCCACGTGCTCACGCCGTACGGGACGGTTATGGAACGGCGGGGTCAAAGGCTCCACGTGCTCACGCCGTACGGGACGGTTACAGAACGGCGGGATCAAAGGCTCCTGGCGCTCACGCGGTACGGGACGGTTACAGAACGGTGGGATCAAAGGCTCCACGCGCTCACGCCGTACGGGACGGTTACAGAACGGCGCGATCAAAGGCTCCACGCGCCCACGCCGTACAGGACGGTTACAGAACGGCGGGGTCAAAGGCTCCATGCTCCCACGCCGTACGGGACGGTTACAGAACGGCGGGATCAAAGGCTCCTCCCTCTTGCTCACGCAGTATGGGACGGTTACAGAACGGTGGGATCAAAGACTGCATGCGCCCACACCATACGGGACGGTTACAGAACGGCGGGATCAAAGGCTCCATGCGCCCACGCTGTACGGGACGGTTACGGAACGGCGGGGTGTTTAACCCATCACAAATCTGAATCAGGGTTCTCTAAAAAAGAACCCAGCCCTGTGTTTCTACTGTCAACTGCTGTTTCAACATCCAGGCTGGAGAACTGAAAACGGTTAACTGTCCCTCACACACACACACACACACACACACACACACACACACACACACACACACAGCAAGGTCAAAAGAACACACACCCGAATCCTAAACCCACAACGTTCTAAAGAGATCAATCTGTTCCCTATAAGTACCAGCTCTTCAGGGGGAGGGGGGGTAATTATATTTATCTCATTATTAAAAGTTTTTTAGGGTGGCGTGGTGGCTTAGTGTTTGGCATGTTCTCCTCTCAGCTGAGTGGAGTTTGTTCTCCCCGTGTCCGCGTTGGTTTCTTCCGTATTTCCTCCCACAGTCCAAGGTGAATTAAATGCTTTAAATTGCCCCCTATACAGGCTGTGTGTGTGTGTGTGTGTGTGTGTGTGACGGTGTTCAAAGATAGATTGGCACCCTGTCCTGGGTGGATCTGCCCAGCGCCCGAAACGTGGCAGACCCCCCCCCCACACACCCCCCCCAACCCTAATAAAGGATTAGGCTGAAGATAATGTGTGAGATGTTCGTCCTCTTGGAGCCTATCCCAGTTCTTATTCACGTTAATCAGTGTGTTCATTCAGAAACAATATTTGTCGCGCAGCTCGCTGAACGTCGCCGTGGTGATGACGGGAAACGCTGACCCTCCACATCTGCAGAGGATAGAGATACGCCAGAAATGTACCGGGACACGCCTCATTTCGAGAGGGCCACGCCCATCGGGGGGTATATTCACACACCGCGTTGCTATTTAAACGGTGTAGACAGAAGGTGGGGTGTAAAGCAGAACGTTACAGTTCTAAGTGGGCGTGTCTGTCTCTGTGGGAGTCGCGGCGTCTCGAGGGTGGAGTCCCGACCTTCAGATCAAACACCAAACGGCGAGGCACACTCGCAAAAACTAAGCAAGTAAAGGAGGAGAACCCGGGAACGCCACGCGTGGTGGAGCAGTCAGATCGACCGCCCGCATGGCGCAGATGGAGGTTCTGTTAACGCTGTTTCCGGATCTTCAGCTGTCTACCAAACGCGCGGCGTTCCCGCCGTTCCCGCGCCG
>JAFMOC010000269.1:720000-725000 GCA_019802505.1 Corydoras sp. C115
GTGCCCAGTGATAGATTGCCCCCCTGTCCTGGGTGTATCTGCCCAGCGACTGAAACGTTCTCCCCTGGATGGACATGGGGAACCTGAGTTATTTTAGACAACCTTGATGCATTGGTGTCCCACACAAACATAGTCATTGTCCCACATCTGGTGGATTGGAATCTTGTCACTGTAGACATTTTAGGGACAGACTTTTAGCCCTAAAGAGGGAGCAGGGCTTCTAAACGAGTGTCTGAGGACGCCCCGGTTCTCACGTGACCATCACACGGTTCTCTCACGAGTGGGCAGAGATGTTTCTCGGTACGGCTGTTTTCTCAAGCAATGAGCGCCCTCTGTCTGTGGCTGTGAGTAACAGCAGGTCATATTTAAGATTTACATTTACATTTAGTCATTTATTGGACGCTTTTATCCAAAGCGACTTACAAGGTGAACACAGGGTTCATCACAACATCTCTAGAGCAATGAGGGTTAAGGGTCTTGCTCAAGGACCCACACTGGTAACTTCAGTGGACCTGGGATTTGAACCGCCAACCTTCAGATTGACAGCCCAACGCCATAACCACTGAGCTACCACTCCCACCAACATGTTGTTAAGAACAACATGTTCAGTACAAAGGAATAAGAATAAAGAAAAACATGTGCATATCCCAGAATTCATAGCTTAAAATAATTACAAGAACACATTGGGAGAACATGCAAAAGTGTACCAGGACCTTTTTACTGGGACACGGTCTTGGTGGAACAGAAAAAGGCCTCTGACCAAAGCTGGACATCATCCCTGCAATTTAGGCTACGCCCCCTTCAGGTGTTTTAGTGCAGCAGTGCTGCTGTAGGTTCATTTCTCCACCTCAGTCACACTGCCGGGATAGGATATAATGCACCCACCCAATAACCCGTGCTCTGTGGTGGCACTATTTGGGTTCTGAGTGTTAGAACAGAGTACACAGTGTGTACTGTAGAACACAAACAGATGGACTACAGACTGGAGGTGGAGAACTACAAAGTCCATCAGGACCTGAGAACATGGAGCAAAAAGGGGGCGTCGCCTAACATTTAACCGGTACTGTACCGCGGTGCAGGTGGCACGGTGGCTTAGTGGTTGGCATGTTCTCCTCTTAGTGCTAGAGATTCCCGAATCTGGGTGGAGTTTGCATGTCCTCCCCGTGTCCGTGTGGGTTTCCTCCAGGTTCTCCCATCCATCCATCCATCCCATCCACCGATCCATCTTCTGCTTGTCCGGGGTTCGGGTCGCGGGGGCAGCAACCGAAGAAGGGAGACCCAGACCTCCCTCGCCCCAGCCACCTCCACCAGCTTGACTGGGGGAACCCCGAGGCGTTCCCAGACCAGCTGAGAGATTCCGGCCACTGCCCGATTCACACTGCATCGAACCCCTATTACTACCCCCCCCCCCCCACAGGTGGTGAGCCCATTTGAGGGGGAACCCATGTAACTCCTTCGAGCTGGGCCCGGCCGGGCACCATGGGAAAGTGCCCGACCACCAGACGCTCGCTGACGAACCCCATCCCCGGGCCTGGCTCCAGGGTGGGGCACCGATAACCCTAAATGGGGCAGGGTGCACATGCTCTTGATATTTCTCTTCATAGGGGTTTTTGTTGGACCACTCTTTGTCTGGCCCGTCACCTAAGACCAATTTGCCTTGAGAGACCCTGCCAGGGGCTTTTTGCCCCAGACAACATAGCTCCTAGGATCATTCAAGCACGCAAACTCCTCCAACACGCTAAGGTGGTGATCCAAGGAGGAGCGGTTTCCTCCCACAGTCCAAAAACATGGATCAAGGTGAATTGAATTTGCAAAATTGCCCCATATAGGGTGTCTGTGTGAGTGATAGATTGCCCCCCCGTCCTGCCCAGCGCCCGAAGCGTTCTTCCCTGGATGGGCATGGAGAACCCCCCACCCCCCCCGATCTGGGTGGAGTTTGCATGTTCTCCCCGTGTCCACGGAGGTTTCCTACGGGTTCTCTGGTTTCCAAAAAACATGGATCAAGGTCACATGAGTTCTCCAAATTGCCCCATATAGAGTCTGTTTGTGTGTGTGTGCTCAGTGCCTATTCAATCTACCCCCCCACCCCCCCGCGACCCTAATAAAGGATAAAGCTGAAGATGGATGGATGTACAGTTGTGATCAAATTTATTCAACCCCCAATGCTGCGAAGGGTTTTATGGAATTCAGTGCACATTTGTAATTGTGTTCATAATGAAATCTTACAAGGACTTGTTAAAGAACTAAATGCAACTAAGATAGCATCAATTGTTTTTGTCATAAAGTATTAAATGGCCTTTTTGTGATTTCTTCATTGACACAATTATTCAACCCCTTTACAACTACCACTCATAAGAACAGAGGTTCATTCCAGTGTTTTCAATCAGGTATTGAAAACACCTGTGGATGTCAACGAGCAGCAATCAAGCATGATAAGCACCAATTAGGCAGATTTAAAAGGACTGTGATACTCAGCTCCTTCTAGACATCTACTGGTGTGTTTACAAGCATGGTGAAGGCAAGAGAATGGTCCCAGAAGACAAGAGAAGAGGTTATTGCTCTTCACAAGAATGGCAATGGATATAAAAAGATTGCGAAGTTGTTAAATATTCCAAGAGACACTATCGGAAGTATCATTCGCAAGTTCAAGTTAAAGGGCACGGTGGAAACGTTACCTGGTCGTGGCAGAAAGAAGATCCTGACCGCGACTGCTGTGCGCTACCTGAAGCGTAATGTGGAGAAAAATCCCCGCGTGACTGCTAAGGAACTGAAAAAAGACCTGTCAGATGTGGGCACTGAAGTTTCAGCTCAGACAATAAGGCGCGCACTGCATAACGAAGACCTCCATGCCAGAACTCCCAGGCGCACCCCCTTGCTGACTCCAAAGAACAAGAAAAGTCGACTGCAGTATGCCAAAAGTCATGTGGACAAGCCACAAAGGTTTTGGGACAGTGTACTGTGGTCAGATGAAACTAAATTAGAACTGTTTGGGACAATGGACCAGCGCTATGTTTGGAGGAGGAAGAACCAGGCTTATGAACAAAAGAACACCTTGCCTACTGTGAAGCATGGCGGGGGGTCAATTATGCTTTGGGGCTGTTTTGCTTCTAATGGTACAGGAAAGCTTCAACGTGTGCAGGGTACCATGAATTCCCTTCAGTACCAGGAGATCTTGGAGGAAAATGTGATGGAGTCAGTCACAAACCTGCGGCTTGGGAGACGTTGGACCTTCCAACAGGACAATGATCCGAAGCACACATCCAAGTCCACTAGAGCATGGTTGAACATGAAAGGCTGGAACATTCTAGAGTGGCCATCGCAATCACCAGACTTAAATCCAATTGAGAACCTCTGGTGGGACCTAAAGAAGGCAGTTGCAGTGCGCAAGCCTAAGAATGTGACTGAACTGGAGGCTTTTGCCCATGAAGAATGGGCTAAGATACCCATAGGTCGCTGCAAGACACTTGTGTCAAGCTATGCTTCACGCTTGAAAGCTGTCATAACTGGAAAAGGATGTTGTACTAAGTACTGAAAAATAATGTCACTAGGGGGTTGAATAAAACTGATAATGATGTGAGCACAGTAAAGACATTTGTGGTTATTCCATCATAAATATTATGTTATATTTGTCTAATTTATAAGTGCCTCTTTGATATAATTGTAAATAAGATGACTGAAATGATCCAAATCAATGTCAAACTGGCCAAAACACTTTATTTCAGTGGGGGTTGAATAAATTTGATCACAACTGTACCGCGGTGCGAGGCCGATAATAAACCGACAGAAATCCGGGATCAGAAGAAATGAGGACCGTTTGGCGCTGATCAGAGAACTCTGAGTGAGAACCAAACCCTGAGTCAGTCGGTCGGTGAGGTCAGCGTCAGTAAATTCACTTTTCTGCAGATGGCAAGCGTGAGATGGAGACAGGCGGAGAACACGTGGGTTCCAGAGCGCGTCCTTGCAGAACGTTCGTCTCCAAACTCTCAGAAGTCAGACTGCAGCTGAGGAACGCATCTCTGTAGTGACACTGGAACAAACAGCTCACAACATGAATCAGCGGCTCGGCATGAGATCCACCGCAGGCCTGCGCTCCCGCGAACATGGCCTTAAGGAAATGACATTACAGACGGATCAGAGGCATTCATTAATATTATTATTATTAATCGATTTCTCATCTAATTAGGGCGGCACGGTGGCTTAGTGTTTAGCATGTTCTCCTCTCAGCACTAGGGATTCCCGGTTCGAATCCCCATCTGGGAGGAGTTTCCATGTTCTCCCCGTGTCCGCATGGGTTTCCTCCAGGTTCTCCAGTTTCCTCCCACAGTCCAAAAACATGGATCAAGTCAATTGAGTTCTCTAAATTGCCCCATATAGCGTGTGCCTGTTTGAGTGAGTGTGTGTCCAGTGATAGATTGGCGCCCTGTCCTGGGTGTATCTGCCCAGCGCCAGAAACGTTCTCCCCTGGATGGGCATGGGGAACCCCACCGCGACCCTAATAGAGGATAAAGTGGAAGATAATGAATGAATGAATTTCATCTAATTATCATCCGCTTAGACCTCTACTAGTGTCGGGTGTGTGTGTGTGTGTGTGTGTGTGTGTGTGTGTGTGTGTGTGTGTGGGGAGGGGGGTTCCACATGCCCATTCAGGAGAGAACGTTTGGGGCGCTGGGCAGATACACCCAGGACGCCAATACATCACTTGCCGCACATTTACTAAATGGGGGCAATTTAGATGGGAGCAGTTCACAGCAGCCAATTCAACTTGAATCCATGTTTTTTGGACTGTGAGAGGAAACCGGAGAACCGGGAAAACCACGCGGACACAGGGAGAACATGCAAAATACACCCAGATCAGGATTCGAACCTGGGTCCCCAGGTTCCCCCATGTGGTTCCCCATGTCCATCCAGGGGAGAATGTTTCGGGCGCTGGGCAGACACACCCAGGATGGGACGGCAATCCATCGCACACATACTATATAGGGCCAATTTGGAGAAGCCAA